>CM046449.1:27530405-27878500 GCA_025506515.1 Flaveria trinervia | reverse complement strand
ACACCAACGCAGGGATATATCCACTAGTCCAAACCCCCTAGTGGATACCATGACTCCTCCAGTCACACCGCTCAGACTTCCTCTCAACAGGAGCCTGCAGCAACCCAAGGGGCACCTACTTATCTGGGATCTTCCTCACTTGAGGAGATTGCCATTGAAGAGCACCATCCACCCCAGGTGCACACTGCTTCTACCCCCGTACCCCAAACAACCGCCCCTCACAGCCCAACTTTAATAGTTGCTCAAGTGCTGACTCAATTGCACTCCTCACCCCCTCCCCAGAAACCACTTATTACTGGGATACCTCTACAATTGAGGGGGAGGAACACAGTGCACCTGAGAACCCACAGCACAGGGGTTTCCCAATTCTATCTCCTGGTGTAGAGAAGGAGCTTCGAATATCTAGTGAGGCTACCACCTCTCTGACTCAGCACATGACCAGAGTGAGGCTGGTAACATTGCTAAGACCTCCCTAGAGGCAACTGCTGATGATGGACATTGTCCTGAGGCTGGAAGTCCCCAGTACCAAGCACAAGGGGCACATGCACAACTGGTCTACACCCAGTGCATGTCCATCCTGCTCTAAGCAGGAGGTCAGGTGATTCAGTATCAACTAATGATGACCTGAGCTTCTTCTTCGATGTAGTTGCTCAAAACACCATTCTAGAGGATGAGGTTAGCAGACTCAAAGAGCTGCTGGCCAAGATGTCTCAGGATGCAAGTCCATCTGCCACCCTCATACACCCACAGATGGCACCTTCCCTTGAAGGTTTCCCAAATACAGAGCCACCCCAAATTCAACCACCTGCCTCCGCTTCAGGCCCTACTTCTCAGGAACAGAACCCTCCTGAGCAAATAGGTGCTGCACTCAAAAATTCCCTCCCTCTCATCACCCCCTAATTACTGATATAGTGATCAAAGCCCTTGATGAGAGGCTTTCTCAACATTACAGCCCTTGGTTGATGCTGCTGTCCACAAGACTCTTTCTGCGGTCTCAACCCCTTCCTCCAATGCAACCAAAAAGGGGGAGAGTCCTGCAGTGAAAGAACAGAAGAGGAAAAGATCCGAGGAAAAGAAGGAAGCGAAGCAAGCCCAAAAGGATAAAGAACAGCAACCAATGCTCACCTACAAGCGAAAGAAGGTGCTGATGAGCACATTGCTGAAGATAAAGCCTTGGAGCTACTGATAAAAGGCTGATGCCGAACACAGTAGATCAATGGACAACATCATTGATCAGCTGTTCAGGCAAGGTCATGACACCAACAAACTTGACTCTGAGATTCGACGACTAGAGATTGAAGAAATCCAGAATAGATGGGCAATTTATGAAGTGTTAGAAAGAGAAAGGCTAGAAATCATGATAAATTTATTGCAAAATATCTTGGAAGATCAATGATTGAGATCAAAGCTTGGTCCAGGGACAGTATCTTGGCAATCACCACCAAGATCTGTTCGTCTGAAGCATACACTAAGGGGCTTGTTATTGAAGCTTTGAATGAAGTGGGTGCTGGGAGCAGGACTGAGCTAGCAAAGCAATCAAACCACACTCACCTCAAGGATGCTAGCACAGCCTGTCAACATTCCCACACCAAAACCACCCAAAACACAACCCACCAAACCAACTCCCTTACCCTCAAAACCCATAGCCGATGATATACCCTTGAAGAAGAAGAGAAGGATATTGAGGCTAGAAGAAGATGAAGAAGATGATGAAGACAGGCTGCCGCTATCAGCTGTGATTCAGTTGCCTAAGGCCACAAGTCACTCCTCAGCAATTACTCCTGAAGTCCAGAGACAATGGTTAAAGTGAAGCTAGAAGAAGAAGAGCTTCATAAACAGCATGATGAGGAATTGCTGAAGAGAGTTGACAAAGCTTATGCAGCCACATCTTCCATCATCAATATGAAGGAGCAAGCCCTCAGACTTTACACTCTCAGGCATACCTTTCAATATCAAAAGGAAAGAGTGAGGATTTGGCCTGATCCCAGGGTCTCTCACAGAATTCATAAGAACAATATACCTCGGAGATACATTGGCCAGGTGAAAAAGATCGTAGATGAAGTGATCTCTCTGGTCTTTGTAGTTTCACCCTGGGAAATCCTAGAAGACTTCAAGAAGGCCTACAAAGCTAATCTAACCCCTCAGAAGATGCTGGAAAACAAAATAGTGAAAAAGGGGTTAGTTTACAAGAGGCTTGAGGAAGTCAGGAAAAATGAGCTCCAGTTGTTCCTAGAGGGTAATCACCCGGATGAGTTTGCTTACAGAATAATAACACTGTGGAGCTAAAGAATGGGAAACAGGCCAAATACTGTCTGAGTATTATGGGCCGGAATCATTGTTTGAAGGAGGTGCTGAAGAGCTAACCATGGAGGAACAAATCACCTTCCTTGAGGCCTACACAAGAGAGTCGTATAGACTCATTATGGGGAAGTGAATCTCATGAATGGGATAACAACTCTGTGTCCAGTTCCCCAAACAGAGTTCCCATTCATACTCTGCCAAACAATATTTGAGGTTCTTCCCAGCCGGAGCGTACATGGGTCATCTTCTCTACTGATCAAGAAGGAAAAAGACCAACATTTTTGCCATCAATAAGTGGAGTATAAATAAGTTAGAGGTTTTGGCTGCATTGGTTCAGGGGGAGTTTGTTGGACCAAAAGAACCAATGAGCCAAGATCAGAAAACCTCTAAGTCCCACACGGTATCACAACAACTGCTGAAAGCCTCATCAGTAGTTTGACAAGTGCTGAAGACTTCAACAGCTGAAGATCAAGTGCTGTAGACCTTAACAGCTGAAGAACCAAAGTGCTGAAGTACAACAGCTGAAGAACACAAGTGCTGAAGCTGAAAGACCAAAGTACTGAAGTACAACAGCTGAAGAAGTTCACAAGTGCTGAAGATCAACAACTGATGTACAAAGTCTGAAGACAAAGACTGAAGACATCAGCTGATGATATCTACTGAAGTCATCAGCTGATGAAACGCCTGAAGGTCAAAGTCTGAAGATCAAGTACTGAAGCCTCAGTAGTTTGTCACAACTGCTGAAGAGTACTTCTTCAGTAGTTGTGATATCAGTAGTTTTATTTTCTTTGTTTCAGTAGTTTTGTAAAACGACTGAAGAGCTTGTTCTTCAGTCGTTGTAGTTTCAGTAGTTTTATATTTTGTACTTAACTTGCTGATATGTTCTCAGTAGTTGTGAACATTTCAGTAGTTTGTTAAGAATTAGTTATTTCTGTATTGGATCTGCCAGTTGTCACTTTCCGTGATAACAGCAGTGACTGTTGCACTCTATATAAGGAGTGACAACCTATTGTAATGTGTGAATGATATGATGAATTGAATGGAATGAATGATTGATTCGATTAGAAACATTCTTCATCTATAAACATTCCCAGAAATCAGAAAAACATACTCTCCCTATAACTGTATGCGATCTTAATGCTCACATATATTGTTAGCTTGCTACAATTTGTCTAATTCGTGTTTGTATTCCGCTGCGTTATATTCTGTTACATCAAACCTGTGATCTCTGATCCTGTCAAAAATTGACACTTCTAAGTGTCCATGAACTCCCACTTGAACCCGCATCCGTATGCTTCAAGTGTCCATGTCTTTTGTGTCCTTGCTTTTGGGTCTTCTTCTTGTGCATCTTCTTTTACAAAATATATCCTAATACAATTTCTAATAAAAGAAATGCACCTATTCTATTTATTACATAACCAAATGAATATATAAATTACAACCCAAATACTTAAACAAAAGAAATTACTACAACCCTTTCAAATGAATACAACCAACATGACAATTCCACAATCAACCAAATCCAAAACACACATGGTCAAGGCTATGTTATGCACTAAAACATGTATCCATATACAACATTTCAAGAACTAAATGAACCCTTGTTATAACCTTAAAGTTCTGGCCACATGAACCAAAACTTTAGGGTTATGTCCAAAATAATATAATCAACCATTTGATGTCATGCTTTCAAGGTTTAATCATAAGCATCCATGATATAACCTTGAAAGGTTGGGGAATCATCATATCATCACAAAACAGCCCCTATTAGGCGGTTTAAGTCCTATAAAACCAATTTTACAAGGACAAATGAAGCTATTCATCCACATATCTGGCTCTAGATGCCAATGTTAGGTTTGTTGGACCTTTAACAAACTAGTTTAACCATTTAAACTGAGAAAACGCAGCGGAATAATAGATTAATATCATGTTGTAATCAGAAATTAAATTTATAACTTTGTTTCAACAAACCCAAACATAAGGATCATTCATATGTGTTTGAACTAGCTATCAAGAGAAGGAAACACCCAAAACAACATCAACAAACTACCTTTGTAGGCTGCTGAAAATGTGAATGAAACACCTTCCATAAGGGCTGCTAAAAACGTGATTTGGGTGAAGAAAATGCTGCTCTTGAATGGCCAAACACCAAAGTAGATGTCCTCAAGTGTCCATACCCACAAGCCTCTAAGAAAACACCATCTTTGCTAGGATTTAAAGCACCAAAACGAACAACAATGCTGCTGGAACCTTGTTTCCAGCCGAGTTCTTCAATGGGTGGAAGAAAGCAAACCATTTCTACTTCATACCAATGAAGGAACATATCTTGGATCATTAGAATACCCAAGAAAACGACCAAAAGGACTCCAAACCCCTTGTTTCAGCCGTGAATGAGGAGAGAAGGAGAAGCTTTTCTCTAGTTGTTCATCTTGTGAAAAGAGAGAGAGATAGGAGGATCATGCTTGCACTCTTCCACTCAACCACACTCTTAATGAGTGTTCTATTTTCAAGATAATTTAAAAAAATGGGGAAGACCAGGGGGGCCGAATTCAGCCCTTTTTAAAACCCAAGTTCACCTTTTTAAAAAAAAAAAATACTTGTAACACATTAAAAGTTGAGTGGACTTGTTACATAATTAACCCTTTTAATTATGTAACATATGGCACATTATTAATGTTCATTAGTTAGATGATAAGATATATATAATTAACCTTTTAATTATATAACTTATACACCCTAAATATAAAACCAACTAATTACATTAAGATGTTGATATGTTATATCTTAAAGCCTTTTAATGTATAACATAAGAACATATACTATTTGTTGTTATTTAACCATTTAAATAACAATGTAAATAATAATAGTTCATGAACAAATATCCATATAATTTGTTCTATCTCTCATTTCTTTAAATTAGAAAACCCATTTTCTAATTAGGTGCTCTTATTTAATTGCATGATCATATCATCAAATAAATATTTATTGGTGTTTTCTAAGTTTTTTATTGGGTATGACCCGACTTGGATCATGACATACTAACCACATCAATGTTCAATGTGTCTTGGGCATACAGGATCCACACTTGATACACAATGAGATCTGTGCAAGTGTTTGTAGTAGGCTCAGCAGCAACAGATGGTGATGGTGAATCATTTTCTTGAAACCAATCAGTGGATGGTAATTCAAAGGAAGTTGAATTTGAAGAAATCTCATCAGTATTTGTTGTGGATGGTGCTACTGGAGCTACAGGGCCATCAGGTCTAGCTGAATCAAGCACTTGATCACTAAACCTGAAGAGGTGATTACTGCTATCATCATCATCATCAGCACCAGCAGAACCACCAGGTGGTGAACTGTTGACAGGAGCAACAGTAGGAGTTTGATAAGGAACATATTGCAGTATGTCCAAATCAAATATCTCCACAGGGCTTTGTGGAATCTTGTCCTTTGGAGATTCATTAAACTTAACATGTAGAGTCTCTTCAACCATCTTTTTTCTACAGTTGAAGACTCTGTATTCTTTGCAAGTTGATGAATAACCAACAAAGTACCCTGCATCCACCTTAGGATCAAATTTTTGGAGTTGATCCTGTGTGTTGAGAATGAAACAAGGACACCCAAATGCTCTAAAGAATGAAATTAGAGGGGCAAATGATGAAGAACTTCATATGGAGTCTTCATCAACCTCTGATTTACTAGAACTCTAATCTGTACATAGCAAGCTGTATTGACAGCTTCAGCCCAAAAAGTCATTGGCAGTCCAGAATCAGCCAACATGGACCTTACAGCTTCAATAAGGGTCCTGTTCTTTCTCTCCACTACTCCATTTTGCTCAGGAGTTCTTGGGATGCTATACTGCCTCTTGATTCCCTTTGATAAGTAAAATCATCAAGTGTGTGGTTTCTGAATTCAGTACCATTGTCACTCCTCACACACTTAACTGGTAGGGAATACTGCTTCTCAACGTCTAACACAAAGTTCATAAGGGACTGCACAGCCTCATCCTTTGAATGCAAGAAGAAAGTCCATACAAATCTGGAGTAATCATCCATAATTACCAGACAGTATTTCTTCTTAGCCAAACTCATCACTCTCACAGGACCAAAGAGATCCATGTGAAGAAGCTGTAAGCAGGCAGTGGACTTAGGTTCTTCTATGGAGGGAAATGAAGCTTTGTGTTGTTTTCCTTTTAAACAAGCAGTGCAGTTATCTTCACACTTGAACTCCTTCATAGGCAGTCCCTTACTAAACCATGGTTTATCAGCTGATTTATGTTTTTGAGATTAACAAGACCCAGCCTTCTATGCCATAGAATAGATTCTTGAGGGGAAGCCTTGGAAAATAGGCAAGGACGGCCTTTGAGATCTATTTTCTTGGAAAGATCTAAGGCATACACTCTTCCTGTCCTATTGGCCTTTAGGAGAGTGTGTTCATCCAACACCTTATCAATCAAACTTAGAACTTTGGATGACAGAATCCGACAGTTCTGACTGGTGAAAAGAGCAACATGGCCTTTGTCACACATTTCACTGACACTCAAGAGGTTCTACTTGAGATTTTCCACATGGTTAACATCATCAAACTTTATTTTCCCATTGGAAACAAAGCCTTTGCCGATGATGTAACCCTTTGCATCATTGCCAAATGACACAAACCCCTTCCTTCCTTGAGAGTAGTCATTAAGAAGTGATCTGTTTCCTGTCATATGCATGGATCCTCCACTGTCTACATACCAGATGCCTCTGAGTATGTTGAAGAACCCTGCAAAATACAACAAATTAGTTAGATTTTGAGACCCAAACCTTTTTGGTCTTGGGTCTGTTCTTATCAATAGATGGTAAACTAACATGTTGTTGGAAACAACAGCCTGAGAGGAAGAAACCGGTGAAGAAAAGGAATCCTTTGGCTTGGACCTCCTTTTCTGTGGTTTCAACATAGGAACATCTAATTGGTTAACTCTTCCCAATAGATGTTGAACCATCATAACCAGCTGTGTCTGATTTTGTGATAAGGCTTTCAGCTCTTCAGACACATTGGCATTGGAGTTTGATAAGTTCCTATGTTGCACCTTCTTCTTTTGAGCAATCTCAGCTGTTACCTGTTTAACCCCTTCCTTTTTGGATTTCTTTTTGGACTTAAGGGTTACAGGATTTGATGTTGCTGGTACAAATGTGGCTTCAAACTCAATTTTCATTTTAACCATTTTCTCTTTAGTTTCCTCTTTATGTTTGAGTTTGGATCCCCTTTTGTACCAACAATCATCTGTAAGATGATTGAACAAACCACATACTTCACATGGTTTCTTCTTCATCTTTTGTTGATCATCAACTAAAGAGAACGAAACTACTGAAGACTTGCTCTTCAGTACTTTGGAAGCATTATTTGCTTTCTTGACATCCTCTTTAGTAGTCTTCAAACTCTTTCTACTAACAGTTTTCTTCTCTTTAATGCTGACAGTAGTTGGAGTTTGAACTTCAGTTGTTAAATCTTGCTGTCCAGTCCTTTCAGGACTTCCAGAAATAGCTCCTGAGTTGATCATCTCATTGATCATATGAGTGTCAGCAGTGGAACCATCAACATCAGCTGATGGGTTCTAAGAGGGCTTAGTGCTGACTTCAACTTTTGATGATGCTCTATCAAAAAGTGAATCACATGATGAGGTGGATTGGTTATTGCTTTCTCCATCAGATTTCACTTCTGCTCTTGAAGTAAAATCTGTAGGAGGATCAGTGTGATTATAACCAATACCAACTTCACATTGGAAGCAGATTGCTTACTAAGAAGCATTTCAAAACCTTTGCATGATTGTACCCATCAATCACACTCTACCTGGGTGACTGCAAGGGTTTTTTTGAGACTTCTCTGGTCTTCCAGAATAACCTCTAGCTTGGCCTTTTCATCATTTAATTGGCATTTAAACTTATAAATCTCATCATTTTTACTATTAAGAGCAGACTCAAACTCAGCTTTTCTTTTGGAAATGGTTTTCTCAAACTCAAGTTTTGATTTATTAATGCTACATTTGCCTCTCTAATGGAGACAAAGGCAGCAATGCATGATTCAGAACATAACTTGGCTTTAGCCTCTGAAGATACCTGAGTTACCTGTGAAGATGATGCATTTGAGCAGGAACCCTCAGTAGACTCCAGGGCCATGAGAGTCAGATTCCCAAAAGGACTGTCACCACCATGTTGACTAGCACCTGTGCACAGTTGTTCATGGCCAGACATGTCATCCGGTAAACTGCTCCAGGCAACAACTCTAGGGGTGAAGAAGCTGTGTTGTTGAGGTTGAGGAGGTTGATGAGATTGAGATGGTTGAGGTTCTGGTAGTGCATGAGGTTGTGGTACTATAGGAACTTGAACTTGATTTGACTGTGGCATGTAATAACAAGGGTAAGGATATGGCATTTGACCCTGAGGAACAAAATATGCAGGAGATTGTGGTTGAGAATGATGACTAGAATTGACAGGAAGTTGCCCTCTGTGTTGTGACTGTTGCCAGGGAAAGTCACAAAAGGTGTAGAGGAATTAGATCCAGATGATCTGCATTCTCTAGCAAAGTGTCCAAGCCTGTGGCATTTGTGACACTTCAACTTACTCTTGTCAAAACCAACTTTGGTTTTACCGGAGAGTCCTGGGAACTTTCTTCCAGTTCTTTTGTAGAACTTCTGAGATCTGATATTTATCAAGGCCATTTCGCTCAAAATATCCATCTCTTCTAATTCATCATTAGCAATCCCCTTGAGATCATCCATGATGAAGCATAGATTGTCATTATTACACCCAGTAGACTGACTATCAACACTCACAAACGCAGAATAAGAAGTGTTTGAGGAGAAATCAATATGCTCATCATACTGGCATTCAGATGAAGCATATTTTGACTCATGACCAACCAAGGCAGTGTTGCCTGGTACAAATTCTTCAGTGAGCTTTCCAGATGAAGACAATTTTCGTTTCTGTTCTATCTCTCTCTCAAATGTGAGCGATTTCCCATGGAGTTGGGTGAGAGATAGTTTGTCCAAATTTGCACCATAGCGTAGGACAATAGTATATGTGTCCCATCTCTCAGGCAGTGATCTGAGAAATCTGTTATTCATCTGGATATTGGTGTACTCATGTTTGACCATTTTTAATTCAGAGATCAAACAAGAGAACCGCTCAAACTGTTGAGTCAGTGTCTCACCCTTTCTATGAGAGAATGTCTCATATTGTTGGGCAAGGATTTCTCTATTATTTGCCAAGACCTCATCTGTTCCTCCAAATTGTTCTTTCAAGGCATTCCAGAGGTCATGGGCAGTTTCATGATGCATTAGACCAGAATAGATTTCATTGGGCAGTGCCATGGCCAGAATTCCATGGGCTTTTGCATCAATCTCAAACAATTTCTTATCCTCATCTGAGTATTGCTCCCTCCTCTTCAGAACCATTTGATTGGTTTCCGGGTTATTCACCATAGGCTTGTGTGGACCATGTACCACTGATGTCCAACAACCTGCCTGTAACAGACAGGTGATGGAGCATTCGTCGTTGCCATATGTTATACTCATTCCTAACCAGCATTGGAGGCTTGGTTGAGGAACAATATTGTGAGGATCATTGGAAGGACTAGTCATTTTCAGTCCAAATACAATTAATTCAAGCTTTTAAAAGTTTTTACACAGACCACGACAGACTCATGAAAACCAAGAGAAAATCTCAGGATGAATGACCAGAGAAACACAGAAAATTCAATCTCTATAACCGTTTCTTGCAAAAAAATGCTAATTCAATCAAATTGGATCTTGAATAGCAGTTTCAATGATCAATTATTAGATCGATCAATGTTACCTGCTCTGATACCATTTGACAGGATCAATGATCACAAGTTTGATGTAATAGAGCGTAATGCAGCGGAATAAGAACAAGAATTAGACAAATTGTAGCAAGAATTTGATACTCGTATGCATTAAGAACAAATATGGTTATAACGAGAGAATATATTTTTGTAACAAGGAATGTTTCTATAATATCGAATATTTCTGATCAAATCATTCTTACATTACAATAGGTTGACACTCCTTATATAGAGTGCAATCGCTGCTGTTATCACGGGAAATTGACAACTGGCAGATCTATTACAAAAATAACTAACTCTTAACAAACTACTGAAATGTTCAAACTACTGAGAACATATCAAAGTGTTAAGTACAAAATATGAAACTACTGATAAGAAACTACTGAAACTACAACGACTGAAGAACAAGCTCTTCAGTCGTTTTACAAAACTACTGAAAAACATAAAACTACTGATGAGCACAACAACTGAAGAAGTATTCTTCAGCTATTGTGTCAAACTACTGAACAGATAAAACATAAAACTACTGAAAGGTAAACCGTCACAACTACTGAAGAAGACCTCTTAGCTGTTGTGACAACGTCTGATACTTTGGTCTTCAGCACTTGTCTTCAGACTTTGTCTTCAGCACTTGTCTTAGACTTTGTCTTCAGCACTTGTCTTCAGACTTGTCTTCAGCACTTGTCTTCAGACTTTGTCTTCAGCACTTGTCTTGAGACTTTGTCTTCAGCACTTGTCTTCAGACTTTGTCTTCAGCACTTGTCTTCAGACTTTGTCTTCAGCACTTGTCTTCAGACTTTGTCTTCTGCACTTGTGTTCAGACTTTATAATCAGCTGTTGTCTTCAGCTGTTGTGGTCTTCAGTAGTTGTTGTGACGTCTGTGGGACTTAAAGGTTTTTCTGATTCGGCTCATTGGTTCTTTTGGTCCAACAAACTCCCCCTAAACCAATGCAGCCAAAACCTTTAACTTTATTGAGGTCCCACTTATTGTTGGCAGAATGGTTGGTCTTTTTTCTTCTTGATCAGTTGAGAAGATGACCCATATAAGCACTGGCCTGGAAATGAGTCTCTGATGATTTGGTTGGCAATGTATGGATGGGAGCTCTGTATTGGGGAATTGGACACTGAGCTGTTCCCCCATCCATGAGACTCACTTCCCATGTATAAGCCTGTAGGATTCTCTGGTGTATGCTCTGAGAAACATAATTTGTTCTTCCATGGTCAGGTTCTCAGCTTCACCATCAAAGAATCCTTCACGCCCATACAGCTCTGAGATGTACTTGGCCTGTTTGCCATTTTTGAGCTCAACTGTTGTAATCTGTCTGTATGCAAACTCATCAGGATGAGTCTCTTCAAGTAACAGACTGAGCTCATTTTGTTTGAAGTTCTCAAGCCTCTTGTAGACTAACCCCTTTTTAATAACTCTGTTCTCTAACATCTTTTGGGGTGGTTGTTTAGTCTCATAGGCCTTCTTGAAATCTTCTACAATCTCCCAGGGTGATACTACAAGGACCACTGTGATCTCTTCATCTACGATCCTTTTTACTTGGTCCTTGTATCTCGAAGGAATGTCTTTCTTTACAATCCTGTGAGCCACCCTAGGATCAGGCCATACTCTCACCTTTTCCTTCTGATATTGAAATGTGTTGGCAAGGATGTACAACCTCAGAGCTTCTTTCTTCATACTAATTATTGATGAAGAAGCAGCATAAGTTTTGTCGATGCTTTTCAACATCTCATCGTCATGAAGCCTTTGATGCTGCTCTTCTTCAATCTTTACTCTCACAGTTTCCATTTGTGAGGTGGGAGTGATGGGCATGGGTTGGCTTTAGGCAATGTTAGGACTGCAGACAAAGGCAGCCTATCTTCTTCCATCATCCTCTCTTCTTCTTCTTCTAGCCTCAACACCTTTTCTCTTCTTCTTGGGTGCATCATCGGCTGTTGGTTTAGAGGGTAAGGGGTTGGTTTTGTGGGTTGTGGTTGTGGTTGTTTTGGAGAGGGAATGTTGACAGGCTGAGTTAGCATTTTAGAGGTGAGTGTGGCTTTTAAGTGTTTGGCTAGCTCAGTCCTGCTCCCTGCCTGCTTCATTCAAAGCTTCGACTACTAAACCTTAGTGTATGCTTCAGACGAATAGATCTTGGAGGTTATGGCCAAGATACTGTCCCTGGTCCATGATTTAATCTCGATCAATGATCTCCCAAGATATTTGCAATGAATCTGATCATGATCTCTAGTCTCTCTCTTTCTAATGCATCATAACTTGCCCATCTTGAGTTAATTTCTTCAACTTCAAGTCTCCTGATCTCTGAGTCAAGCTGTGCAGTATCGAACCCTTGTCTATACAGTTGATCAATAATGGCATCCATTGATTTACTATGTGTAGCATCTGCATTTTGATCATCTCATCGAGTTGGAGTTCTTTCTCTTTTCCTTCACCCTTCCTCTTCTTATATGTGACATGAAAGTCTTTGTGACTTTCACCCACTTGATCATTTTCGGTTCCCTTCACAGACTCCTCTTCCTTCTCAGTTTCCTTTTCTTTTAGTTTGCTCTTCCTCTTTGCTTTCACTGACTGACTCTCCCCCTTTTTGGTTGCATTGGTTGCAAGCGTTTGAGTAGCAGAAAGCCTTGTGCTCACAATCTCCTCCACCAGGGGTTGTATGATTGAGGGAAGCCTCTCATCCATGGTTTTGATCACAATGTTTGTGATCATTGGGGTGATGAGAGGTAGGGTTTGTTGAAAGATAGCAACTGTTTTCTCAGAGGGGTTCTATCCCAGAGAAGCAGTGCCAGAAACAGAAGCTGGTGGCTTGGAAGTTTTGAGTGGCTGAGTGTGGGAGACCTTCAGGTGAAGGTGCCATCTGTGGGTTTATGTTGGTGGCAGATGGACTTGCCTCTTGAGAGAATTGGTCAAGTAGTCTTTGTAGTCTACTGACTTCTTCCTCAAGAATTGTGTTCTAGGCCAGAACATCATAAAAGAAGCCCAGGTCATCATCAGCAGATGCTGAATCACCTGACCTCCTGCTTGTAGCAGGATGTACATGCACTGGGTGTAGACCAGTTTTAGCATGTGCCCCTTTTCTTGGAACTGGGGACTTCCAGCCTCAGGACTATGTCCTTCATCAGCTGTTGCCTCTAGTGAGGTCTTAGCTATGTTACCAGCCTCATTCTGATCATGTGCTGATTCAGAAGAGGTAGCAGCCTCACTAGATGTTCTAATCTCCATATCCACACCAGGAGATAGAACGTGTAAACCCCGGTGCTGTGGGTTGTCAGAAGCATGGTGATCCTCATCCTCAATAGTTGTGGTTCTCCCCTTTGTTGGTGGTTGTTGGGGAGGAGGAGAGGCATGCAGCTGAGTCAGCACGTTTGCAATGATAATGGTTGGACTTTGGGGGGCGGTGGTTGCATGGGGAGATGGGGTGGTAAAAGCAGTGTGCACCTGGGGAGAATGGTGCTCTTCAATGGCAATCTCCTCAAATAAGGAAGATCCTAGATTTGTGGGTACCCCTTCTGTGGTTGCTGCAGGCTCCTTTTGAGAGGAATCAAGAGCGGCTGTGGCTGGTGAAGTCCTTGTATCCACTAGGGGGTTATAACCAGTGGATATAGCCTGCGTTTGTGTTGCAGGGGCATCCTCAGGGGACTCATTTCCTGAGTAGCCTTTTTGGTCTTCTTTTTAGTGGGTTTGGTGGGGACTTTGGATTTGGAGGTGGTGGCTGTGGGTTCCAGCTGCGTGGGTTTGCGCAGCTTGGCAGCCATTTTGAGTGATTGGTCAGAGTTGTGCGGGAGTATACTTCCGGCAGTACAGCCATAGCAGGGACTCCCAGGCCAACAAGTCCCTCAGCTTGAAGCTGGTTTTCAATTATGGCCATTATGAACCGAGGATATAATATCCAACGGTTAGCAAGTGTTTTTTGGGCCATATCCTTGAGCTCTAAAAATAGTATTTCAAAAAAATTTAAGGTTGTTGCTCAAGGATGGAGTACATTACCTGTTGCCACCGTGTGGACATTTGATCCCATGATGAAGTCTTGGAGGCAAGGCATACATTTACCATATGAAATATGAGACGTTCGGCATCTGGGAAATGTTTCTTAAGTATGGTAGATGCACTCAGGTTACCCTGGTATCCATGGTGGGCAAATGGTTGATCTGTTGTGCCCTTTGGATAACCAGTTGGGAAAGTGGCATCATCCAGATTAAGGGTTTGGCGAAGAGTGTCTGGAGTAATGACCACTTTTTGGCCATGGACAAACGATTGAAGAGACTCTGTGTCATTCTCCTCAGAGACCAGAGTGACGTTTGTCCAGAATTGGTTAAGGGATTCGGCATATATGGTGCGATTTACCAGAAAAGCCGTTTTGTAGGGTGACTGAACCATTAAATCAATGGCGTTGTGAAACTTGGTCCAGTATGGCGATTTGGTGAGATGTGCGACACAGTTGTGTCGTGTTTTAGTTGCATGGTCGCCATTGATGAAGAGAGGGTGGAGAGTTTTTGAACGTTAGGTTTGAGAAGAGAAGATAAAAACTTTGAAGGTGGGATAAGGTATTTAAAGGGTCGGGTTAGAAAACGACTGAAGGTTTTGGTGTGAGTCATCAGTTGTTGAAACTACTGATGACGTGGTATTAACTTTCAGAGGTTTGAAAAGACTGACCGTATTGGTGTGATCAGCAGTTGTTATAAAACAACTGAAGACGTGGTTTTAACCGTCACACGTTGAAACAGCTGAAGTCTCTAATTTAGTCATCAGTAGTTATAAAACTACCGAAGACAGTTTTGACTTCAGGTGATGAAACAACTGAAGACTTGGTATTAGTCATCAGTAGTTGTGAAAACTACTGAAGACATGGTATTGCTTCAATTGTTTAGAAGGAAACAACAGTTGTAGAAACAACTGAAGAGAAATTACTCATCAGCTGTTTTCATCAATTCTTAGCTTTTCAGCTGTTTCATACTGTCCTCAACACTTACTCATCAGACTTTTCATCTGCTTTTCAGGTGTTTTATAGGACGTCAGTACTTAGCTGTTTTTACTGATTTCAGTAGTTGTAACTACATCAGTAGTTTAGAACAGATAAAGTATTTCAGTACTAGTGAGGCATTTAGCCTTTAGTAGTTATAAAAACTACTGAGGGTAAAAGAACTCATCAGTACTTATATGTGACATGGTACCAATGATCATCAGTACTTATTACTGAGATCATCAGTAGTTGTCACTCATTCTAGCTGCAGCATACCAAGCCTTAACACCAGGTTGTGGAAAGTTGAACTATCCAAGGCTTAGTAAAAACGTCTGCAAGCTCATCAGCACTAGGCACAAACATAGGATTAATAAGACCCTTTTCAAAACAATCTCTTATAAAATGATGTCTAATTTCAATATGTTTGGTCCTAGAGTGCTGGACTGGATTTTTGACAATGCAAAGAGCTGAAGAGTTGTCCATTAACAATGGGGTCTTAGTCTCTGTATGCCATAATCCAATAATTGGTTTGAAGCCAGAGTACCTGAGATGTACAGCTTGCAGCGGCAATGTACTCTGCTTCAGCTGTTGATGTAGCAACTAAGGTCTGTTTCTTGCTCTGCCAAGAAATCAAGCAGTTGCCTAGGAATTGACATCCACTAGAAGTTGATTTCCTGGTCAACTTACATCCTGCATAGTCACTGTCAGAAAAAGCAACTAATTTACCAGAATGTCTAGTAGAATACCATAAACCTAGAGATGGAGTGCCTTGCAGATATCTAAAGATCCTCTTGACTGCAATCAAATGAGACTCCTTAGGTGCAGCCTGAAATCTAGCACAAACACATGTAGCAAACATAATATCTGGTCTAGAAGCTGTTAAATACATCAAGGACCCAATCATACATCTGTAAACTGTTTCATCAACCACTTTACATTTCTGATCTGTATCCAGTTGTGTGGTGCTGCACATGGGGGTAGAACAGGGCTTACAGTTTTGTAAATCAAACTTTTCCAAAAGATCTTTTGTGTATTTGGTCTGATGAATGAAAATTCCATCAGCCTTTTGTTTGATTTGCAAACCCAGAAAGAACTATAATTCTCCCATGCACTTATTTCAAACTTCTGTTGCATCAACTTTGTAAAGGCATCACACAACTGTGGATCAGAGGATGCAAAAATAATATCATCTACATAAATTTGAACAAGTAGATTATGCTGCCCAGCTTTCTTAATGAATAAGTCTTATCTATGGAGCCTCTAGTGAAATTATTTTCCAGAAGAAAGTTTGATAATGTCTCATACCAGGCTCTAGGAGCTTGTTTCAACCCATAAAGAGCCTTATCAAGCTTATACACCCATTAGGATGTTTATTGTCCTCAAAGCCTGGTGGTTGACATACATAAACCTCTTCCTTAATTTCCCATACAAAAATGCACTTTTGACATCCATTTGAAAAACTTTAAGGTTTTGATAAGCAGCATAAGCTAAAAACAATCGAATTGCTTCCAGTCTGGCTACAGGGGCAAAGGTTTCATCATAATCAATACCTTCTTCTTGTGCAAACTCCTGAACAACCAGTCTAGCCTTGTTCTTAACAATAAGCCCATTTTCATCAGTTTTGTTCCTAAACACCCATTTAGTGCCTATTGCACACTTACCTGGAGGTAGAGGAACCAGCTCCCACACTTGCTGTTTCTTGAACTGAAGAAGCTCAAGCTGCATGGCATCAACCCATCCATTGTCCTTTAAAGCAATGTGATAATTCTTTGGCTCTTGCTGCCTGATGAAGAGAGCATAGAAGCAGAAATTTGACAATTGACTTCTTGTTGATACGCCAGCAGTGATATCACCAATGATTTGAGACATAGGGTGATTCTTCAGATCTTGATACACAATGAGTTCTGTGCAAGTGTTTGTAGTAGGCTCAGCAGCAACAGATGGTGATGGTGAATCATTCCTTGAAACCAATCAGTGGGTGGTGATTCAAAGGAAGTTGAATTTGAAGAAATCTCATCAGCATTTGTTGTGGATGGTGCTACTGGAGCTACAGGGCCATCAGGTCTAGCTGAATCAGGCAGTTGATCACTAAACCTGAAGAGGTGATTACTACTATCATCATCATCATCAGCACCAGCAGAACCACCAGGTGGTGAACTGTTGACAGGAGCAACAGCAGGAGTTTGATAAGGAACATATTGCAGTATGTCCAAATCAAATATCTCCACAGGGCTTTGTGGAATCTTGTCCTTTGGAGATTCATTAAACTTAACATGTAGAGTCTCTTTAACCTTTTTTCTACAGTTGAAGACTCTGTATGCTTTGCAAGTTGATGAATAACCAACAAATACCCTGCATCCACCTTAGGATCAAATTTTTGGAGTTGATCCTGTGTGTTGAGAATGAAACAAGGACACCCAAATGCTCTGAAGAATGAAATTAGAGGGGCCAAATGATGAAGAACTCATATGGAGTCTTCATCAACCTTTCATTTACTAGAACTCTATTCTGTACATAGCAAGCTGTACTGACAGCTTCAGCCCAAAAAGTCATTGGCAGTCCAGAATCAGCCAACATGGACCTTACAGCTTCAATAAGGGTCCTGTTCTTTCTCTCCACTACTCTATTTTGCTCAGGAGTTCTTGGGATTCTATACTGCCTCTTGATTCCCTTTGATAAGTAAAATTCATCAAGTGTGTGGTTTCTGAATTCAGTACCATTGTCACTCCTCACACACTTAACTGGTAGGGAATACTGCTTCTCAACGTGTAACACAAAGTTCATAAGGGACTGCGCAGCCTCATCCTTTGAATGCAAGAAGAAAGTCCATACAAATCTGGAGTAATCATCCATAATTACCAGACAGTATTTCTTCTTAGCCATACTCATCACTCTCACAGGACCAAAGAGATCCATGTGAAGAAGCTGTAAGCAGGTAGTGGACTTAGGTTCTTCTATGGAGGGAAATGAAGCTTTGTGTTGTTTTCCTTTTAAACAAGCAGTGCAGTTATCTTCACACTTGAACTCCTACATAGGCAGTCCCCTTACTGAACCATGGTTTATCAGCTGATTTATGTTTTTGAGATTAACATGACCCAGCCTTCTATGCCATAGAATAGATTCTTGAGGGGAAGCCTTGGAAAATAGGCAAGGATGGCCTTTGAGATCTATTTTCTTGGAAAGATCTAAGGCATACACTCTTCCTGTCCTATTGGCCTTTAGGAGAGTGTGTTCATCCAACACCTTATCAATCAAACTTAGAACTTTGGATGACAGAATCCGACAGTTCTGACTGGTGAAAGGAGCAACATGGCCTTTGTCACACATTTGACTGACACTCAAGAGGTTGTACTTGAGATTTTCCACATGGTTAACATCATCAAACTTTATTTCCCATTGGAAACAAAGCCTTTGCCGATGATGTAACCCTTTGCATCATTGCCAAATGACACAAACCCCTTCCTTCCTTGAGAGTAGTCATTAAGAAGTGATCTGTTTCCTGTCATATGCATGGATCCTCCACTGTCTACATACCAGATGCCTCTGAGGTATGTTGAAGAACCCTACAAAATACAACAAATTAGTTAGATTTTGAGACCCAAACCTTTTTGGTTGGGCCTGTTTATCAACAGATGGTAAACTAACATGTTTGTTGGAAACAACAGCCTGAGAGGAAAAAACTGGTGAAGAAAATGAATCCTTTGGCTTGGACCTCCTTTTCTGTGGTTTCAACATAGGAACATCTAATTGGTTAACTCTTCCCAATAGATGTTGAACCATCATAACCAGCTATGTCTGATTTTGTGATAAGGCTTTCAGCTCTTCAGACACATTGGCATTGGAGTTTGATAAGTTCCTATGTTGCACCTTCTTCTTTTGAGCAATCTCAGCTGTTACATGTTTAACCCCTTCCTTTTTGGATTTCTTTTTGGACTTAAGGGTTACAGGATTTGATGTTGCTGGTACAAATGTGGCTTCAAACTCAGTTTTCATTTTAACCATTTTCTCTTTAGTTTCCTCTTTATGTTTGAGTTTGGATCCCCTTTTGTACCAATAATCATCTGTAAGATGATTGAACAAACCAAATACTTCACATGGTTTCTTCTTCATCTTATGTTGATCATCAACTAAAGAGAGTGAAACTATTGAAGACTCGCTCTTCAGTACTTTGGAAGCATTATTTGCTTTCTTGACTTCCTCTTTAGTAGTCTTCAAACTCTTTCTACTAACAGTTTTCTTCTCTTTAGTGCTGACAGTAGTTGGAGTTTGAACTTCAGGTGTTAAATCTTGCTCTCTCCAGTCCTTTCAGGACTTCCAGAAATAGCTCCTGAGTTGATCATCTCTTTGATCATGTGAGTGTCAGCAGTGGAACCATCAACATCAGCTGATGGGTTCTAAGAGGGCTTAGTGCTGACTTCAACTTTTGATGATGCTCTATCAAAAAGTGAATCACATGATGAGGTGGATTGGTTATTGCTTTCTCCATCAGATTTCACTTCTACTCTTGAAGTAAAATCTGTAGGAGGAGCAGTGTGATTATAACCAATACCAAACTTCACATTGGAAGCAGATTGGTTACTAAGAAGCATTTCAAAACCTTTGCATGAGTGTACCCATCGATCACACTCTACCTGGGTGACTGCAAGGGTTTCTTTGATACTTCTCTGGTCTTCCAGAATAACCTAGCTTGGCCTTTTCATCATTTAATTGGCATTTAAGCTTATAAATCTCATCATTTTTACTATTAAGAGCAGACTCAAACTCAGCTTTTCTTTTGGAAATGGTTTTCTCAAACTCAAGTTTTTGATTTATTAATGCTACATTTGCCTATCTAATGGAGACAAAGGCAGCAATGCATGATTCAGAACATAACTTGGCTTTAGCCTCTGAAGATACCTGAGTTACCTGTGAAGATGATGCATTTGAGCAGGAACCCTCAGTAGACTCCAGGGCCATGAGAGTCAGATCCCAAAAGGACTGTCACCACCATGTTGACCAGCACTGTGAACAGTTGTTCATGACCAGACATGTCATCCGGTAAACTGCTCCAGTCAACAACTCAGGGGTGAAGAAGCTGTGTTGTTGAGGTTGAGGAGGTTGATGAGATTGAGATGGTTGAGGTTCTGGTAGTGCATGAGGTTGTGGTACTATAGGAACTTGAACTTGATTTGACTGTGGCATGTAATAACAGGGTAAGGATATGGCATTTGACCCTGAGGAACAAAATATGCAGGAGATTGTGGTTGAGAATGATGACTAGAATTGACAGGAAGTTGCCCTCTGTGTTGTTGGCTGTTGCCAGGGAAAGTCACAAAAGGTGCAGAGGAATTAGATCTAGATGATCTGCATTCTCTAGCAAAGTGTCCAAGCCTGTGGCATTTGTGACATGAACTTACTCTTGTCAAAACCAACTTTGGTTTTGCCGGAGAGTCCTGGGAACTTTCTTCCAGTTCTTTTGTAGAACTTCTGAGATCTGATATTTATCAAGGCCATTTCGCTCAAAATATCCATCTCTTCTAAGTCATCATCAGCAATCCCCTTGAGATCATCCATGATGAAGCATAGATTGTCATTATTACACCCAGTAAACTGACTATCAACACTCACAACATAGAATAAGAAGTGTTTGAGAGAAATCAATATGCTCATCATACTGGCATTCAGATGAAGCATATTCTGACTCATGACCAACCAAGGCAGTGTTGCCTGGTACAAAGTCTTCAGTGAGCTTTCCAGATGAAGACAGTTTTCGTTTCTGTTCTATCTCTCTCTCAAATGTGAGCGATTTCCCATGGAGTTGCGTGAGAGATAGTTTGTCCAAATTTGCACTAGAGCGTAGGACAATAGTATATGTGTCCCATCTCTCAGGCAGTGATCTGAGAAATCTGTTATTCATCTGGATATTGGTGTACTCATGTTTGACCATTTTTAATTCAGAGATCAAACAAGAGAACCGCTCAAACTGTTGAGTCAGTGTCTCACCCTTTCTATGAGAGAATGTCTCATATTGTTGGGCAAGGATTTCTCTATTATTTGCCAAAACCTCATCTGTTCCTCCAAATTGTTCTTTCAAGGCATTCCAGAGGTCATGGGCAGTTTCATGATGCATTAGCCCAGAATAGATTTCATTGGGCAGTGCCATGGCCAGAATTCCATGGGCTTTTGTATCAATCTCAAACAATCTTATCCTCATCTGAGTATTGCTCCCTCCTCTTCAGAACCATTTGATTGGTTTCCGGGTTATTCACCATAGGCTTGTGTGGACCATGTACCACTGATGTCCAACAACCTGCGCTGTAACAGACAGGTGATGGAGCATTCGTCGTTGCCATATGTTATACTCATTCCTAACCAGCATTGGAGGCTTGGTTGAGGAACCAATATTGTGAGGATCATTGGAAGGAGTAGTCATTTTCAGTCCAAATACAATTTAATTCAAGCTTTTAAAAGTTTTCACACAGACCACGACAGACTCAATGAAAACCAAGAGAAAATCTCAGGATGAATGACCAGAAACACAGAAAATTCAATCTCTATAACCGTTTCTTGCAAAAAAATGCTAATTCAATCAAACTTGGATCTTGAGTAGCAGTTTCAATGATCAATTATTAGATCGATCAATGATTAACCTGCTCTGATACCATTTGACAGGATCAATGATCACAAGTTTGATGTAATAGAGCGTAACGCAGCGGAATAAGAACAAGAATTAGACAAATTGTAGCAAGAATTTGATACTCGTATGCATTAAGAACAAATACGGTTATAACGAGAGATATATTTCTGTAACAAGGAATGTTTCTATAATATCGAATATTTCTGATTAAATCATTCTTACATTACAATAGGTTGACACTCCTTATATAGAGTGCAATCGCTGCTGTTATCACGGGAAAGTGACAACTGGAAGATCTATTACAAAAATAACTAACTTTTAACAAACTACTGAAATGTTCACAACTACTGAGAACATATCAGAGTGTTAAGTACAAAATATGAAACTACTGATAAGAAACTACTGAAACTACAACGACTGAAGAACAAGCTCTTCAGTCGTTTTACAAAACTACTGAAACATAAAACTACTGATGAGCACAACAACTGAAGAAGTATTCTTCAGCTGTTGTGTCAAACTACTGAAACATATAAAACATAAAACTACTGAAAGGTAAACGTCACAACTACTGAAGAAGACCTCTTTAGCTGTTGTGACAACGTCTGATACTTTGGTCTTCGGCACTTGTCTTCAGACTTTGTCTTCAGCACTTGTCTTCAGACTTTGTCTTCAGCACTTGTCTTCAGACTTTGTCTTCAGCACTTGTCTTCAGACTTTGTCTTCAGCACTTGTCTTCAGACTTTGTCTTCAGCACTTGTCTTCAGACTTTGTCTTCAGCACTTGTCTTCAGACTTTGTCTTCAGCACTTGTCTTCAGACTTTGTCTTCAGCACTTGTCTTCAGACTTTTCTTTCAGCACTTGTCTTCAGACTTTGTCTTCAGCACTTTCTTCAGACTTTGTCTTCAGCACTTGTGTTCAGACTTTGTAATCAGCTGTTGTCTTCAGCTGTTGTGGTCTTCAGTAGTTGTTGTGACGTCTGTGGGACTTAAAGGTTTTTCTGATCCGGCTCATTGATTCTTTTGGTCCAACATCAAATGTTTACAAGTATATATGATTAGCTAAGTGTACTTGGAACAACCAAGCATGCTTGTCAAGCCCATGAATCTATGGCGTCGCCAGGTAGCAATAGTTAATGATTGTACATAAAATCGACATTACATGGTAGCTACAAAAATCAACTAACCACAACATACAAGTGAATTGCCATAAGTTTATAAGAATCAAACGTTTTACATGTGCAACAATTATAAGGTAACATGTTTCACCCTAAAGTGTGAAAATATGAAAAAGGGGTATAGAAATACTCACATGGAAAACTCACAAGTATAGTGACAGTTGTAGAGTACATAAGAAAATTTGAATGTCAAAGTCAAAGGTGATGTCCTAAATGATAAAAAGAACAATAACTTGAGGTTGTAATTCATTACAAGAAATTAGGATGTTTAGAGAATGCTAAAAAACGAAAGGTAGATTGAAAAAGGATTATTGCATCAATTTTAGATTTTAATGTTTGGTATGTGTTTGAACAGGTTTTAAAAATATAAATCGGTTTCATAGAATTGTAAAAATTTATACTTGATTAGATCAAAGTCTCCCAGACAACTTTCATTTAGAAACAATTTTATGAAAAGATCTTTAAATAGGTCAAACAAGCAGCACAAGACAAAAGGTGCTGAAATGCGCACTTATCTTGTGAAGGCTATTGTTGAGTCGTCTGATTGAGTTTGAAGACGTATAAACTGTCGTCGAAAAGGTAATTCAAAGAACTTAACATTGGAGTCTGATTTTACTCAAATTCATTTTGTTATGATCAATTTATGGTTGGTGAAGTAAGATTATATTCTGCCAGAATTGTAATAAGGCACTTATGTACACTTTTAAAATCGTTAAAGCATGAAACGGGTTAGAACATTTATTATGTAAATATATGGTATATTAGTCTTCATTGAGTTATAAAAATATTCTAAGACTTTGGCGTCCCATCACTTATGGAATAATCTTGTGGAATAACCGAATGCGGCGGCATAGCCGTCCATATGCAAACGGATTCTTTGTTTAGTTTAGTGTGTTGTTAGCTTAGTTTACGATGTTAGTGATTGCTATTAGGTTAGTTATTATTAAATGTTAATGATCAAATGATAATGATAAAAAAAAAAGAGATTTGGAAGAAGAAAGAATAATAGTAGGAACATAAAATCATGAGAACATGGATGTTAGGATGATTGAAATGTATAATATAAAAGCAATAAAAGATTACCTAGGTATTAAGAATTCTTGAAATTTCTTGTAAAATAAAATTCTTCAAATTGATCATAACCAATAGATGAAAGAAAGATATTAGAGTGAGATTTTTAGAGAATAGCAAATGAAAAGTGAGACATAAGGCTTGTTTTTTTTTTATAGTGAGTTAGGAGTAGATTATGAATGATGTTAACGGGAGTTATAAGTCTTTTTAAAGGGTTATGATTTTGAAATAAATATAAGATTAAATAAAAAAATAAACAAAAGAATAATTACAATTTAAACTTTTATTTATTAAAAGCATAATTTTAATTTAATCAACTTTTTTCTTATAAATATTTATAACTTTATAAGAGTTGTAACTTTATAAATTATTAAAATTCATTTTATAACTTTATAAGTTTTAATAAGGCTTTTCCATTTAGTTATTTATCGTAAAATGATAAATAAAGATTTATATTTTTATGAAAAAGATTTATTTATAAAATAAATAAATTATTATTCTTTGTTTAAATGATAAAATGAATAAAACAATTTTCAATATTGCTTAAATTGCATATTTAACGTGTTTGATTCAATAAAATAAATAATAAAAATTTTAAATATTAAAATTTCCATCGTATAAAAGTTTAAAGTGAGTTCGGGTTTGATTTCATAATTTTGAAATTCGACGGATTTTACAATACATACATACAAATATACATACATACATATATATACACACATATATATACATATATACAAACATATATACACACACATGTATATATACATATATACTCATACAGACATATATGTATATATATGTATTACATACAATATAAATACATACATATATATATACACACATATATATACATATATACATACATATATACACACACATAAATATATATGTAACACCCGTCTATTTATTTATTTTGAAGCCGACGAAGGAAGAAAAAAAAATAAAGTCCAAAGTCAAGGGACCAAACTCGCCAACGAGAGAAAGTTGGGTGAGTGGGAGTATTTAAGGGAGAGGGAAGCCCTTACCCTCTCCCTACACCCACCAAAAATCAGCCAAGAAGCGAGAAAGGGAGAAAAGGGAGAAAAGTTGGTTCGAGTTGGTTCAAGTGAGCAAAATCATTGACAAGCGCGTCAAATCAAAGCTCTTCTCGTTGTGGTCGTTTGTGTGAGGTCTAGGACCCCTCTTTTACATGTTTTTGAATGATTTGGGGCTGGAACACATCTGAAAATTGGGTTTTTGAAGTGTGTGTTTGTTTGACTCATTTATGTATGTGTGGGTATGCGTATGATTCGTTTGGATCTTGCTTTTGAGCTTGTGTGTGCTTGAATTGTATGTGGTATGCATTCCTAAGGTTTAGGATGGTTGATTTGCGCTTAGAATGGGTTTAGGTGACCTTGGAGGTCGAAAATGGCAGATTGGGTTGGGATGAACTGCATTCTGCACCAGCTAGGGCTAGGCGCCGAATGGAGGCAATATGTCGATTGAGGTTCCTTCGCATGATTGAGGGTTCATTCGCACGACTGAGAGCCCAGTCGCATAAATGCCCCTTCGCATTACTTCCATCCGCATTAGGTCCATTCGCATGGGACTCATCCGCATGGAGTCCATTCACATTAGTTTCATTCGCACGATAGGGTGTTCATTCGCATAGGTGTTCATCTGCATTGGTTTAATCGAATAATGTTCAGTCGCCTAAAGGCCATGCGACTAAAGGGTGCCCATACGCCCAAGTAGGGCTGGTGTACCCGAGGGAAGTTTAGTTTAATTACTGACTTTTGGGGGAAAGTGCAGATGTAAGTTTTGACATGAAAGTTCCCGTAAGTTCATGTAAGATGATTGTTGAGGCGTCGAGAGTATGTTGGGCATGATGATGATGATGTTGCGTGATATGCATGATGTATATATGATGTTGCCCTGCATGATGATGATGACTGTGTATGTTAATGTTCCTTATATTATGTATGTTTATCTTTCTCGTGACTTTACGATGAATGTTAATAAATGAAGTGAAAGTATTATGTAACATAAAGTGAAAGATAATGAAAGAGGAACATGAGTAAGAATGCATGCATTAATGAATATGAAAGTAAGAAAGTCTTGCAAGCATTGTATGTCGGGACACGCCATTAAAAGGTGTTAGCCCAATGGTGTGCGGGTTCGCTACCCCGGGAGGATGCACATTGGGGTCTTTTTTTGTGATTGACCATTTGTATAGCACCATTGCTGCATGCCCTAGGTACTATGACCAGAGGTGCGGAGCATCGTTATAGCTGGTCTTTGATAGGCCTAGGTCCAGTACCAGGAATAGCTGGGTATTGCGTATAGCAGTGGTACACCTAAACTCTACCCCTAGGTGTGTGACCAGAGGTGAGGAGCACCGTAATAGCTAGTCTATGATAGGCCTAGGTCCAGTACCAGGAATAGCTGGGTAAAGTTTATGGTTAAAGGAAAGGAAAGAGGTAATGATAAAGGAATGTGAAAGTTAATGACGTATGATGAACGAACGAAAGATAAAGAATGAAAGCATGAAAGATTAATGAAGATAATAATGATATTGTCTATGTGTACGCATGATGTATGATCGCATGAATGTAAAGAACGGTTTTAACGAAAGAAAAGTATGTTTTATTATAAAACTAGAACTCACTCAGCAACGCTGACATTGATGTGTTTCCAGTTGGCAGGTAATGATTGCTGAGGATGGCATGAGGTGGTTACTCAGCTCTTTTGGGATGGCATCCATCTATTCAATGCTTTTGTGATAAATGCAACAATGTATTTTGTAACTGATTAACAATGTATAATTTTGAAAAAGTCTTATAATGAAATGAGATGTCATTTTTGAATGTTTCTGCTACAATATTTATGTAAGGGAAATGAAAATGTATGTTTTATGTGCAATGATTTACCAGCTGTAAGCGTCCCGGGAACAGGGCTTACAAGTTGGTATCAAAGCCAAAGTTTAAGTGAAATGGGTAAATTTTCAAAATAAACCTTAACCTAAACTGAGAATGGAATGGAAAGGGAAGGGATGCCAATCTGAGTAGCTGCGTGCCATCAGGTATTTTCAATAAGTTAACCGGCATAATGTGCGCATGTTATGTGTTATGGGTTGTTGTAGATTTAAATACTGATGTAGTCAGGATAGGTAATGATCGGTGTGTGAAGAGTAAAGTAAGTGGCTAATCACAACTGCCCACTATAAGTAGGGACTTACTATACTTGACATAAACTGAGTTGTTCCCTTGAATGACCATGTTGGTGTTTGAATCATTCAGTGTGCGGTGAATGGCCGGTGGTAGATCTTCGAAAGCCTCTCATGGAGGTGGTCGTGATGGACTTGGTGTTGAGCCATGACCCAAGAGAGGAAGACCCAGAGTTGAAAAGGTGGTTCCTGAAGAACCAGAGACCCTCATCCGGAGGTTGGCGACGAGAGCGCCAATCTGAGAGCCTCAGTAAAGGAGGCTGTTGTTGAAGAAGTGAATCAGGTCATGCAGACGATCTTACCGTCTGTAGTGACTGAGGTTATTAAGGCGGTACGGGAAGGGGAAAGGAAAGAGAAGAATAGGTCCTTGGAAGGACGAGAGCAACCAGAGCCTTAAATGGTTCTATCTGATGATGAAGAGGAAGAAGAGGAGCTTGTGCTGAAGGTGGTACGAGGCTGTAATTATGGGGCGTTTAAACAATGAAAACCCCTTACTATTGATGGTAATGGCAATGTTGTTGCTGCTCACCGGGGGTGAGAGAAATGGAAGCCGTCTTAAATATCAGCGAGTGCCGGGAGGACTAGAAAGTAAAGTTTGCTGCCTATTCTTTTGTGCACTCAGCTCTGTGCTGGTGGGACAATATAGTCCAAGCCGAGGATAGCAGGGCCATTGGGAGAATGAGATGGTCTGAACTGAAAAAGTTGGTGATTGAGGAGTTCTGTCCTCACGGGAGATGGACAAGGTTGAGAGGGAGTTCTTGCAGCTGGAGGCGGGAACCATGACACATCAGCAGTACACCACGAAGTTCAACGACATGGCACGTCTGGTGCCAGATCAGGTGACACCTCTGTCTCGAAAATCAAGAGGTATATTCAGGGTTTGCCATGGATATTCGCAGGCACATGATTGCCGCCTTACCGGGCACGTTTAGGTCGGCGGTGGACTTGGCAGGGAGATTGTATGATGAGAGGGCTGTGGTGGGGGTGGCTGAAGGTGGCAAGAAGAGTGGTGGTGATCGAAACTGGCATGGGAAGTGGTTTGGTCGGGGTGATGCCTCGACGGGTAACAAGAAGGCACGGGTGGATGACCGCCGTGAGCCCACATCGAGTGCGGGGTCAAAAAGGTGTGGCAAGTGTGGAAGGGAGCATGCGGGAGAATATAGGTTGGGATTTAACGGGTGCTTCAAATGTGGAAGGCGGGGCATATAGCCAGGACTGTCGTACGGTCTGGTGCTTTAATTATGGCATGGAGGGCCACATGAGTAGGGATTGTAAGAAGCCAAGGGCTGAGGGTTCCGGGAGAAAGAAGACGAGAAGTGAAGGACAAAGGGCGAGGGCCAGGGCTTTCACTATGACACAGGAGGAAGCTAGGACAGACCCTGATGTTGTGTCCGATATGTTTCTGGTGAACCAAACTTTAGCTTCTGTGTTATTTGATTTGGGTGCCAATAAAAGTTTTATTTCTATTGCCTTCTGTGCGAAGCTGCCTAATAGTAGTAGACGTGTTGATGCGCCCTTTGATGTAGAAACTGCCATAGGTAAGTCTACTAGGATTTCTAAGATGATAGAGAACTGTGATGTGGAACTGGAGAGTCATAAGTTTCCTGTTAGACCGTTCATGATGATCATAGGTGGTTTCGATTTGGTTCTTGGGATGGATTGGTTGGTGGACTCCGAGGCGAACATTGTGGTCGTAAGAAGATGATTCATTTAATAGCGCATGACTGGAGTTTGGTAACTGTTTATGGGGATCGGGTCAAAACGATCCCGAAGGTAATCTCAATGGCGGTGGTGGGAAAGTGTATGAGGTGTGGATGTAGCGCCTACTTGGCTTATGTAAAGGATGTAGATACGCCAACACACTAACTATCCGATGTTCCGATTGTGTGTGACTTTCCAGACGTGTTCCCAGAAGACTTACCAGGAGTGCCACCTGACCGAGAGATCAAGTTTTAGATTGATCTGATACTGGGTGCCCAACCTGTTGCCAAGGCACCGTATCGGTTGGCCCCAACGGAGATGAAAGAATTAATGGAGCAGTTGCAAGAGCTACATGATAAGGGGTTTATTAGGCCGAGTATCTCTCCAAGTGTGCATTTTGGTTACGCGAGGTTCAATTCTTGGGTCTTGTGGTGAATCCTGATGGGATTATGGTGGACCCAGCAAAGGTGGAGGCAGTGATGCAATGGAAGTCTCCAAAGACGCCATCCAAGATTCGCAGTTTCTTGGGTTTGGCGGGCAACTATAGAAGATTCATCCAAGACTTTTCCAAGATCGCTTCTCCACTAACCAAGTTGACCTGAAAATATGTGAAGTTTGTATGGGGTGAAGCTCAAGAGAAGGCGTTCGAGGAATTGAAGTTGAGGTTAACTCAAGCTCCTGTTTTGTCATTACCCGATGGAAGTGAAGATCTGGTGGTCTATTATGATGCTTCCTACTCGGGTTGGAGTGTGTGCTAATGCAGAGAGGGAAGGTTTAGCTTATGCATCCCGGCAGTTGAAGGTTCATGAGGTCAATTATCCTACTCATGACTTGGAGCTAGCAGTCGTGGTCTTTGCACTAAAGATTTGGAGGCACTATCTTTATAGGATGAAGTGCACCATTTTCACCGATCACAAGAGCTTGAAGTACTTCTTTGAGTAGAAAGATCTGAACATGAGGCAGAGGAAATGGTTGGAGCTTATAAAGGACTATGATTGCTAGATCCATTACCATCCGGGCAAAGCCAATGTGGTGGTTGATGCCCTTAGCCGAAAGGAGAGGCTCGAGCCGATTCGGGTGAAAGCCTATCAGTTGATCATGACCTTAGATTTGATGAAGCAAGTCAAAGAGTTTCAAGATGAGGCATTAAAAGAAGATCATCTTAACTCTGAAAGGATGAGAGGTCTGGTTAGGGAAATGCGTGAAAACACACTTGGTGTTAAAACCCAATTTGGACGAGTGTGGATTCCTCGTTTTGAGGATCTACAGGTGAAAATAATGGATAAGGCTCACAAGACTCAATACTCCATTCATCCTAGTGCCACAAAGATGTATCAAGACATGAAGAAGGATTATTGGTGGCCGGGCATGAAACGTGACGTAGTGGAGTATGTGAGTCAATGCCTTACTTGCCTACAGGTGAAGGCCGAGCATCAAAAGCCGTATGGAAAGATTCAACCTTTGGATATACTGGAATAAAAGTGGGAACACATCATCATGGATTTTATTACAAAGCTACCACATACTCCGAAAGGGTATGATGCTATATGGGTGATTGTTGACCGTTTGACGAAGAGTGCTCACTTCCTACCGATCTGCGAGACATATTCATCTGAGAGGTTGGCTGATCTGTTTATCAAGGAGATTGTAACTCATCATGGTGTACCGGTGTCTATTGTGTCGGATCGCGACACCCGGTTACATCTAAATTCTAGAAGAAATTCAACGACGTCGTAGGGACAAGGTTACATATTAGCACGGCTTATCATCCCCAGACTGATGGTTTGTCGGAGAGGACCATTCAGACATTGGAGGACATGCTTCGGGCATGTGTGATTGATTTTTGGGGAAGTTGGGATGACCACTTACCAATAGCTGAATTCTCATACAACAACAATTATCATGCCAGCATTGGTATGCCACCTTATGAGATGCTATACGGTAGGAGATGCAGAACACCCGTCTGTTGGGGTGATACTGGTCAGAAAGAACTAGGGAGTATTGAGGTGATCGAGGCTACGACTGAGAAGCTTGAAAACATCAAGGCCTTCATGAAGGCAGCCAAAGATAAACAGAAGTCGTATGCTGATAAACAACGCAGACCGATTGAGTTCCACGCGAGAGACCGGGTTATGTTGAATGTCTCACCTTGGAAGGGTATTATCCGGTTCAAGAAACGGGGCAAGTTGAGCCCAAGGTATATAGGGCCTTTTTGAATTATTGCTTGAGTAGGAGAGGTGGCCTATATATTGGAATTACAATATGAGCTAAGTGGAATCCACCCAACATTCCATGTATCTCATCTGAGAAAGTGCTTGGTAGACGAAGATATGATCGTTCCGCAGGAGGATACCGAAGTAGACGAACGGCTCAATTATGTGGAGAAACCAGTGGCAATCATCGATCGAAAAGAGAAGAGGCTGAGAAATAAAGTGGTTCCTCTTGTGCATGTACAATGGAAGCACATGAAGGGATCCGAGTCAATATGGGAGACTGAAGAAGAGATGAGGCAGCACTACCCACAATTGTTCGAGGAATACAGGTTTCAGGGATGAAACCTATTTAAGGGGGGTGGACTTATAACACCCGGCTATTTATTTATTTTGAAGCCGACGAAGGAAGAAAAAGAAATAAAGTCCAAAGTCGAGGGACCAAACTCGCCAACGAGAGAAAGTTGGGTGAGTGGGAGTATTTAAGGGAGAGGCAGCCCTTACCCTCTCCCCACACCACCAAAAATCAGCCAAGAAGAGAGAAAGGGAGAAAAGGGAGAAAAGTTGGTTCAAGTGAGCAAAATCATTGAGAAGCGGGTCAAATCGAATCTCTTCTTGTTGTGGTCATTTGTGTGAGTTCTAGGACCCCTCTTTTACACGTTTTAGAATGATTTAGGGCTGGAACATATCTAAAAATCGGGTTTTTGAAGTGTGTGTGTGTGTTTGACCCGTTTATGTATGTGTGGGTATGTGTATGATTCGTTTGGGTCTTGCTTTTGAGCTTGTGCGTACCTGAATGGTGTTGTGGTATGCATTCTTAAGCTTGGAGGTCGAAAATGGCAGATTGAGTTCGGGATGAACTGCATTCTGCACCAGCTAGGGCTAGGCGACCGAATGGAGGCCATGCGGCCGATTGAGGTGCGATTGAGGTGTGATTGAGGTTCCTTCGCACAACTGAGGGTTCCTTTGCACAACTGAGGGTTCATTCCCACGACTGAGAGTCCAGTCGCATAAATGCACATTCGCATTAGTTCCATCCACGTTTGGTCCATTCGCATGGGACTCATCCGCATGGAGTCCATTCTGAAAGGATCGAGATCTAGTTTGATCAATTAGATTGATATTTGCAGTGGAATAGCACACGAATTAGACTAAATTATAGCAAGAGTAATATGAATATTCAATCAAACAGTAACGGTTATAGAGAGAGAAAGTTTTCTGCAAAAAGAATGTTTTCATTCACGCACAAGCTTCCCGTATAAGGAAATTAGGTCAACATTCCTTTTATAAGGAATGTGACATCAGCTGACGTCACTTGATAGTGACATCTAACTGATTTATACAAACAACTGAAAGTAAACTAAACTATTGAAGATGTCCACAACAACTGAGGACACCTCACTAAAAGCTAAGTATAAGCTAACATTACAACTACTGAAGTTATAACATCTGAAGTGTAAGAACTTCAGATGTTTTACATAATATAAAACTACTGATTACAAACTACTAAAATGTAAACCATCACAACTACTGAAGAGAACTACTTCAGCTGTTGTGACAACTTCTGAGAACTTGATCTTCAAACTTTGTCTTCAGCAGTTGTCTTCAGACTTTGTCTTCAGCTGTTGTCTTCAGACTTTGTCTTCAGCTGTTGTCTTCAGACTTTGTCTTCAGACTTTGTCTTCAGCTGTTGTCTTCAGACTTTGTCTTTAGACGTTATCTTCAGACTTTGTCTTCAGACTTTGTCTTCAGACTTTGTCTTCAGCTGTTGTCTTCAGACTTTGTCTTCAGCTGTTGTAGACACTTCAGTTGTTTTGATGTCTGTGGGACTTAAAGGTTTTTCTAATCTGGCTCATGGTTCTTTTGGTCCAACAAACTCCCCTGAACCAATGCAGCCAAAACCTTTAAGATTATTGAAATCCACTTATTGGCAGAAACATTATCTGGATCAGCTCAGAAATTTTCAAATTAAGCTCAGGCCAGGGAAGAGGTTTCAGAAGGTTTGATTGGCAAAGGATGAATGGGAACTCTGTCTTGGGGAATTGTACACAGAGCTATTACCCATCCATGAAACCTACTTCCCAGTGATAAGTCTGTAAGACTCTTTGACATAGGCCTCAAGGAAAACAACTTGTTCTTCCATTGTGAGTTCTTCAGCTTTAGTTTCAAAGAAGAACTTAGGCCCATAGTACTCTGATAAGTACTTAATATGCTTTCTATTCTTCAGCTCCACAGTAGTTATTCTCTGTATGCAAACTCATCAGGATGAGTGCCTTCAAGCAACAACTGGAGCTCATTTCTTCTTATTTCTTCAAGCTTCTTGTAGATCAACCCCTTCTTTACCATTTTGTTTTCTAGTAAAGTTTGTGGAGTCATCTTAGACTTGTAAGCTCTCTTGAAGTCATCAAGGATTTCCTAGGGTGACACTACAATGGCCAGCATTATCACAGCATCTACAATCTTCTTATACTTGGCCATTGTATCTTTGGAATTTTCTTTCTATGAATTCTGTCACTTACTCTGGGGTCAGGCCAAATTCTCAATCTCTCTTTCTGATATTGAAATGTAAATCTGAGAGCATACAACCTCTGAGCATGTCTTCATAGCTTGTATGGATGAAGACTTGGAAACTCTTTATCAATCATCCTTAACAGCTACTCATCATGTTGTTTGTGTTGTTCTTCTTCTTCAAGTTTGACTTTTACCATTTGCCTTTGGAAGTCAGGTGTGATTGTTGTTGATTGACTCCTGGGCTCAGGCATCTTTATTTTAAGAACAGCAGAGATTGGTAGATTATCATCCTCATCATCATCTCTTCTTCTTCCATCCTCAACCCCCTTCTCTTCCTCTTGGGTGTATCATTGGTAGTGGGTTGAGTACGTTTCTTGGGTAAAGGAGTTGGTTTTAAGGGTTGTGAGGTGGTTGTTTTGGTGTAGGAGATTATGCAGGCTGCTTAGCATCTTGGTTGTGAGTGAAGCTTTGGATAACTTTGCCATATCAGACCTTTTCCCAGAACCAGCTTCATCAAGGGCTTCTATGATCAATCCTTTTTGAATACTTCAGAAGAACAGATTCTAGTGGTTTCTCCAAAATACTGTCTCTGGACCATGACTTCACTTCAATGATTGATCTTCCCAGATGTTTTGATATAAATCTTGCCATTGCTTCTAGCCTTTTCCCTTCTTTCTCACTCCAACTTGTCCATCTTTGTTTAATCTCTTGAATCTCTAGCCTTCTGATTCCAGTGTCAAGTTTGGCAGTGTCAACCTTATTTGAAGAGTTGATCAATAATCTTATCCATAGATCTGCTATGTTGCTCATCAGCTTCTTTGTTAGTTCTTCTAACTTTTTCTCACCTTCAGTCTTTTCAGAGCTTTTCTTTCTCTTGTAGGTGATCATTTCCTTTTCTTTCTTCTCTTTTTCTTCTTCCTCTTCAAGTCTCTTTCTTTTTTCTACTTTCACTAACTTAGACTCCCCCTTTTTCGTTGCATTGGGTTCAGGGGTGTGAATGTCAGAAAGTCTCTGAGAAACAACAACATCAACTAAGGATTGAAGATTTGAGGAAAGCCTCTCATCAATGGCTTGATGCACAATGTTTGTGATTATGGAAGTGATTTGAGGTAAGGATGATTGAAAGGCAGCAACCATTAGCTCAAAGGGGTTCCGTCCCTGAGAAATGGTGCCTGAATCAGAGGCTGGTGGCAAATTTGTTGGGAGTGGCTCAAGTTTGGGATACTTTCAAGAGAAACTGCCATCTGTAGGTGAATGTGGGCAAATGGACTTGATTCTTGTGACATTTTGGCAAGCAGTTCTTGTAGTCTGCATACCTCAGTCTCAAGAATGGTGTTGTGGGCTAGAATATCAAAGAAAAAGCCCAGGTCATCATCAGTCTTTGCTGAATCATCTGACCTCCTGATGAAATCAGGATGAACATGTGCTGAGTGTAGATCAGTATTCACATGTGCCCCTATTTCTTGGAACTGGGGACTTCCTGCCTAGGATGATGTCCTTCATTGGCAGTTGCCTCTGGTGAGGACTTAGAAATGATACATCTTCATCCTGATCATGTGCTGAAACAGGAGAAGAACCAGCCTCACCAGATGTTCTAATCTCCTCCTCTACACGGAGATTGAAATCTGTAATCCCTGTGTTGTGGGTTATCAGCCACATTATAATCCTCCCTCAACTATTGAGTTTTTGCAGTGGTAATAGGTTTCTAGGGAAGGGTAGAGGAATGTAGTTGAGTCAGCACTTGTGCAATAACCACGGTTGGGCTTGTAGGGGTGGCTTCAGTGGGAGATAGGTGTGAAGAGGATTGCACCTAGGGTGAATGGTGCTCTTCAATGGCAATCTTCAAGTGAGAGAGATTCCATAATGTGCTTTCCCCATTTTTGGTTGCATCAGGATCCTGTTGAGAGGATACCTGAGCGGTTTCAGCTGGTAGAGTCTTGGAAACTATAGGGGGATTACAACCCATAGTTTCATCCTGCCTTTGTGTTGCAGGGGGATCATCAGGGGACTCAACTCCCTGATTAGCCTTTTTGGTTTGTTTGGAATGTGGTTTGGAGGGGACTTTGGATCTGGAGGATGAGGCTGTGGATTCCTTCTGCTTGGGTTTTAGCAGTTTGGCATCCTCTTTGAGGTGTGGGTCAGAGTTGTGCCTGGAGTATACCTCTGGCAAAACTACCACAGCAGGGACTCCAAGGCCAACAGGGCCATCAGATTTTAGCTGATTCATGATTATGGCCATAAGAAACCTTGGATATAATAGCCATCTGTTAGCCACAGGTTTCATTGCCAGATATTTTAATTCTAAAAATATAATTTTAGAAAAATTTAAGCTTTGGCGTTCAAGGATAGAGTACAATACCTGCTGCCACCTGGATGACATTTGATCCCATGAAGAGGTTTTGGGGGCAAGGCAAACATTGATCATGTGGAAGTTTAGGCGTTCAGCATCATGGAAGTGCTTCTTTAGAATGGTTGTAGCACTTACGTCGCCTGCATATCCATGGTTGATGAATGATAGATCAATGGTGCCCTTCGGGTATTTGGTGACAAAGGTGGCATCATTTAGATCTAGCGTTTGGTGAATGATAGCAGGAGTGACTACCACCTTCTTCTGGTTACAAATGACTGGAGAGTGATCGCGACATCATTCTCACCAGTATGATAGTGACATTTGTCCAGAATTGGCGAAGGGTATCGGGATAGATGGTTGGATTTAGAAGAAAAGCTGTTCGATACGGGGAATCAGCCATCAGACCAATGGCATCATCAAACTTAGTCCAAAAGGCCGATTTTGTGAAGTAGGCAACACAGTTGTGTCGTGGTTTGATTTGCATGGTCGTCATTAATGGAAGATGAACGTTCGAAATCGATTTATGAAAAGTTTGAAGTTAGGGTTAGGTACTTATAGGTTATGAAACAGCTGAAAGAAAACAACTGAAAGTTTTGGTGTTAGTCATCAGTTGTTAGAAAACGACTGAAGACATGGTTTTAACTTTCAGATGTTATAAACAACTGAAGACTTGGTGTTTGTCATCAGTAGTTGGAAACTACTGAAGACTTGGTTTTGGCTTCAGTTGTTTTGAAATGAAACAGCAGTTGTTTGAAACAATTGAAGAATTAAATTACTCATCAGCTGTTGTCGTCAATTCACATATCTCAGTTGTTTCATTTGACCTTAACACTTACTCAGCAGATTATCTGATTTTTAGATGTTTCATTGGTCATCAGTACTTATCTGTTAAAACAGACATCAGTGGTTGTAACCACATCAGTACTTTGCAACAAATAAAGTACTTCAGTACTTTAAGTAATTTAGTCTTCAATAGTTATGAAAACTGCTGAATATAAAATAACTTCAGTACTTATTTTTGACAGCCGTATACTGATGTCATCAGTACTTGTGAACTGAGATCATCAGTAGTTGTCAAATCATTCAAGCTGCAGCATACCAAGCCTTAGCACTAGATTTTGGAAAGTTGCACTATCCAAAGGCTTAGTAAATATATCTGCAAGCTCATCAGCACTAGGAACAAACTTTGGATCAATCAGACCTTTTTCATAACAATCCCTGATAAAATGATGTCTGATCTCAATATGTTTGGTCCTAGAATGCTGGACAGGATTCTTAACAATACAAAGAGCTGAAGCACTATCCATCAGTAAAGGAGTCTTAGTCTCTGTAATGTCATAATCCAGTATTGATTCTGAAGCCAGAGTACCTGAGATGTACAACTTGCAGTAGCAATATACTCTGCTTCAGCAGTGGATGTAGCAACAGAAGTTTGTTTCTTACTCTGCCAAGAAACTAAACAGTTGCCTAGAATTGGCATCCACCAGAGATTGATTTTCTGGTTAATTTACACCCTGCATAGTCACTATCAGAGAAAGCAACTAATTTCAAGAGTGCCCAGTGGAATACCAAAGTCCTAGAGATTGAGTTCCTTGTAAATATCTAAAGATCCATTTGATTGCAATCATATGGGATACTTTAGGTGCAGCCTGAAATCTAGCACAGACACAAGTTGCAAACATAATGTCTGGTCTAGAAGCTGTAAGTACATCAAGGAAGCAATCATACATCTGTAAAGAGTTTCATCAACTGCTTTACCTTTCTGATCAGCATCCAGTTGTGTGCTGCTACACATGGGAGTAGAACAGGGCTTACAGTTTTGTAAATCAAACTTTTTTAATAAATCCTTTGTATATTTTGATTGATGAATGAAAGTTCCATCAGCCATTTGTTTGATTTGCAACCCCATAAAGAAATGTAATTCTCCTATAGCACTCATTTCAAACTTTTGTTGCATCAACTCAGTAAAGGCATCACACAACTGTGGATCAGAGGATGCAAAAATGATATCATCTATATAAATTTGAACAAGGAGCTTATGCATGCCTACTTTCTTAATGAACAAGGTTTTATCTATGGAGCCTCTAGTGAATTATTTTGAAGAATAAAGTTAGACAATGTTTCATACCAGGCTCTGGGAGCTTGTTTTAGCCCATAAAGAGCCTTATCAAGCTTATACACCCAATCTGGATGTTTATGATCTTCAAAACCTGGTGGTTTACACACATAAACTTCTTCATTTATTTTACCATATAAGAATGCACTTTTGACATCCATTTGAAAAACTTTAAGATTATGGAAAGCAGCATAAGCTAAGAACAATCTGATTGCCTCCAGTCTGGCTACAGGGGCAAAGGTTTCATCATAATCAATACCTTCTTCTTGTGAAAACCCCTATACAACCAGTCTGGCCTTGTTTTTGACAATTTGGCCTTTTTCATCAGTTTTATTCCTAAACACCCATTTAGTGCCTATTGCACACTTACCTTGGGGTAGAGGAACTAGTTCCCACACTTGCTGCTTTTGAAACTAAAGAAGCTCAAGTTGCATAGCTTCAACCCATCCATTGTCTCTTAATGCAATATGATAGTTCTTTGGCTCTTGCTGACTGATGAGAGGCATAAAAGCAAAAATTGGACAATTGACTTCTAGTTGAAATACCAGCATTGATGTCACCAATGATCTAAGACATGGGGTGATTCTTCAGTTCTTGATACTCATTAAGATTTGTGCAAGTGTTTGTAGGTGATTCAGTAGTAACAAATGGTGATCCAGACTCTTGAAACCTAGAATGAGATGGCAATTCAAAAGAGTAGAGGATCCAGATATCTCATCAGCATTTGTTGTGGATGGAGCTGCTGAAGCAACAAGAACATCAAGTTTAGTAGACTCAGGTAGTTGATCACTAAAACTTGCATTTATACCAACAGATGGATAACTAGTGGCAGGAGATGACGGATTCACAGAACCTGCAACAGCTGGAGACTGATAAGGAACATATTCTAGTATGTCCAAATCAAATAACTCCCCAGGGTTTTGTGGGATTTTCTCCTTTGGAGATTTATTGAACTTTACATGCAAGGTTTCTTCAACTATCTTTGTTCTGCAATTAAAAACTCTGTATGCCTTGCAGGTAGATGAATACCCAACAAAGTACCCTGCATCCACCTTTGATTCAAATTTCTGAAGTGGATCCTTTGTGTTAAGAATATAACAAGGACACCCAAATGCTCTAAAGAATACCCAATAGTTCTGGCTGGTGAAAAGTGCAACATGCCCTTTATCACACATTTGACTGACACTCAACAAGTTGTACTTGAGATTCTCCACATGGTTAACATCATCAAATCTTATCTCACCATTTGACACAAAGCCTTTGCCGATGATGTAACCCTTAGCATCATTACCAAAAGATACAAATCCCTTCTTTCCTTGAGAGTAGTCATGAAGAAGAACTGCTCCCTGTCATATGCATAGATCCTCCACTGTCCACATACCAGATGCTTCTATGGCATGCTGAAGAACCCTGCATTTGTCACAACAAACTAGTTAGCTTTTGAGACCTAAACCATTTTGGTTTTGGGTCTGTTCTCATCAACAGAGTTTATACTAACTGATTTGTCATGATTAACAGCCTTTGAAGGTGGAGATGGTGCTGAAAAGGATTCCTTTGATTTTGGCTTAGTTTTCCTTTTCAGTGGTTTAATCACAGGTACATCTATTTGATTAACTCTCCCCAATAGATGTTGAACCATCATAACAAGTTGTGTCTCATTGGTTGTTAAGCCTTCAGTTCAGCAGACACATTAGAACTTGTATTTGATTGGTTCCTGTGACTCACCATGTCCTCCTTTTTGAAAGACACGGACTTAGTCTAGTGTTTTGATACTCCTTGCGGAATATTTTCAGCTGTTTTATGATAAACCCCTTCCTTCTTTTTAGATTTTTGTGAAACCTTTGGGTTATCAGTTTGAGATGTTTGTGGCACAAACTAGGTTTCAATTCATTTTTCATTTTATTATTTTCTTTTTAATATTTTATCTTTGTTAAATTTGGAACCCTTTCTGTACCAACATTCATCAGTGATATGATTGAATAGACCACATATTTCACATGGCTTTTTCTTCATCTTCTGTTGTTCAACTGCTGAAGGAGATGAAACTACTGAAGGTGTGTTCTTTAGTACTTTCTTCCTCTCAGTACTTATGTGAAGTACTAAAGGAGTTGTAACAACTTAAGACTTGTTCTTTAGAAGTTTTCTATCAGTACATTTTGATTTCCTGATAGACTCTTCAGCAGTTGTCAAACCATGTTTGTTTTCATTTGGTTTGAAATGTTCTTCAGGTGTTGTTACATGCTCTTCAGTACTTTGAATACCTTGTGAGACAACACCTGAAGTGCTCAGCTTTTCTTTGATCATGTGTTCATCAGCAGTAAGACCATCAACAAATTGGTTAGCTGAGGTAGTATTACTGACTTCATCCTCTGATTTTGCATTATCACTTGAGGATGAGACACATGATGATGTGGTTTGGGAATGATTTCACCTTCAGATTTTACTTCTGTCTGGGGAGTAAAATCTGTAGGAGGTTCAGTGTGATTATACCCAATCCCAAACTTCACATTTGAAGCTGTTTGCTTACTGAGAAGCATTTCAAACCCCTTGCAAGATGTTACCCAGCGTTCACACTCTACCTGAGTAACTACAAGTGTTTCTTTGAGATTCTTATGATTTTCTAAGATGACCTCTACCTTTGCCTTTTCATCAGTGATTTGGCATTTTAATTTGTAAATCTCATCATCTTTTTCTTTTAAAACAGACTCAAACTCAGCTTTTATTTTGGAAATCACTTTCTCTAGGTCAAGATTTTGATTAATTAAAGCTACATTTGCTTCTCTAATTAAGGCAAAAGCAGCTATGCATGACTCAGACATAACTTGGCCTTAGCCTCAAAAGATACTTGTGGTACCTGTGATGATGAAGCATTTGAACATGAACCATCAGTAGACTCCAGGGCCATAAGAGCAAGATTTCCAAAAGGATTTTCACCACCATGTTGACTAGCACCAGAAAACACTTGTTCAGGATAACCAGAAAGATCATCTGGTAAGCTACTCCAGTCAACAACTCCAGGAGTGAAAAAGCTTTGATGTGATTGAGATTGAGATTGTTGACTTGATTGAGATGGTTGAGGCTCAGGTAGGGCATGGGTTGTTGAGCTATGGGAACTGGAACCTAATTGGACTGAGGCATGTAAAAACAGGATAAGGATATGGCATTTGACCTTGAGGAACAAAATGCAGGAGATGATTGAATTGGTGAATGATGACCAGAACTGGTAGAATGTTGCCCTTTGTTTTGTGAACTATTGCCTGGAAAGGTCACAAAGGGTGCAAAAGAGTTAGATCCAGATGATCTACACTCTCTTGCAAAATGTCCAGTCTATGGCACTTGTGACACCTCAACTTGCTCTTGTCAAAACCAACTTTGGTTTTTCCAGAGAGACCAGGAAATTTTCTACCTGTCCTTTTGTAAAATTTTTGAGATCTGATATTAACTAATGCCATTTGGCTCAAAATATCCATCTCTTCCAAATCATCATTAGCAATTCCTTTCAAATCATCCATCAAAAAGCACAAATTATCACTATTACACCCTGAGTTACTATCAACACCAACAAAAGCATGATCTCCATTGTTTGAAGAGAAATCTATATGCTCATCATTAGAACTTTCTAATGCAGCATATTCTGACTCATGACCAACCAGAGCAGTATTCCCTGGTACAAAATCATCAGTGAGCTTCCCAGATGAAGCCAGTTTCCTTTTCAGTTCTATCTCTCTTTCAAATGTTAGCAGTTTCCCATGAAGTTGGGTGAGAGATAGATTGTCCAGATTTGCACTACAGCGTAGGACAATAGTATATGTGTCCCATCTCTCAGGCAGGGATCTGAGGAATCTGTTGTTCATCTGACTGTTTGTATATTCATGTTTAACCATTTTCAGTTCAGATATCAAACAGGAAAATCGCTCAAACTGTTGAGTCAGTGACTCACCCTTTCTATGAGAGAATGTCTCATATTGTTGGGCAAGGATCTCTCTATTGTTTGCCAAGACCTCATCAGTTCCTCCAAATTGTTCTTTCAGAGCAACCCAGAGGTCATGAGCAGTTTCATGATGCATAAGTCCAGATCTTCATCTGAGTATTGCTCTTTCTTCTTCGGAACCATCTCATTGGTTTCCGGATTACTCACCATAGGCTTATATGGTCCATGAACCACATATTTCCAACAACCTGAACTGTTGACAGACAGGTGATGGAGCATTCGGTGTTGCCATATGTTATACTCACTCCTAACAAGCATCGGAGGCTTTTTTGAGGAGCCAGTATTGTGTGGATCATTGATTGATGCAGCCATTTTCACCAATTCAAACAGGTTCAATGAGATTTTAACAGATCTAGCTCAAAAAACTCAACAACACAGTTTAAAACAAGAAGAATCTCAAATTAATTCACAGGAAGAAACAGAAAAACAACCTCTCTAACCAATTCTTGCAAATTTGCTAATCGATCAAACTTAGATATCAAAAGAGCAGTTTCAATGATCAATTGTTAAATCGATCAATGATTAACCTGCTCTGATACCATTTGAAAGGATCGAGATCTAGTTTGATCAATTAGATTGATATTTGCAACGGCATAGCACACGAATTAGACTAAATTATAGCAAGAGTAATATGAATATTTAATCAAACAGTAACGGTTATAAAGAGAGAAAGTTTTCTGCAAAAAGAATGTTTTCATTCACGCACAAGCTTCCCGTACAAGGAAATTAGGTCAACATTCCTTTTATAAGGAATGTGACATCAGTTGACGTCACTTGATAGTGACATCTAACTGATTTATACAAACAACTGAAATACTGAAGATGTCCACAACAACTGAGGACACCTTCACTAAAAGCTAAGTATAAGCTAATATTACAACTACTGAAGTTATAACATCTGAAGTGTAAGAACTTCAGATGTTTTACATAATATAAAACTACTGATTACAAACTACTGAAATGTAAACCATCACAACTACTGAAGAGAACTACTTCAGCTGTTGTGATAACTTCTGAGAACTTGGTCTTCAGACTTTGTCTTCAGCAGTTGTCTTCAGACTTTGTCTTCAGCTGTTGTCTTCAGACTTTGTCTTCAGCTGTTGTCTTCAGCTGTTGTCTTCAGCTGTTGTCTTCAGCTGTTGTCTTCAGCTGTTGTCTTCAGACTTTGTCTTCAGACTTTGTCTTCAGACTTTCTCTTCAGACTTTGTCTTCAGACTTTGTCTTCAGACTTTGTCTTTAGCTGTTGTCTTCAGACTTTGTCTTCAGACTTTATCTTCAGACTTTGTCTTCAGCTGTTGTCTTCAGCCTTTGTCTTCAGTTGTTGTAGACCACTTCAATTGTGTTGATGTCTGTGGGACTTAAAGGTTTTTCTGATCTAGCTAATTGGTTCTTTTGGTCCAACACATTCGCATTAGTTTCATTCGCACGATTGGGTGTTCATTCGCATAGGAGTTCATCTGCATTGGTTCAATCGCATGATGTTCTGTCGCCTGAAGGCCATGTGACTGAAGGGTGCCCATACGCCCAAGTAGAGCTGGTGTACCCGAGGGAAGTGTAGTTTAATTACTGACTTTCGAGGGAAAGTGCAGACTGTTGAAGCGTTAGAGAGTATCTTGGGCATGATGATGATAATGTTGCATGATTATGCATGATGTATGTATGATGTTGCCATGGATGATGATGATGACTGTGTATGTTAATGTTCCTTATTATGATGTATGTTTATCTTTCTCATGACTTTACGAAGAATGTTAACGAATGAAGTGAAAATATTATGTAACATAAAGTGAAAGATAATGAAAGAGGAACATGAGTAAGAATGCATGCATTAATGAATGATGAAAGTAAAGAAAGTCTTGCAAGAATTGTATGTCGAGACACGCCATTAAAAGCTGTTAGCCTAACAGTGTGCGGGTTCGCTACCTTGGGAGGATGCACATTCAGGTCTTTCTTTGCGATTGACCATTTGTATAGAACCAGTGTTGCATACCCTAGGTACTATGACCAAAGGTGCGAAGCATCGTTATAGCTAGTCTATGATAGGCCTAGGTCCAATACCAGGAATAGCTGGGTATTGCATATAGCAGTGGTACACCTAAACTCTACCCTAGGTGTTGTGACCAGAGGTGCGGAGCACCTTTATAGCTAGTCTATGACAAGCCTAGGTCCAGTACCAGGAATAGATGGGTAAAGTTTATGGTTGAAGGAAAGGAAGAGGTAATGATGAAGGAATGTGAAAGTTAATGGCGTACGATGAACGAACTAAAGATAAATAATGAAAGCATGAAAGATTAATGAAGATAATAGTGATATTATCTATGTGTACGTATGATGTATGATCGCATGAATGTAAAGAACGGTTTTAACAAAAGAAAGTATGTTTTATTATAAAACTAGAACTCACTTAGCTTTGCTGACTTTGATGTGTTTCCAGTTGGCAGGTAATGATAGCTGAGGATGGCACGAGGTGGCTACTCAGCTCTTTTGGGATAGCATCCATTTATTCAATGCTTTTTTGATTAGTGCAACAATGTATTTTGTAACTGATTAACGATGTATTATTTCGCAAAAGTTTTCTAATGAAATGAGATGTCATTTTCGAATGTTTCAGTTGCAATATTTATGTAAGGGAAATGAAAATGTATGTTTTATCTGCAATGATTTACCGGTTGTAAGCGTCTCTGGAACGGGGCCATACAATATACATATATACACATAGACTTATATATATATATATATTATATATATATATAATATATATATATATACATATATGTATATATATATATATATATATATATTATATATATATATGCAAGTATATATACATACATATATGTATATATATATAGATATATATGTCACACCCTCAAAATCCATGTATGGAATTTTACCACGAGGCGTGTGAACAAACCAGGATCACAGTCAATAGTTACTTAGAACAACACTATATGCCATATTTAAAACAAAACCAACTAAAGTTCATGACTGGGTAAGTAAGATTGAGATTCTTACTGAGGGTCGAATATGGTAATCAAGTCAATGATTGAATGGCGAAAACAAAAACAATCAAAGAACATTCAATGCAAGAATTATACTTATAAATGCATTTGTATTATGTATATGAAAGTTGATTGATTACAGAGAATAAATGACAACTAAAATTCTCTATGTCTATCAGCCGTCACCTCATGTACGAGGTTATCTATTCTATTTATAGGCAGACAACAAACTACCCCTAACCTATTACATCAGAACTAGTCTAAGTCTTGATCCGCATCTTTGCTTGTGCATCCGCATTGGCGAATGCGGATGAGTTGACTTGATCAGCATTTCTTCACTTGATCATCCGCATTAGTATGTTGGTCATCCGCATTGGTTAATGTGGATGAATAAATACTTATGTGCATTTGTTCGGTCATCCGCATTTGTCAAATGCGGATGAGCAAAGTCTTGTCCGCATTAATACTTGGTCTTCCGCATTTGTCAATGCGGAAGAACAAATACTTGTCCGTATTTGTTTTATGTCTTCCGCATTGACAAATGCGGAAGACTATACTTGGTTTTTCTTGAGCAATATCTTCATCTATATTTCTTCTTGGACTTGTGGGATTCCATCAACGCAATCATCAAATCACCCATTGAATTGGCATGTATGATCCTTTTAGGGTGCAACAATACTCCCCTTAAGGATTATACAACCTATTTTCTTCAATGTTTGGGAGGTGATTGATGTTGTGAGGATTCTGCTGGGTCTTGTGGAGGTAGTAAAAATGCAACTTTAGTTGGATCCATAATGGCCTTAATCATGTTGACAAAATCTGTGGCTTCTGACATTTTGTCCCTACTTAGCACATGTATCTTCATTTTGCTCATATTGTAGATGGCTTCTGTTGGTAACTTCTTCAAAGAAATAGGTTCCCAAATAGAAATAGTAGAGAAACCATCTCTGTGAATCAGTAAGCTTCCACCCACATCTACCTCAAGTTTGACAATGTTCCCAAGTTGCAATGGTGTCTTCTTTTTCTTTCTTTTGTCTCTTTTGATATTGATACGATCATAAGCGAATTTTAGCAACTTGATGAACTTTAGGAAGAAGTGCATATCTTGTTCACCCAGTTTATTGTTTATTTCCCTGAAGTGTCTTGTATAGATATAGTGAATGTAGGATTCATCAAGCAACCTTACTTCATATCCACTAAATAGCCTTATTTCAGCACCCTTATTCCACCCCACTTTCTTTCAATCACCATCTCATAAGTTTTTTCATCATAGTACACATTTGAGATGGGTGTGGAGGAATGAGTACCGGACACCATTTTTCCCTTTAAAGATTCTGTTGGTTTCACCTTCAACTCAAGAAACACAACTTCTTCTGCTTGCATTTTCTTCTTCTTAAGGGGATTAATAAAAGACTTATGTTTTCTCATGTATATTGTCTTTAATGAATTGAAATTGTCAGTCCTTCTGAATATTTTAAGTATGTTTTCAAATTCATATCCCCTGAACATAGCTGAGTGATTGATCAGTTTCAGTTGAGCTAGTTCTTTTAAGTCATGGATCTCCAAGGCATTTATAAGAGCTGAGTACTTTGTAAAGAATTGGACCAGCCCGAAGATCCTTTTCACCATGAACATATTCCACATGCTGTCATACTTCCATGCAATTATTTTCTGATCAACTTTGCCTTTGGGAGTATACACCCCTCTGATTAACTCAGTAGTGGTTAATCCTTCTTATAGTTTTAACTAAGAGGGTTCTGCAAACCATTCAGGGTATTTGTGAACTACATGAGCCAACGATTCTTGATCTTTCTATTTTAGCATCATGTCTTGAGCAGTTACTATAGATCTTGGCTTCTTGTTTAGGATTTCTTCTTCTAACCGCTTGAGCATATCTTTCTTTTCATTAATCGTTTGTAGAGTAGCAGCCCTTAATGAGTTTGTTTTCATATTCCCAATCTTTCTTCTTGTGAATCCTTGGCTTGAAAGATAATCATTTATTTCCTTATCTGACATGCTATAAGGATCAGGAAATAGTGGTTAAGGAGTTAGGGTTGATTTCTTTATGGATGATAGTTTAGGCAGAGGAACCTTTCTTGATAATGATCTTTCATACTCAGTTGAGGTTGATTTCTTCATAGCAGACACTTTTGGCACATGAGCCTTTCTGGTGACTGATTTTTCATACTCAGTTTCGAAGTTTGGATCTAGTAGCTTATTCACCTTTTCTTCTTCTTCCTTCATTCCTTCATATGTCATGCCAAAGACTTCATCTGGATCATACCCATGATTGATCAAAAACATTGCTTTTATCATCAGGCCATCGGTTTGAACCTTTGAAACCATTACCTCTACTGGTTTTTTTGTTTTAATAGGATTTTCCATATGAACTTCCTTTTCAGCATCATAACCTCTAGCTATCTCTCTTTCTTCTAGATCAATAGTAACAGCTTGTTTCTTTAATTGAGCTTCAGCCTGCTCATGTTCTTCAAGAAATTCAGCTATAGTAGCCAAGCTTCTAAGGTCATCTTTCTTATTTTTCTTCACACTCTCTTCTTCAACCATTGGTCTTTTTCCCTTAGCCTTTTCAACTAGATATTTCCTCTTTCTGGAGTATGTTTGAAGTTATGAACTTGAAGTTTCAGCCTTTTCCATCTCTTCAGGCAATTTTTCAGCCCTGGTTTGTTCTTGATCATTAATTTCTATTTCCTCCTTTTCTATTTCTTTTTCATTCTTTTCCTTTTCTTTTTCACACAATTCTCTTATCATTTCTTTTTGTTCCTTAGATCGTGCCACAACAGGTACAATTTGCATGCTCAACTCTTTCTCCAATGGAACTGAAGATTGAGGAATGACTACAATAGGTTTAGAGTTGGTCCTTTGGTCTGCAACAAAATCTCAAAAATCTTCATCTATTATGAATTCTTCAGAAGTAAATCTATCCATGGCACTAATTAATTCTTCAAATTCATCTTTCTCAGTTTGAGTAGCCTCTGATTGCCCAGAATAAACCACAATTTCTAAGCTTTGTTCTTCATTCTTTGTTTGGCTTACATCTTCTCTTTGTTCATAATTCTCTGAGAAAGACTGGATCTCATCATCAATAACTTTTTCTTTTTCATTTTTACTTTCTTCAGCCACAACACCTTTTTGAATTTCAGTTAGCATTTCAAGTTCAAAGATCCTTTTCTTTTGACTTTCAACTTGACTTTGGAGATTGGAGATGATTTCAGCTTGTTCTTCAATAATGTTCTCTTGCTCTTCCATAGCTATCTTTTGAGTGTCAAGAGTGTCAACATGTCCACTCACTTCTTCTCTAGAATGGTTCAGGGCAGCTTTCAAGTAGTCAATTTCTTTCTCTTTGTCTTTCTTTTCAGCTTCATACTTTTCTTTTAGTTCTTTTAATTCATGCTCCTTTTCATCAAGCTCTAGAATCCTGTCATCAATGATTCTAGCTCTCCTATTTAGTATTCTTTCCATCCTTTCCACCTTTTGTAGGAGCTCAGATATCAACTCATCATTTTCATCATGCCTGTTTATATTAGATTCAACAAAGCTTTCTAAGGGAGCAATCTCAGAAGTTGCTCTCTTTACAGGCATTTGAGCATGTTGATCCTCCTCATCCGATGATGATTTTGATGCTTTAGAAGTGCTAGTAGAGTCTCCAAATTTAGTTGGGTTATCATGGGTGGGCAATGGTTGGTGTGGTGATGTTGGTGAGTGATGAGGTGGTGATATTCGTGATTGATGAGGTGGTGATATTGGTGAGTGATGAGGTGGTGATATTGGTGATGTTTGTGTGGTTGTTTGTGGTGTTAGTTATGGTGTTGGTTGTGGTGTTGGTTGTGGTGGTGGTTGTGGTGTTGGTTGTTGTGTTGGTTGTTGTGTTGGTTGTGGTGATGGTGGTGGAGATGATTGTGCAGCTTGCTCATCAGCAGCCTGTTCTTGTCCTTGATCTTCTTGATTTATCTGTTGAATCATCCAAGGAAGAATAGGTGAGTGATCTCCACTATAAAAGTTTCTGGGGTCCCTCTTCTTAATGTACTTGTATGATCTTGCATCATAATGAGGAATATCAAGCACTGGTCCCTCAGTAGCAATATCTGGAAATGCTTCATTTATCATGCACCGGATGAATCTTGGATACATCAAGAACTTGTATCTTCTCCCCTCTTGTATGTTTGAAGTCAGGCCATTAAAAACTTGTATCTTCTCCCCTCTTGTATCTTCTCCCCTCTTGGATAAGTAGTGCTGAAACATGTGGATTAGAAATCTCCAAGGCAGATCAACCAATCCTTTAACAATTTGTTTAGCTTCAAATCCTCCTTCATAACCAATCTCAGCAAAGAATGTGGTTATTTCATCATCATCCAAATCTAGAGGTGCATTAGCATCATCACCAAAATGCAAGCATCTTCTAACAGAATCTTTAGTGATGCTCAAAGTGTGATCATTGTCAATTCTTCCCAATAGAGTTCTAACACCATCTGCTTCAATTACCTCAACTGAATTCTAGAAAGACCTAATGAGGTTCTCATAGATGGTGGGTCTAACAGTGATAACATAAGCTACCCTTGTTGTAGAGATGAATCTGATGATATCTCTGAGTCCTTCAGCTTCTGGCACATCAGGGTTTAAATAACCACTAACATTATGGAGCTTGCTCCATGAAAGATTTGCCATATAATCTGCATAAAAGACATGTGTGTCAGTTTTTATGAGAACTCATAAGTATCGTTTATCAGTTTGAAATTAAATGGTCAAAGATGAACTTTTGACATTACGGTATCATTGTTGTCACATCAAATGGTGAATTTGTTGTTCAACAATCACAGTTTCTATGTTTTAACCATTTATTAGATGTTATTTCATTGATTTGTTATACATTTTCATTTTTCATCATGCTCTGTTCTTGCACCAAACATGACTATAAAGGTTTTCATCTTGCACCAAACATGACTATAAAGGTTTTCATGATGAGTAAAATTTCTATTAGTTTTCATGTTCATTGAAGTCGAAAAGGTGTATTATATTACATCAATACATTGAATTTTTTGTGTCCCTCATTATCATTTGGTTCTTAAGCTGATTTAGGTTTAACAGTTCGAAATTTGGGTCTTGATGAATTTTTTTGAAAATTTCACCTTGTTTTTGATGCAACTGTAGTTTCAGAATCGATAACAAGAACAGGTTGAGTAGAATCACACAAAAATCTTTGGTTGTTTATGATGAAGATGATCGAAGTGGGTGTACTATGTATTTGCGCTCGTCTCACTATAAAGTCTCTCAAATTTGAAAAGTATTAAATGACCCGTTTAAATTCCTTTAAATAGTCAATAATGCATTCTAAAAGATTTTACAAGTTTAAGAGCAAATGCGGTCACCACTGTAGCAAATGCGGAAGTGTAAATTTTTGACTTTTGGTCATTTGCATTTGTTAACTGTAGCAAATGCCGAAGACAAAAATTTGGACTTTGACTACCCGCATTTGTTCACTGTTGTAAATGCGGAAGTTTGTTACTTCTGTTTTCTTCTATCCGCATTTGTTCACTGTTGCTAATGCGGAAGAACTAAGTTCATCAGCATTTATTCACTGTAACAAATGCGGTTGACAAAACTTATTCAGCATTGCTCACTGTAGCAAATGCGGTTGAATAAAATTAGTCAGCATTTGCTCACTGTAGCAAATGCAGAAGATCTGACTGTTAGCATTTGTTAACTGTAGCAAATGCGATAGAATGAAATCCACATTTACTTTATCATCATTCATCGACAAGAGAGTGATCACTTAATTATTTCTGCTTGATCATACATGAGCATTGAAGATGTGTATCCACAAATGCGGATGAGTAAAACAAATACGGATGTGTAAATTTCATCCGTATTTGACAAATGCGGTTGAACACTTAAAAGTTTATCCGCATTGACTAATGCGGTTAAACACTTGAAAATTATTTTATCCGCATTGACAAATGCGGTAGAACAATTTTCGTTCCGCATAGGTTTTAACACTTCAAAATTTCATGAATTCTTGTAACACACTAATGCGGTAGAATAAAATCATTGTCCGCATTAGTTTCACTTGAAAATATAAAGCTGACCGCATTGGTTATAAGCATGGGTTACCTTCACCCGCATTAACCAATGCACTTACCTGCATTAACTTTTGAAGTTAATCATAAGTTAATGTGACTGAATTGATTTTTCATATTATGAAGTCTTGTCCTTGATTATTTTTCTTATGAAGTTGACTGTAAAATTGTCAATTCTTGCTTGGATTGACTTGTATGTCACAAGTGATACAAGTTTCCTCATTTTGACTGATCTTGGACTTTTCATGCTTCCAAGAATCAAGAATCTGCATAAACTAAGATACAATGGTATAACTTTTTGCAACAACACCAAAAAAAATTTGTTTTGTTTTGAAAGTATGTTAAGCTAGTAAACAAAAATATGGACTTAATCAAAAATTTTAAATTACTCCCCCTATAGTTTATATCAACATTTGGATAGAAACTTTAAAGATTAAAATAAAATTTGAATTTTATTATGATTATTAGTAACGAAGATAATTATATCTTTTGTTGGGATCATATCAGTCTTACATTACACATGTGCATCCTTTATGATTAAATGGACATGTTTATGAACTTGATGATTGAAGGTATGTTTGTCCTCTTAAACTCATACCAGGTTGATATTTTGATGCAAATGATTTTTATCATGTTTTAGTTGATTTAATTATTCAATGTGTACCTACACACACAAGCATGGAATGATCAACCATCCTTATACAATACATGGTAGAACTTTTTCACAACTTTTCTTACCAGGTTACTTAAGTTATGAGAACTCATTTTCACTGATCCTCAATGGGATTCTTTTACTTTGATCCTTTTCATAATGATCCTCATTGGGATTCTTTTCACTTAACTTTGGAAGGTGATCCATGATCGGATTCTTTTGTTCATTCACTTGGAATGTATTGCTTTTGTAGACATCCAATTTGGATGTGTTCTTCATTGGGAATCTTTTTGATTAGGATATCTGCACTATGTGCATGTTTCATCAGGTCTTTGCTCAGCAAAACAAAGATGAAATTGATGTAAGTGAAAGAGATTCATAAAGTATCATTACCTGGTGTGTTTAGGTTACTACACACACATACACTCAGATAAGCCAATACATACATGTACTCTGTGATGAGTGTTTCACTATTAAATAAGATTTAATTCATCACAGCATGTATCTTTTCTTCCAAGTTGAGCCTACCAACATATCTGGTAAGCCATGACAGTCTTCCAATATTTTTGTTTGAAATTAAGCACAATGAATGATGTAATGACTGTAATTATCATTTCCCAAGATTCTTTTCTTCATCAAAATTGATTTCTTTTTGGGGTTTTCTCATGTTTTTAATGTTATTGATGTTTTTCATGGTTTTACTCAAGGTTAATCATGCCAATTGACTAAACCAGGAATTTAAACCTACTGGGTTCAAATGCCTTGGTAAATAAATCAGCTAATTGATTTTTAGTTGGTACTTGAATCAATTTAATCCTTTTTCAACACAATCTCAAAAAGTGATATCTCATTTCAATATGTTTAGTTTTTGAGTGCTGAACTGGGTTATTAGTTATGAAAACAGCTGATGTGTTGTCATTGTAAATTGGCGTGTGCAAGAAGTTAAAACCATAATCAAGCATCTGGTTTTGAATCCAAAGTACTTGAGAGCAACAACCTGATGCTGCAATATACTCAACTTCTGTTGTGGACACGAATATATTTGTCTGCTTCTTGCATTGCCAAGATACTAGTTTGGGACCAAGAAGTTGCAACCTCCATAATCACTGTCTGTGAAGGCATAGAGATTAAATTCTCCTCCCTTTGGATACCATAACCCATGAGCTTGTTTGCCCTTCAGATATATGAATATCCTCTTCACTGCATTCACATGTGATTCTTTTGGATCAGCTTGATATCTGGCACACACACAAACACCAAACATAATGTCAGGCCTACTGGCTGTTAGATACATAAGTGAACCGATCATTGATTGATAATGAGTCTGATCCACTGGTTTGCCTTCAGGATCAGGTCCAATCTTTACTTTAGTATCCACAGGAGTTCTGATAGACTGACAGTCAGCAAAGTGGAATTTCTTCAACATGGTTTCCACATATTTAGATTGATTGATGAAGATTCCATCTACTGTCTATTGGACTTGCACCCCTAGAAAGAAGGTGAGTTCCCCCATAGCACTCATTTAAAATTTTGAGTGCATAAGGTCTTCAAATTCTTTGCAGAGTTGCTTGTTTGTAGAGCCAAATATAATGTCATCCACATAGATCTGGACTAACAGCATATCTTTTCCTCTTGTTCTTCTGAAGAGAGTCTGATTAATCTTTCCTCTTTCATATCCATGTTCAAGAAGAAAGGATGATAGAGTCTCATACCACTTTCTTGGGGCTTGATGAAGACCATACAGAACTTTGTCAAGCTTGTAAACTTTGTGATAGAAATTTGGATCTTCAAAGCCAGGTGGTTGACTCACATAGAACTCCTCAGCAATCTTTCCATACAAGAAGGCACACTTTATATCCATTTGATAAAGAGTAAATTTCATGATTGCAGAATATGCTAGAAAGATTCTGATTGCTTCTAGTTTGGCAACAGGAGCTAACACTTCGTCATAGTCGATTCCTTTTTCTTCAGTGTATCCCTATGCCACTAGTCTTGCTTTGTTTCTGATGACTATCCCTCTATCATCAGTCATGTTCCTGTACAACCATCTGGTACCGCTAGGGTATTGTCCTTCGGGAAGATCCACCAGTTGCCATACTTCTTGCTTCTTGAAATGGAGCAATTCTTCATGCATTGCTTCAATCCAGCTATTGTCTTGAAGTGCCTCTTTGATGTTCGTGGGTATTGTTTTACACAGAAAGCATGAGAACAAACGGATGTTTGCAATACTAGATTTGCTTCTTGTCACCCTCTTATTAAGATCACCAATAATGGTTTCAACTGGATGATTCTTATGTATTCTTGTGGTTGGAATGGAGTCACCAATAATTGTTACATCAAGATTGGAGACATTAAGTTCATTATGGTCAGAGGCACATTCATCTAGTACTGTTGTTGAATTATGAAGATTGTCAGACTCTGTTTTAGTTCCTGCTATAGCTTTAGTAGCACTGTGATTGCTTACATCATTTGATGCTGTTTGTGTTTCAACTGGAGGAGTAGCTTGTTTTTTTATTTTTGATCTCATTTTGGACCTCCTTCAGAAGAAACACTAAGGTTTTGTGACGGTTGTCTGATGGGATCAGCTTGAAGAGGAACATCTTCATTGGAAAATTATCTCTTCTTTCTACAGCTGACGAAGTATCACTTGAATGTATATTTTCTGCACTAGACAAGTGAAATTGATCAAATGATTTTGTAAACGTGTCAATATCAAACAACCAGTCGAGACCATTTGTAGATTTGGGAAACGAATGTTCCTTGAATTGAACATTTGTTGATTCATCAATAATGTCTAATTTAGGATTAAACACTCTATAAGCCTTTGAAACAGAAGAATAACCTACAAAGAATCCTTCATCAGACTTGGATGAAAACTTTCCCAGATAGTCTCGGGTGTTTAATATTGAGACAGGACTACCAAATGATTTATGAAATCCAATGAATGTTTTTTTATGAAAGAGCAGTTCATAAGGAGTCATGTTGTTTTCTTTGACAAGTAGAGTTCGATTCTGTACAAAGCACGATGTATAACCGCCTCTGCCCAGAAGGTGATTCGTAGTTTAGCATCGGCTAGCATCATTCTTGCTGCTTCAGTCAGTGTTCTATTTCTCCTTTCAGCTACCCCATTTTGTTGAGGAGTTCTAGCTGCACTGAATTGATGAGCAATGCCTTTGGTTGCACAAAAAAACTCATACTTTTATTTCTGAATTCAGTACCATTATCACTTCTTATTATTTTGACCTTAAGATCGAGTTGATTTTCAATTTTAGTGATAAATTCTTGTATGATTTGGGATGCCTCATTTTTATGAAGTAAGAAGAAAATCCATGTGAATCGTGAAAAGTCATCAGTGATCACTAAACAATACTGTTTCTTTCTAATTCTCATTACATGAGTTGGTCCAAACAAATCCATGTGAAGTAACTTCAATGGAGTATTGTTAGTGTTCACCAGCTTGGTTATGTGAGACGATTTGTGTTGTTTTCCTTTGAGTCACGCTGAACAGTGATCAATAAAATGAAATTCTTTTTGAGGAAGACCAATGACATGGTTTCCTTTGACCAACTTGTTCATATTTTTAAAGTTTGTGTGCCCCAAACGTCTATGCCAAAGCTGTGACTCATTAAATGATGATTTTGACAAAAGACATGTTTCTTCTTTAGGTGATGCAGAACATAGGTTTAAGACATATGTATTGTTCTTCCTTGGGGTCTTTAAGACAACCCATTCCTCAGGTATCTGAAATCCAGGTTTGTGAATGTAGCAATGAGTGTATGTAAAGTGAATGGAATATTTCTTATCGTAGATCTGAGACACGCTTAGCAGATTGAAATCCAACTGTTCACAGTAGTTCACTCTATCAAAGCTCAACATCCCTTTTGTCATAGATCCTTCACCTGTAATTCTACCACCCTGTGAATCTCCACCAAATACCACAGTAGTTCCTTGTACACGCTTGAAGTCATGAAGGAGGGAACGATCTCTAGTCATGTGTCGGGAGCATCCACTGTCCACGTACCATAAGCTATTGGACCTGTGTGGATGAACCTGCAAGCAAAAAGAGCTAATTAGAATAAGGAATCCAAGCCATGATTGTCTTGGGTTTCCCGTTCCTATTCATGATGGTGACTTCTTGGTATTTCCTCTAAATTATGGTTTAGATGGAGGTGTTTTAGGAGATTTTTGGTAATGACTGGGTTGAGTCATCTCATCAACATCTACTGAAGATTCAGATGAGTAATGAAATCGTTGGTCTCTATTTCTTTGTAGAAATTTAGCCCGTTTTTCATTATCAATAGTAGGTTTTTGTTTTGGAAGGTCAATTTTGTGGTTCATTGTGAGATGTTTTCTTTGACCCTTCCACAATTCCTTCAAATTATTTCTGTCATTTGTTGATCTAGATGTCCTAGATTGAGTATTGTGTAAATGAGGTTTGACAGAATGTGTCACAGTGGATGTTTTTGAGATGGGCTTGTGTTGGGGAATTCTCAAACCCTTCTGATTGAAGAAACAAGCAGATGTATTATGATTGTTCATGTCACAGATTGAACAATACTTGTTGAAATAGCAGTTTTTGGTGGAGTGATTATTCATATCACAGATAGAGCAATATTGATTAAAAAGCATTCATCTATCTTGTGATTGAACATTTCATAAATGTCACAATATATTTGTTTGTTTCTTGAATAAGATTTTGCCTTATGTGACTCAGCTGATATTTTGTTTTGCTGAATCACTTTCTTTTCTTTAGGGGATGAATCAGAATCAACCCTTTTTTGTACTTTGCTTCACAACACTACCTTTGTTTAATTTTCTGGGTTTTTTTTGTTTCTTCAACCCATTTCTCACCTCTTTCTTAAACTGTCAACATGTTCCTTGTTACAGATATCAAACCCAACTCCCTGCTTAATCTTGAAGACTGAGGGTCTGATAATGTTTTATGTGCTGAACTCAGTGATCCTGTTGTTTCTTTTGCAGTGAAACCTTTTCTTGAATTTTTTGGAGATATGATCTCATTATCAGAACTACTCTCAGTAGTGGGTTTCACTGACTTCACATATTTCTTTTTACCTTGTAAAACTGAGGGTATTAATTTTATAAAAAGGACAATTGCTTTTACAGGGTTTGAGGGTTTCATGACACTCACTGTCTTGTCTGAACACTCTTTGATTTTGATTGGGTGACTGATAGGATCTCAGCATCTAGTTTGATCGATTCGAATGATTTCAGCAGCGGAATAGAGTACCACTAGCACAATTCGAGCAAGAATACCAAAGATATTGCAATGAACAGAATTAGTTATAGAGAGAGAAAGTTTCTGCAAAAAGAATATTTCATTCAATCAAACGCTTTCGTGGTGGCAAAATGTCACACATACAATCAGGTCAATCATCCCTTATATAGGAATGTCATGGGGAACATTCCTTATATAGGAGATGTGACGTCTGCTCATGTCACTTGATAGTGACATCTAACAGAATTATTTAAACAACTGAAACACAACTACTGAAGATGTCAAAACAGCTGACATCTTCTTACAAAAATACTAAGTGTTATCAGTTACTACAACTACTGAAAAGAAACTACTGAAACTACAATGACTGAAGAACAAGCTCTTCAGTCGTTTTACAAAACTACTGAAACTAAAAACATAAAACTACTGATATCACAACTACTGAAGAAGTACTCTTCAGCTGTTGTGACAAACTACTGAAACTTCAGCACTTGGTCTTCAGACTTGAACTTAGACATTTCATCAGCTGATGACTTCAGTAGATGTCATCAGCTGATGTCTTCAGTCTTTGTCTTCAGACTTTGTACATCAGTTGTTGATCTTCAGCACTTGTGGACTCTTCAGCTGTTGTACTTCAGTACTTTGGTCTTCAGCTTCAGCACTTGTATTCTTCAGCTGTTGAGCTTCAGCATTTTAGTCTTCAGCTGTTGAAGTCTTCAGTACTTGATCTTCAGCTGTTGAAGTCTTCAGCACTTGTCAAACTGCTGATGAAGCCTTGAGCAGTTGTTGTGATATCATGTGGGACTTAGAGGTTTTCTGATCTTGGCTCATTGGTTCTTTTGTTCCAACGAACTCCCCTGAACCAATGCAGCCAAAACCTCTAATTGATTTATTTTCCCACTTATTATTGGTAGAATGGTTGGTCTTTTTCCTTCTTGATCAGTTGAGAAGATGACCCATATACGCACTGGCCTGGGAATGAGTCTCTGATGATTTGGTTGGCAATGTATGGATGGGAGCTTTGTATTGGGGAATTGGACACTGAGTTGTTCCCCCATCCATGAGACTCACTTCCCAACTATGAGCTTGTAGGATTCCCTGGTGTAGGCCTCCAAAAATACAATTTGTTCCTCCATGGTGAGCTCCTCTGCCTCACCATCGAAGAATCCTTCAGGCCCATAGTACTCAGACAGGAATTTGACCTGTTTTCCATTTTTGAGTACCACTGTTGTAATCTGTCTGTAAGCAAATTCATCAGGATGATGACCTTCTAACAGCAGTGGTAACTCATCCTTTCTGATCTCATTCAGCCTCTTATACACCAGCCCCTTTTTGATCATTCTGTTCTCTAGCATCTTTTGTGGAGGCATGTTTGAGGTGTAGGCCTTTTTGAAATCTTCCAGGATTTCCCAGGGTGAGACTACAAGGGCTAAGGAGATCACTTCATCTACAATCTTTTTCACTTGCCCATTGTATCTCTGAGGGATATTTTTCTTTTGTATTCTGTGAGCCACCCTGGGATCAGGCCAAATTCTTACTCTTTCTTCACATACTGAAAAGTATGTCTAAGAGTATAATCCTCTAAGCTTGTTTTTTCATATTGATGATGGAGGAGGTGGCTGCATATGCTTTATCTACTCTCCTCAATAACTCTTCATCGTGCAATTTGTGTTGTTCTTCTTCTTCCAATTTCACTTTGATTGCATCTCTTTATTGCTCAAGAGTTATTGCAAGAGAGAGATCTTTGGCCTTAGGCAACTACAGAACAGCTGATATCGGCAGCCTATCTTCTTCATCATCATTTTCTTCTTCTTCCACAAGCCTCAACACCCTTCTCTTCTTCTGCTTAGGTGCATCATCAACTGTTGGTTTTGAGGGTAAGGGAGTTGGTTTTGTGGGTTGTGGTTGTGGTTGTTTTGGAGAGGGAATGTTGACAGGCTGAGTTAGCATTTTGGAGGTGAGTGTGGCTTTTGAGTGTTTGGCTAGCTCAGTCCTGCTCCCTGCTCCTGCTTCATTCAAAGCTTCGACTACTAAACCCTTAGTATATGCTTCAGACGAACAGATCTTGGAGGTTATGGCCAAGATGTTGTCCCTGGTCCATGATTTTACTTCGATCAATGATCTCCCAAGGTATTGCTGATAAATCTGATCATGATCTCAAGTCTCTCTCTATCCATAGTGTTGTAGCTGGCCCATCTTTGTTGGATCTCTTCGATCTCTAATCTCTTATTTCAGAATCTAGCTTTTCAGTGTCGAAACCTTGCCTAAACAGCTGATCAATGATATTGTCCATTGATCTGATGTGTTCAGCATCAGCCTATTTAACCATTTCGTTCAAGTTCTTCTCTTTCTCAGCACTCTTCTTTTTCTTGTATGTGACATGAAAATCTTTTTGACTTTCATGTACTTTTTCAATTTCAGCTCCCTTCTCAATCACATTCTCCTTTCTTTTCGGCCTCATACACACAATCCTTCTCTTTTCCACCTCTTTATCCTTCTCTTTCCTCTCTCCTTCTCCATCCTCTTTCTTTTAGTTTTCACTGTGAACTCTCCCCCTTTTTGGGTGCATTGGTTGCAAGGGATTGAGTAGCAGAAAGTTTTTGGCTCAGTACATCCTCCACCAGGGGTTGTAAGACAGAAGAAAGTCTTCATCAACAGTTTTAATAACAAATTGTTAGCTGCGGTGTGATGAGGATAGGGGATTTTGAGGGATAGCATCCATTTGCTCAAGGGGGTTTTGATCCTGAGAAATGGTGCCGGAAACAGAGGCAGGTGGCTGAGATTTTGTAGTGGCTGTGTGTTTAAGGGACCTTCAGAGGAAGGTGCCATCTGTTGGGTTGATGTGGTGGCAGATGGTCTTTCTCCTTGAGAGAGTTGGTCAAGTAGTTTTTGCAGCCTACTGACTTCCTCCTCTAGGATTGTGTTCTGGGCAAGAACATCATAAAAGAAGCCCAGGTCATCATCAGCAGATGCTGAATCACCTGACCTCCTGCTTGTAGCAGGATGTACATGCACTGGGTGTAGACCAGATGTAGCATGTGCCCCTTATCTTGGAACTGGGGACTTCCAGCCTCAGGACTTTGTCCGTCATCAGCTATTTCCTCTAGTGAGGTCTTAGTAATGTTACCAACCTCAGTCTGATCATATGCTGATTCAGAAGAGGTGGCAGCCTCACCAGATGTTCTGATCTCCATATCCACACCAGGAGATAGAACATATAAACCCTGGTGCTATGGGTTGTCAGAAGCATGTGTATCCTCTTCCTCAATTGTTGTTGTTCTCCCCTGTGTTGGTGGTTGTAGGGGAGGAGGAGAGGCATGCAGCTGAGTCAGCACATTGGCAATTATAATGGTTGGGCTTTGAGGGGCATTTGCATGGGGAGAGGGGATAGAAGCTGATTGCATCCGGGGAGAGGGATGCTCTTCAATGATAACCTCCTCAAGTGAGAGAGGTCTTAGTAATGTGGTTTCCCCTGAAGTGGTTGCAACAGGATCCTTTTGAGAGGATACATGTGCGGCTATTGCTGGTTGAGTCTTTAACACTACTGGTGGGTTTGAACCAGTAGGTTTATCCTGTTTGGGTGGTACAGGAGCATCATCAGGGGACTCATCTCCCTGATTAGCTTGTTTGAGTTTGGATTTTGGCTTGGTGGGGACTTTGGATCTGGCAGTGAAGCTGTGGGTTCCCTTTGCTTGGGTTTGAGCAAACGGGCAGCTTCTTTGAGAGATTGGTCGGAGTTATGCCTGGAGTATACCTCAGCTAGAACAGCTGGTGCAGGGACTCCAAGGCCAACAAGGCCATCAGTTTGTAATTCATTAAAATTATGGCCATCAGAAACCTGGGATATAATAGCCATCTTTTTCCCGCAGGTTTCTGTGCCAGATCTTTGATTTCTAAAAACACAATTTGTGAAAAATTTAAAGGTTGGTGTTCTAGAATTGAATATAATACCTGTTGCCACCGGGAAGACATTTGATCCCATGAGGATGTCTTCGAGGCTAAGGAAACATTCACCATATGAAATATCAATCATTCAGCATCAGGGAAGTTCTTCTTCAGTATGGTAGCAGCTCGAAGATTTCTGTCGTACCCATTGTTGATGAAGGACATATCAGTTGTACCCTTCGGGTACTCAATCACAGCAGTAGCATCTTGTAAATTTAGCACTCGACGAATGCTATCAGGTGTAACCTCTACTTGTTTTTGGTTAACCAATGACCTAACAAGATTTGGTCGGTAGGCACATCAGTGAACGTAGGCATTGGACCAAAACTGACTGAGTGACTCTGGGTAGATGGTCAGGTTTAAGAGCAGAGCTGTATTATATTGAGAATCAGCCATTAGGTCTATGGTGTGATCAAACTTTGTCCAGAAGGACCATTTCGTGAGGTAGGCGACGCAGTTATGTCGGGGTTTTAGACTCATGGTTGCCATTTTTGAAAGTATGAAGGTCAGAAGAACGGCTAATGGACGTTGAGAAGAAGAACAGTGGGAGAGGAAAAGGCTGAAAGAAAACTACTGAAGGTTTTGGTGTGGTCATCAGCTGTTTGAAACTACTAATGACGTGGTATTAACCTTCAGAGATTTAAAACGACTGACAGTGGTTTGTGCATCAGTTGTTATAAAACAACTGAAGACTTGCTTTTGACCATCAGACGTTGAAACAGCTGAAGTCTTGGTGTTAACCATCAGTATTTTCATAACTACTGAAGGTAGTGGTTTTGACTTCATATGATGTAAACAACTGAGGACTTGGTTTTTGTCATCAGTAGTTGTGAAACTACTGAAGACAGTGGTTTTGCCATCAGTTGTTGTAAACAACTAAAGACTTGGTATTAGTTATCAGTAGTTGTGAAACTACTGAAGACTGTGGTCTTGCTTCAGTTGTTTAGAAACAACAGTTGTAGAAACAACTGAAGAGAAATTACTCATCAGCTGTTTTCGTCAATTCTTAGCTTTTCAGCTGTTTCATACTGTCCTCAACACTTACTCATCAGACTTTTCATCTGCTTTTCAGGTGTTTCATAGGACGTCAGTACTTATCTGTTTTTACTGATTTCAGTAGTTGTAACTACATCAGTAGTTGTAACTACATCAGTAGTTTAGAACAGATAAAGTACTTCAGTACTGGTGAGGCATTTAGCCTTCAGTAGTTATAAAAACTACTCAGGGTAAAAGAACTCATTAGTACTTATATGTGACATGGTTACCAATGATCATCAGTACTTATTACTGAGATCATCAGTAGTTGTCACTTATTCTAGCTGCAGCATACCAAGCCTTAACACCAGTTATGGAAAGTTGAACTATCCAAAGGCTTAGTAAAATTGTCTGCAAGCTCATCAGCACTAGGCACAAACATAGGATAATTAGACCCTTTTCAAAACCTCTTATAAAATGATGTCTAATTTCTATATATTTGGTCCTAGAGTGCTGGACTGGATTTTTGACAATGCAAAGAGCTGAAGCATTATCCATTAATAACGGAGTCTTAGTCTCTGTAATGCCATAATCCAAAAGTTGATTCTGAAGCCAGAGTACTTAGGATGTACAACTTGCAGCAGCAATGTACTCGGCTTCAGCAGTGGATGTAGCAACAGATGTTTGTTTCTTACTCTGCCAAGAAATCAAACAGTTGCCTAGGAATTGACATCCACCAGAAGTTGATTTCCTGGTTAACTTACACCCTGCATAGTCACTATCAGAGAAAGCAACTAATTTGCAAGAGTGCCCAGGGGAATACCATAAACCTAGATATTGTGTACCTTGCAAATATCTAAAGATCCTCTTGACTGCAATCAGATAGACTCTTTAGGTGCAGCCTGAAATCTAGCACAAACACATGTAGCAAACATATATCTGGTCTAGAAGCTGTTAAATACATCAAGGACCCAATCATACATCTGTAAAGCTTTTCATCAACAGCTTTACCTTTCTGATCAATATCCAATTGTGTGGTTTTGCACATGGGAGTAGAACAGGGCTTACAGTTTTGTAAATCAAACTTATTTAAAAGATCTTTTGTATATTTAGACTGATGAATGAAAATTCCATCAGCTTTTTGTTTGATTTGCAAGCCTAGAAAGAACTGTTAATTCTCCCATTGCACTCATTTCAAACTTCATTTGCATTAATTTTGTAAAATCATCACACAACTGAGGATCTAGAGGATGCAAATATAATATCATCAACATAAATTTGAACAAGTAGCTTATGCTGATCCACATTCTTAATAAATAAAGTTTTATCTATAGAGCCTCTAGTGAATTTATTTTGCAGAAGAAAGTTAGATAATGTCTCATACCAGCTCTAGGAGCTTGTTTCAACCCATAAAGAGCCTTATCAAGCTTGTATACATTCTGGGTGTTTATTATCCTCAAACCTGGTGGTTGACACACATAAACTTCTTCTTTTATTTTACCATATAAAAATGCACTTTTAACATCCATTTGAAAAACTTTAAGATTGTGGAGTGCAGCATAGGCTAAGAACAATCTAATTGCCTCCAGTCTGGCTACAGGGGCAAAGGTTTCATCATAATCAATACCTTCTTCTTGTGCAAACCCCTGAACAACCAGTCTGGCCTTGTTCTTAACAATAAGCCCATTTTCATCTGTTTTATTCCTAAACACCCATTTAGTGCCTATTGCACACTTACCTGGGGGAAGAGGAACAAGCTCCCACACTTGCTGCTTTTTGAACTGAAGAAGCTCAAGCTGCATTGCTTCAACCCAGCCATTGTCTCTAAGTGCAACATGATAATTCTTTGGCTCTAGCTGACTGATGAAGAGAGCATAGAAGCATAAATTGGACAATTGACTTCTGGTTGAGACTCCAGCATTGATATCACCAATGATTTGAGACATTGGGTGATTCTTCAGCTCTGGATGAACAATGAGATCAGTGCAAGTGTTTGTAGAACCTTCAGCAGCAACAGATGTTGATGTAGACTCTTGAAACCATGTAGATGGTGGCAACTCAAAAAGTTGAAGATGCAGAAATCTCATCAGCATTGTTGTGGATGGTGCTACTGGAGCTACAGGGCCATCAGGTCTAGCTGAATCAGGCAGTTGATCACTAAACCTGAAGAGGTGATTACTACTATCATCATCATCATCAGCACCAGCAGACCACCAGGTGGTGAACTGTTGACAGGAGCAACAGCAGGAGTTTGATAAGGAACATATTGCAGTATGTCCAAATCAAATAGCTCCACAGGGCTTTATGGAATCTTGTCCTTTGGAGATTCATTAAACTTAACATGTAGAGTCTCTTCAACTATCTTTGTTCTACAGTTGAAGACTCTGTATGCTTTGCAAGTTGATGATACCAACAAAGTACCCTGCATCCACCTTAGGATCAAATTTTTGGAGTTGATCCCGTGTGTTGAGAATGAAACAGGGACACCCAAAAGCTCTGAAAGAATGAAATTAGAGGGGCCAAATGATGAAGAACTTCATATGGAGTCTTCATCAACCTTTGATTTACTAGAACTCTATTCTGTACATAGCAAGCTGTATTGACAGCTTCAGCCCAAAAAGTCATTGGCAGTCCAGAATCAGCCAACATGGACCTTACAGCTTCAATAAGGGTCCTGTTCTTTCTCTCCACTACTCCATTTGTTGAGGAGTTCTTGGAATGCTAAACTGCCTCTTGATTCCCTTTGAGAGGTAGAACTCATCAAGTGTATGTTTCTGAATTCTGTTCCATTATCACTTCTAATACACTTGACTGAGAGGGAATACTGCTTCTCAACATACAACACAAAGTTGATAATCTTCTGAGCTGCCTCATCCTTTGAATGCAAGAAGAAAGTCCATACAAATCTTGAGTAATCATCCATAATTACCAGACAGTATTTCTTCTTAGCCATACTCATCACTCTCATAGGACCAAAGAGATCCATGTGAAGGAGCTGTAAGCAGGCAGTGGACTTAGGTTCTTCTATGGAGGGAAATGAAGCTTTGTGTTGTTTTCCTTTTAAACAAGCAGTGCAGTTATCTTCACATTTGAACTCCTTCATAGGCAGTCCGTTACTAAACCATGGTTTTTCAGCTGATTTATGTTTTTGAGATTAACATGACCCAGCCTTCTATGCCATAGAGTAGATTCTTGAGGGGAAGCCTTGGAAAATAGGCAAGGATGACCTTTGAGATCTATTTTCTTGGAAAGATCTAAGGCACTACACTCTTCTGTCCTGTTGGTCTTCAGGAAAGTGTATTCATCCAACACCTTATCAATCAAACTTAGAACTTTGGATGACAGAATCCGACAGTTCTGACTGGTGAAAAGAGCAACATGGCCTTTGTCATACATTTGACTGACACTCAAGAGGTTGTACTTGAGATTTTCCACATGGTTAACATCATCAAACTTTATTTCCCCATTGGAAACAAAGCCTTTGCCGATGATGTAACCTTTGCATCATTGCCAAATGACACAAACCCCTTCCTTTCTTGAGAGTAGTCATTAATAAGTGATCTGTTTCCTGTCATATGCATGGATCCTCCACTGTCTACACCAGATGCTTCTATGGCATGTTGAAGAACCCTGCAAAACACAACAAAGTAGTTGATTTTGAGACCCAAACCTTTTTGGTTTTGGGCCTGTCTCATCAACAGATGGTAAACTAACAGGTTTGTTGGAAATAACAACCTGAGAGGAAGAAGATGGTGAAGAAGAGGAATCCTTTGGCTTGGACCTCCTTTTCTGTGGTTTCAACATAGGAACATCTAATTGGTTAACTCTTCCCAATAGATGTTGAACCATCATAACCAGCTGAGTCTGATTTTGTGATAAAGCTTTCAGCTCTTCAGACACATTGCATTGGAGTTTGATAAGTTCCTATGTTGCACTTCTTCTTTTGAGCAATCTCAGCTGTTACCTGTTTAACCCCTTCCTTTTTGGATTTCTTTTTGGACTTAATGGTTACAGGATTTGATGTTCCTGGTACAAATGTGGCTTCAAACTCAGTTTTCATTTTAACCATTTTCTCTTTAATTTCCTCTTTATGTTTGAGTTTGGATCCTCTTTTGTACTAACAATCATCTGTAAGATGATTGAACAAACCACATATTTCACATGGTTTCTTCTTCATCTTATGTTGATCATCAACTAAAGAGAATGAAACTACTGAAGACTTGTTCTTCAGCACTTTGGAAGCACTATTTGCTTTCTTGACTTCCTCTTTAGTAGTCTTCAAACCCTTTCTACTGACAGTTTTCTTCTCTTCAGTGCTGACAGTAGTTGGAGTTTGAACTTCAGGTGTTAAATCTTGCTCTCCAGTCCTTTCAGGACTTCCAGAAATAACTCCTGAGTTGATCAACTCTTTGATCATGTGAGTGTCAGCATTTGAACCATTAAGATCAGCTGATAGGTTTAACGAGGGAATAATACTAACTTCAACTTCTGATGGTGCTCTATCAGAAAGTGAATCACATGATGAGGTGGATTGGTTATTGCTTTCTCCATCAGATTTCACTTCTGCTCTTGAAGCAAAATCTGTAGGAGGAGCAGTGTGATTATAACCAATGCCAAACTTCACATTGGAAGCATATTGTTTACTAAGAAGCATTTCAAAACCTTTGCAAGATTGTACCCATTGATCACACTCTACTTGGGTGACTGCAAGGGTTTCTTTGAGCTCTTTGTACTTTTCTAAAAGTACCTCTTCCTTAGCCTTATCATCAGTGATTTGGCATTTAAGTTTATAAATCTCATCATTTTTCTCTTTAAGCATAGACTCAAACTCAGCTTTTCTTTTGGAAATGATCTTTTCTAGCTTTATGTTCTTATTAATTAAAGCTACATTTGTTTCTCTAATAGAAGCAAATGCTGCTATACATGTTTCAGAACATAATTTGGCCTTAGCCTCAGAGGATACCTGTGATACCTGTGATGAAGAGGCATTTGAGGATGATCCATCTGCAGACTCCAGAGCCATAAGTGCCAGATTCCCAAAAGGACTTTCACCACCATGTTGACCAGCACCTGTGAGCAGTTGTTCATGACCAGACATGTCATCTGGTAAACTGCTCCAGTCAACAACTCCAGGGGTGAAGAAGATGTGTTGTTGAGGTTGAGGAGGTTGATGAGATTGAGATGGTTGAGGCTCAGGAAGAGCATGTGGTTGTTGAGCAATGGGTGCTTGAACCTGACTGGTTTGTGGCATGTAATAACAAGGGTAAGGATATGGCATTGGACCCTGAGGAACAAAATATGCAGGAGATTGTGGTTGAGAATGATGACCAGAATTGACAGGATGTTGCCCTCTGTGTTGTTGACTATTGCCAGGGAAAGTCACAAAAGGTGCAGAAGAATTAGATCCAGATGATCTACATTCTCTAGCAAAGTGTCCAAGCCTATGGCATTTGTGACACCTCAACTTACTCATGTAAAACCAACTTTGGTTTTGCCAGAGAGTCCTGGGAACTTTCTTCCAGTTCTTTTGTAGAACTTCTGAGATCTGATATTTAGCAAGGCCATTTGGCTCAAAATATCCATCTCTTCTAAGTCATCATCAGCAATCCCCTTGAGATCATCCATGATGAAGCATAGATTGTCATTATTACACCCAGTAAACTGACTATCAACACTCACAAATGCAGAATCAGAAGTGTTTGAAGAAAAATCAATATGCTCATCATACTGGCATTCAGATGAAGCATATTCTGACTCATGACCAACCAAGACAGTGTTTCTGGTACAAAGTCATCAGTGAGCTTTCCAGATGATGACAGTTTTCGTTTCCGTTCTATCTCTCTCTCAAATGTGAGCAATTTCCCATGGAGTTGGGTGAGAGATAGTTTGTCCAAATTTGCACTGGAGCGTAGGACAATAGTATATGTGTCCCATCTCTCAGACAGTGATCTGAGAAATGTTATTCATCTGGCTATTGGTGTACTCATGTTTGACCATTTTTAATTCAGAGATCAAACAAGAGAACTGCTCAAACTGTTGAGTCAGTGTCTCACCCTTCCTATGAGAGAATGTCTCATATTGTTGGGCAAGGATTTCTCTATTATTTGCCAAGACCTCATCTGTTCCTCCAAATTGTTCTTTCAAGGCATTCCAGAGGTCATGGGCAGTTTCATAATGCATTAGCCCAGAATAGATTTCATTGGGCAGTGCCATGGCCCGAATTCCATGGGCTTTTGCATCAATCTCAAACAATTCTTATCCTCATCTGAGTATTGCTCCCTCCTCTTCGGAACCATTTGATTGGTTTCCGGTTATTCACCATAGGCTTGTGTGGACCATGTACCACTGATGTCCAACAACCTGAGCTGTTAACAGACAGGTGATGGAGCATTCGTCGTTGCCATATGTTATACTCTCTCCTAACCAGCATTGGAGGCTTGGTTGAGGAACCAGTATTGTGAGGATCATTGGAAGGAGTAGTCATTTTAGAAAACTCAGACCAATTCAAGATAAGCAAAACAAATTTAGCTCAAAACCACTAAGAACCTCAATTAAAATAGCCAAAAGCGACAGAACTTCAATCTCTATAACAGATTCGTGCGAATTTGCTAGTTCAATCAAACTTAGAGCAAATGAGCAGTTTCAATGATCAATTGTTAGATCGATCAATGATTAACCCGCTCTGATACCATTTGATAGGATCTCAGCATCTAGTTTGATCGATTCGAATGATTTTAGCAGCGGAATAGAGTACCAACTAGCACAATTCGAGCAAGAATACCAAAGATATTGCAATGAACAGAATTAGTTATAGAGAGAGAAAGTTTCTGCAAAAAGAATATTTCATTCAATCACACGCTTTCGTGGTGGCAAAATGTCACACATACAATCAGGTCAATCATCCCTTATATAGGAATGTCGTGGTGGAACATTCCTTATATAGGAGATGTGACGTCTGTTGATGTCACTTGATAGTGACATCTAACAGAATTATTTAAACAACTGAAACACAACTACTGAAGATGTCAAAACAGCCGACATCTTCTTACAAAAATACTAAGTGTTATCAGTTACTACAACTACTGAAAAGAAACTACTGAAACTACAACGACTGAAGAACAAGCTCTTCAGTCGTTTTACAAAACTACTGAAAGTAAAAACATAAAACCACTGATATCACAACTACTGAAGAAGTACTCTTCAGCTGTTGTGACAAACTACTGAAACTTCAGCACTTGGTCTTCAGACTTGAACTTCAGACGTTTCATCAGCTGATGACTTCAGTAGATGTCATCAGCTGATGTCTTCAGTCTTTGTCTTCAGACTTTGTACATCAGTTGTTGATCTTCAACACTTGTGGAATCTTCAGCTGTTGTACTTCAGTACTTTGGTCTTCAGCTTCAGCACTTGTATTCTTCAGCTGTTGAGCTTCAGCACTTTAGTGTTCAGCTGTTGAAGTCTTCAGTACTTGATCTTCAGCTGTTGAAGTCTTCAGCACTTGTCAAACTGCTGATGAAGCCTTCAGCAGTTGTTGTGATATCATGTGGGACTTAGAGGTTTTCTGATCTTGGCTCATTGGTTCTTTTGGTCCAACAGTGACCTAACTTGATTTTATCCTCATTGGTTTCAATATAAACATTAGGTTTGTTTTGAGGATTGGTCACTTGTTTTACTATAGATTTAGGTTCCATAGTTTTAGTTTCAATTTCTTTAGTGAGTGAGACAAATTCAGGCATGACAGTGTAGTTGTCATTGTATGGTAGAGAACATGAATTATACCCAATCCCCGACATGTCCTTTGGATCCTTTTGAGAATCAAGAATCTCTTGCAGTTTGACTGAAGACATTTGAAACTTTTCAAGTTTCACTTCAGTCAGTGAATGTTCAGCATTAGATTGAGCTAACTTTTCAGTAAGGAGCTCATTCCCAGCTGCAAGAGTGTACTTTTCACCATGCAGTTTTTCTATGTCAGAGATAAGAGATTTGATTTTGATTTCAAAGCCTTTTATTTCTCTCTTCATCATCTCTGAGTTTACCTTTTCTTCCGTAATTTTATCTGCCAATTTATGGTTATGCTCCCTATAACCTTGCAATTCATTAATACATTTTTCACTACAAAGGTTATATTTTACCTCAGTAGGCATTGGAGATGGACCATCATTGATGTGAGCCATAAGAGCATGATTCTGATATTAAGGCTTGACTTCCTCTGCATACACGCTCCAGTCACATACCCCATCTTGCTTTATCACGAGAGCACTGGCAGAAGACTAACTGCTTCCATGAGCATGATTTGTCAGTTGGGGTGGATTTTGATATTATTGGTGTTGATGAGAATGATGATATTGCTACTGTTGGTTGTTGGAGTGAAAGATTGAGTTAGGCTGTGAGGATGACTGGCCTTGAGAGTTCCTTTGATAGTTGTTTCTCTTAGGGGCATTGCATTCTCTGGAGAAGTGGCCAGCCATGCCACAGTTAAAGCATTTCACCTTGGATTTATCATATCCAAGTTTTGTATTTTCATTTAGACTCAACTTTCTGCCTTTTCTAAAGTATTTCTTGGCTTTCATGGCAATAATGGCCATTTGCCATTGTAGATCCATTTATTCCACAGCATCAGGATCCATTTCCTCCAGATCTTCCTGAATTAGATGATTAGAAGTGAGTCTTCCTCCTTGTATGCTTCAAAGCTTGCAACAAAGGCATTGTAAGTTGCCTTTTGTTCTTCTGATCTTGTGTCTTTAGGAGTGGTTTGAGGAGCAGCAGTGACTCTGGGTGTTTGAGATGATGTTGATGGATTATTGATTGGTGGAGTTGCAATGAACACAATGTTATTCAGTTGATCTCTTGATGAGATGAAATCATCCTCCTCAGTGATGAAGGCATTTTCCACAGAATGAGATTCTGATGGAAATTTTTAAGCCTCAATCACTCTTGGTCCACCAAGATTTCTGCTTTTTTCGTCAAGTTCTAATGCTTCTACTTTTGCTATCATGATATCCAAAGTAGTACTCTCAACATCAAGAGTATTTTTCAGCATTGTTACATTCTGTTTCCAGTTTTCAGGAGGCTATGAAGCATTTTCTTGTTTAATTCTTTGATCTTGTAAGTGACTCCCATGATTTACAAATCATTTACCAACTGTACAAATCCATGCAGTTTTTGGATATGGACTCTCCCTTGGTGTGGTGAAATGTTTCATACTAATTAACAAGCTTATCCTTGTTAGGATCAGTGATCTATGTTTGATTGATTGAAGAGTATAGCAGCGGAATTCAAATAATGAATTAGTCGATTCACAAGAACAAAATGATATTCAATGAAGAACAAAGACGGTTATAGAGAGAGAATATCTGCAAATATATTTCATTCAATATTCGCTTTCGTGGTAACAGAATGTCACAATTATGATTAGGTCGACACCTCTTATATAAGAGATGTGACGTCTGCTGATGTCACTTGATAGTGACATCTAACAGATTTATTTCAACTGAAACACAACTACTAAAGATGTCAAAACAACTGACATCTTCTTACAAAATATGCTAAGTGTTATCAGTTGTTACAACTACTGAGAAATATAAAACTACTGAAACTACAACGACTGAAGAACAAGCTCTTCAGTCGTTTTACAAAACTACTGAAACTAAAAATATAAAACTACTGATATCACAACTACTGAAGAAGTACTCTTCAGCAGTTGTGACAAACTACTAAAGAAGTACTCTTCAGCAGTTGTGACAAACTACTGACGCTTCAGTACTTGATCTTCAGACTTTGACCTTCAGATGTTTCATCAGCTGATGACTTCAGTAGATATCATCAGCTGATGTCTTCATTCTTTGTCTTCAGACTTTGTACATCAGTTGTTGATCTTCAGCACTTGTAAACTCTTCAGCTGTTGTACTTCGGTACTTTGGTCTTTCAGCTTCAGCACTTGTATTCTTTAGCTGTTCAGCTTCAGTACTTGTGTTTCTTTAGCTGTTCAGCTTCAGTACTTGTGTTCTTCAGCTGTTGTACTTCAGCACTTTAGTTCTTCAGCTGTTGAAGTCTTCAGCACTTGATCTTCAGCTGTTGAAGTCTTCAGCACTTGTCAAACTGCTGATGAAGCTTTCAGCAGTTGTTGTGATACCATGTGGGACTTAGAGGTTTTCTGATCTTGGCTCATTGGTTCTTTTGGTCCAACAAACTCCCCCTGAACCAATGCAGCCAAAACCTCTAAATTATTTATTATCCCACTTATTGTTGGCAAAATGTTGGTCTTTTCCTTCTTGATCAGTAGAGAAGATGACCCATGTAAGCTTCGGCCTGGGAAGAAATCTCAGATATTTGTTTGGCAAGGTATGAATGGGAACTCTGTTTTGGGGAACTGGACACAGAGTTGTTATCCCATTCATGAGATTTACTTCCCCATAATGAGTTTGTATGACTCTCGAACATAGGCCTCAAGGAGAACAACTTGTTCCTCCTTGGAGAGTTCTTCTACTCCTCCTTCGAAGAAGAACTCTGGACCATAGTACTCAGATAAGTACTTCATGGTCCTGCCATTTTTCAGCTCCACTGTAGTTACCTCCCTATAGACAAATTCATCAGGATGGGTGCCTTCAAGGAGTAACTGGAGCTCATTCTTCTTGATGTCTTCAAGCTTTTTATATAATAACCCCTTTTTGATCATCTTGTTTTCTAGTTAAGCTTGAGGAGTCATCTTTGCTTGATGAGCTTTCTTGAATTCATCAATTATTTCCCAAGGTGAGACTACAATGGCCAACATGATGGTAGAATCTATTGTTTTTCTAACCTGGCCATTGTATCTGTGTGGAATAGTTCTTTTATGGATTCTAGAACTCACCCTGGGGTCTGGCCATACTCTCACTCTCTCCTTCTGATACTGAAATGTGTGCCTGAGAGTGTACAGCCTTTGAGCATGCCCTTTCATGGCTTGTATAGATGATGACTGAGGAAATTCCTTGTCAACCATCTTCAGTAGTTGCTCATCATGTTGTTTCTGCTGTTCTTCATCTTCTATCTTGACTCTAACCATTTCCCTTTGAGAGTCAGGTGTGATCATGGGTTGACTTCTAGGTTTTGGTAGCTTTAGAACAGCAGAGAGTGGCAGACTATCCTCTTCATCCTCTTCTTCTTCTTCTTCTTCCATCCTCAGCACCCTTCTCCTCCTTCTAGGTGCATCACTGGATGATGGTTGGGTTGGAAAAGGAATTGGTTTTGAAGAATGAAGATGTTTGGTTTTGGGCTTAGAGATTGGTTTGGAGATTTGAGGGGTAGGCAGTGTTTGAGTGGGTGGAAGGGAAGGTTGATCCAGCATCTTTGTAGTAAGTTTCTCCTTTGTAAGTTTTGCCATTTCTAACCTTTTACCAGCCCCAGCCTCATCAAGGGCTTCAACAATAATCCCCTTGTGGAATTGCTCAGACAGACAGATTCTGGTGGCTATAGCCAGAATACTGTCCCTGGTCCACGCGCGAATCTCCATTAAAGATCTTCCTAAGTATTTTGCAATGAAGCGGATCATTATCTCCAATCTCTCTTTTTCAAGAGCATCATACCCAGCCCATCGGGTTTGAATCTCTTGCACTTCCAACCTTCTGATCTCACTATCCAATGTGGCTGTATCAAACCCTTGCCTGAAGAGTTGTTCAATTATTTTATCCATGGATTGGCTGTGTGTAGTATCAGCATCTTTTACCAGTTCTTCCAAGGATTTGTCTTCAGCAGTAGGTTGATCCTCAGCACTTTTCTTTCGCTTGTAAGTGAGCAGTGGTTGCTTTTCTTTCTCCTCCTCTTGGGCTTGCTTCTCTTCCTTCTTTTCGTCTGTTCTTTTCCTCTTCTTTTCTTTCACTGCAGTACTCTCCCCCTTTTTGGATGCATTGGTGGAAGGGGTTTGTACCGCAGAAAGTGTCTTTTGCACAGCAGCATCAATCAAGGGTTGTAAAGTTGAGGAAAGCCTCTCATCAATGGCTTTAGTCATAATATCAGTGATTATGGGTGTGATGAGAGGGAGGGAATTTTGAAGTACAGCACCTATTTGCTCAGGAGGGTTCTGTTCCTGAGAAATAGGGCCTGAAGCAGAGGCAGGTGGTTGAGTTTGGAGTGGCTCAGTGTTTGGGGAACCTTCAACTGAAGGTGCCATCTGTGGGTTGGTGGAGGCAGATGGTCTTTCTCCTTGTGAGAGTTGGTCAAGTAGGTTTTGCAGCCTACTGACTTTCTCTTCAAGGATTGTGTTCTGGGCAAGAACATCGTAGAAAAAGCCCAGGTCATCATCAGCCGAAGCTGAATCATCTGACCTCCTGCTTGGAGCAGGATGTACATGCACTGGATGTAGACCAGTTGTTGCATGTGCCCCTTTTTCTTGGTACTAGGGACTTCCAGCCTCAGGACAATGTCCATCATCAGCTGTTGCCTCTAGTCAGGTCTTAGCAATGTTACCAGTCTCATTCTGATCATGTGCTGATTCAGAAGAGGTGGCAGCCTCACTAGATATTCTAATCTCCTTATCTACACCAGGAGATAGAAGTGGTAAACCCCTGTGCTGTGGGTTCTCAATTGCACTGTGTTCCTCCCCCTCAATGGTAGAGGTGTTCCCAGTAGTAAGTGGTTTCTGGGGAGGGGGTGAGCAGTGCAGTTGAGTCAGCACTTCTGCAACTATTAAAGTTGGGCTGTGAGGGGCGGTTGTATAGGGTGAAGGGATAGAAGCAGTGTGACCGTGGGGAGGTTGGTGCTCTTCAATGACAATCCCCTCAAGTGAGGAAGATCCCAGATGTGTAGGTACCCCTTGTGTGGTTGCTGCAGGCTCCTGTTGAGAGGAATCCTGAGCGGCTATGGCTGGAAGAGTCCTTATATCCACTAGGGGGTTTGGACCAGTGGATATCTCCTGCGTTTGTGTTGCAGGGGCATCCTCAGGGGACTCAATTCCCTGAGTAGCCGTTTTGGGTTTCTTTTTGGTGGGTTTGGTGGGGACTTTTGATTTGGAGGTGGTGGCTGTGGGTTCCAGCTGCGTGGGTTTGCGCAGCTTGGCAGCCAATTTGAGTGTCTGGTCAGAGTTGTGCGGGAGTATACTTCCGGCAGAACAGCCGTAGCAGGGACTCCCAAGCCAACAAGTCCCTCAGCATTAAGCTGGTTTGTAATGATGGCCATTATGAACCGTGGATATAGTATCCAACGGTTAGCAGTTAATTTTTGAGCCATATCCTTGAGCTCCGAAAATATTATTTCTGAAAAGTTTAACGGTTGTTGATCAAGAATAGAATACATTACCTGCTGCCACTTTGTCGACATTTGATCCCAAGACGAAGTCTTAGGAGCCAAACATACATTCACCATGTGAAAAATTAGGCGTTCAGCGTCATGGAAGTGTTTCTTCATGATAGTGGAGGCACTTAGATTGCCCTGATATCCATGTTGGGCAAAGGATAGATCTGTAGTGCCCTTGGGATATCCAGCAGGAGAAATGGCATCATCCAGATGAAGAATTTGGCGGATTATAGCAGGAGTGATGACCACTTCTTTGTTGTTGACGACCGACTGGAGAGATGGTGTGTTGTTCTCCCCAGTGCTAATGGTGATGTTCATCCAAAACTGTTGGAGGGATTCGGCATGTAGAATGGGATTCAGAAGAAATGCCAGACTGAATCATAAGATCGATAGCAGTATTGAACTTAGCCCAGACAGGCGATTTAGTAAGGTAGGCAACACAGTTGTGTCGCGGTTTAATTTGCATGGACGCCATTGAGAAGAGAGAAGTTTTGGAGATGAACGTTAGGTTTGAAGAAGATGAAGCTTTGAAGGATTAGGTCAGGGATATTTATAGGGTACGGGTAAGAAAACGACTGAAGGATGTGGTGTTAGTCATCAGTAGTTTTAAACGACTGTTGACATGGTATTATCCTTTCAGACGTTGAAACAGCTGAAGTCGTGGTGTTAGGCATCAGGAGTTAGAAAACTACTGAAGACCGTGGTTTTGACTTCAGATGATTGAAACAACTGAGGACTTGGTGTTTGTCATCAGTAGTTGTGAAACTACTGAAGACAGTGGTTTTGTCATCAGCTGTTGTAAACAACTGAAGACTTGGTATTAGTCATCAGTAGTTATAAAAACTACTGAAGACATGGTTTTGCTTCAGTTGTTTAGAATGAAACAGCAGTTGTTGAAACAACTGAAGAGAAAGTTCTCTTCAGTAGTTGTCGTCAATTCATAGCCTTTCAGCTGTTTCATGCTGTCCTCAACACTTACTCATCAGACTTTGCATCTGATTTTCAGGTGTTTCATAGAACATTAGTACTTATCTGTTTATACTGATTTCAGTAGTTGTAACTACATCAGTAGTTTGAACAGATAAAGTACTTCAGTACTTGTGAGGCATTTAGCCATCAGTAGTTATAAAAACTACTGAAGGGAAAAGGACTCATCAGTACTTATATGTGACATGGGTACCAATGATCACCAGTAATTACTACTGAAATCATCAGTAGTTGTCACTTATTCTAGCTGCAGCATACCAAGCCTTAACACAAGATTTTGGAAAGTAGAACTATCCAAAGGCTTAGTAAAAATATCTGCGAGCTCATCAGCACTAGGCACAAACTTAGGATCAATCAGACCTTTTTCAAAACAATCCCGAATAAAATGATGTCTGATCTCTATATGTTTGGTCCTAGAGTGCTGGACTGGATTTTTGACAATACACAGAGCTGAAGCACTATCCATTAACAATGGAGTCTTAGTCTCTGTAATGCCATAATCCAGAAGTTGGTTCTGAAGCCAGAGTACTTGAGAGGTGCAACTTGCAGCAGCAATGTACTCGGCCTCAGCAGTTGATGTAGCAACAGATGTTTGTTTCTTACTCTGCCAAGAAATCAAACAGTTGCCTAGGAATTGACAACCACCAGAAGTTGACTTTCTAGTTAACTTGCACCCTGCATAGTCACTATCTGAAAAGGCAACTAACTTGCAAGAGTGTCCAGTGGAATACCATAAACCCAGAGATTGTGTACCTTGCAAATATCTAAAGATTCTCTTGACTGCAATCAAATGAGACTCTTTAGGAGCAGCCTGAAATCTAGCACAAACACATGTAGCAAACATAATATCTGGTCTAGAAGCTGTTAGATACATCAAGGACCCAATCATACATCTGTAAAGCGTTTCATCAACAGCTTTACCTTTCTGATCAGCATCAAGTTGTGTGGTGTTGCACATGGGAGTAGAACAGGGCTTACAGTTTTGTAAATCAAACTTATTCAAAAGATCTTTTGTATATTTTGACTGATGAATAAAGGTTCCATCAGCCTTTTGTTTGATTTGCAAGCCTAGAAAAAACTGTAATTCTCCCATTGCACTTATTTCAAACCTCTTTTTCATTAATGTTGTAAAATCATCACACAACTGAGGATCAGAAGATGCAAAAATAATATCATCAACATAAATCTGAACAAGTAGCTTATGTTGATCCACCTTCTTAATAAACAAAGTTTTATCAATGGAGCCTCTAGTGAAATTATTCTTAAGAAGAAAAGTAGAGAGTGTCTCATACCAGGCTCTAGGAGCTTGTTTCAACCCATAAAGAGCCTTATCAAGTTTGTATACCCATTCAGGATGTTTATTATCCTCAAAGCCTGGTGGTTGACACACATAAACTTCTTCCTTTATTTTACCATATAAAAATGCACTTTTAACATCCATTTGAAAAACTTTAAGATTGTGGAATGCAGCATAGGCTAAGAACAATCTGATTGCCTCTAGTCTGGCTACAAGGGCAAAGGTTTCATCATAATCAATACCTTCTTCTTGTGAAAACCCCTGTACAACCAGTCTAGCCTTGTTCTTAACAATAAGCCCATTTTCATCGGTTTTATTCCTAAACACCCATTTAGTGCCTATTGCACACTTACCTGGGGGAAGAGGAACAAGTTCCCACACTTGCTGTTTCTTGAACTGAAGTAGCTCAAGATGCATAGCTTCAACCCATCCATTGTCTCTCAAAGTAACATGGTAGTTCTTTGGCTCTAGCTGACTGATGAAGAGAGCATAGAAGCAGAAGTTAGACAATTGACTTCTGGTTGAAACACCAGCATTGATATCACCAATAATCTGAGACATGGGGTGATTCTTCAGTTCTTGATAAACAATGAGATCTGTGCAAGTGTTTGTAGAACCTTCAGCAGCAGCAGATGTTGATGTAGACTCTTGAAACCAAGAATTTGGTTGGTCGGTATTGTTCCTAGTCCTGGGTCTCGGAACAGGTACGCACTCCCTATACATAATATGATCAAGGAATCTAGCATAGAAACTCCAGTCTCGTGGAGGGTCACGCTTCATCAATGCAAAAGGTTGATCCCAGTCAATCTTCTCTCGAGGATAAGCTAGTCGGGGCCAATCGAATCCATTGTCAGGTATAGGTGCGGGAGGTGAGGATTCAGATCGTGAAGGTGATTCAGGTCGCTTACCCGGAGCTCTCAATGACGATGCCATGCTGTAGAGAGTGTGACGTGTATGCCAATGAGTATACTGTAGATGAGAATAAGGCACAGGTAACTAATTAACTATGTGCAGTTATAGTCTAGTGTGTATGCAACCTAGTTCCCTATAACCAATGGCTCTGATACCAATCTGTCACACCCTCAAAATCCACTTGCGGAGTTTTACCGCGAGGCGTGTGAACAAACCAGGATCACAGTCAATAGTTACTCAGAACAACTCTATATGCCATAATTAAAATAAAATCAACCAAAGTATAAACTTTAAACTGTGCGGAAGTGTTTTGTAAAACAACCCAAAGAAATAAAAATGTATACTATGGTAAAACATGCGCCAAACCAAAAAAGTAAACATTAACCATTAAAACAATAAAGATGTCTTGAAGACCAAGTCTTAGAATACAAGTGAAACCATGTAGTGCTCCTAACGGCAAGCAAGCTAATGACCTGAGAATAACATACTAAAATGTCAACACAATGGTTGGTGAGTTTAAGAGTGATATTCAAACATAAGTAGTTTAATAGTAGAGATATAAAAGTAGTGCATTGTAATAGATAGTTAGTCCATTAACAATAAATATTAACTCATAGTGATTTCTCAATTGAAGCTTACTGTGTTACGTTGTTGCCTCCTGTCATGACTTAACAGGTCGTGACAATGTTCAATAGGACAAATTGCACCCGGTTGACCTCGAGTCACACAGGTGGGGCTTGTCAAACCCGGTAGTACTACCCAAATTTCCCCGCTATTCAATATTAACAATTCGAAAGTGTGAGGACTTTTCCATGATATCAACACTATATTAATATTATACACAACTTGAATATATAAAGCGTTTGAGATTTAGCGGTATGCTATCTCCCCCAAAAGAGATTAAATAAAGAGTGGGGCATGAACTCACCTGATATGCGTGATAGACACTTAGAGTTTTACTTGACAGACAGAATGGACAGACAACCTTCAGAGGTTACCTAGATCATATAAGTACGTGAGTACGTGTAAATAGAGAACATGTGAAACCCTAAGTACACTACAACCAAAGACTCAAGGTTTCAGAAAAACAGACACGTTTGACCCAGTTGACCCGTTTGACCCGTTGGTGACTTTATGTATTGTAAACCATTCAAGCAATCATACACATATATCCTACATGGTTAACATTCAAATAGATCATATCTATGCTATATTATCCAGGTGTATCACTTAGATCATCATACAACCAAGTATCATACAAGTCATGCGAATCTAGAACATTAACATGTCCACTAGTTATAACACAACTAACATGCCACACAAAGATCAAATCACGCACTACATGCAATGTGAAACCACTCAAGAGTTCATATCCTAAACCCTGCCAATCCTACTAAGTAGGGGCCTCAGATTCGCACGCGTGTATGATGATCACATTCACATTCATTAACCATGTTCACTGCATTCAACATACACCACAACAATCAGTTCCAATCCCCAAACATGGTGTCTTAGCTACTAACCACATCAACATCATATATGCTCATCAAAGTCCAAACATCACCCATGATTATCCAAGCATCCCATACAACTAATTTAACATGTTCTATCACATTAGAATTCATCCATGAACTTACTAACATGCTCCTGACATCCCAAACATGTTCAATCTATCATCCTTCAAACGTTGTGCAAATAAAGTTTCCCCTTTGGGAAAGTACATTCCAACATCTATCAAACACTCAATGTATTCATGAATTCATTACAATTATACCATCTTAAGCTCATAACAACATCTAGACATGATCAACAATGCCTAATCATCATAATCTAACAATCATCATGAACAAAAGTTTCCACTTTTGGCAAGATATGAACAACAACATTCATTCTATGATTTCTAGCATTCATATCAACAATCTAGCATCTAATTATCATCATGAATACATCAAAAACATCAATCCATCACTAGATCATCATGTCATAAAAATAAAGTTACTATTATTAATAACCTATGAACACCAACTTCAATTCATCAATTTCTTGCAAGATCAACGTATCCTAACATTCATACAACCTACTAATCATCATACATTCATCAAACAATCATCAATCATCCATAATCTCATCAATTTCGAATTAGGGTTTGCCTAGAATCAAAGTTCATGATCAATACCCTAAAAACATACAATTCATACATAATCAATGTTAAACAACATGTATTCAATCCAACTAACATCCTAACATCATCATTTAACATCAATTTTGACTCCATGAAGATCCATAAGCGAATTAGGGTTCGGCCACCATAAGAATTTCACAAAAACCACCAAAACTAACCTTAATTCTTGCAAAGGAACACAATTTGATGTTGCTAACTTGTTGTAGTGCTTGAAACCAAACCAAAATTGCAGGTTCTTGCTTTTTCTAGGCTTATTTCAAAGTGGGAAGGGGTTGTGAAGGGAGGTTGCGGCCGAAGGTGGGGGTGGGGCTAGGGTTTTTGTGTTTTATTTAATTTAATTTCCATATTTACCATTTAAACCCTTGTATTTTGGTATTTTATAAAAACTAGGCTTTAAACTATTTGTAAAGTGTTTTTAACTTATTAATATAAGGATATAAACTAATGATAATTATTATATATTTTATCTTTATAAAAACACAAGGCATACGAATAAATAGGCACATTTCCGCGTTACGCGATTAATTTCTTAATTAACATTTAAAACATGCAACCACATAAACATAACACAATAATCACATAATCAATTAGATTATCATTAACTTAACATTGTTAATTATTAGTAGGTCACCAACGTTAAACGACAACTAGTGTGTGTTTACGACACGTGCATGCAAGACTTAACGGAACTAACGGAGTTTGATAACGGAAATTTACCGTATGTCACATTTCGCATGACAGTTTTGCCCAACTTTCATTGGAATTCCATGGATGCGAAATTACTTGCGAAACTATAGTTTCACAGAAAACTCACAGTTTCACAGATTGAATATGCAATTTCACTGGATGCATAGACAGTTTCACAGATCGCATAAAAATTACAAACCAGCCTATTTTTAACCCAAAATCGCAACTTTTTATGTCCAATCTCTTAGTTTATCAACCATTTGGCTATATCTATGGTTTTTACATGTTTTCGCACGTAAAAATGTGACCTCTATACGATTCTTTGCAACTTTTCAAAACCCAAAACCCTAGAATCCGGGGTTGATCTACAAAAGGGTTAAAAGGTTAATTCTTACCTAGATTTGTTGCTCTTTTCTTATGGTTTGATGCTCCAACACCCAGATCTTCAATCTCTTCTTAACTTTTGAAGCTCCAAATCATAAGTTTTTTTCAATTTCTCTGTCTACTTTCTCTCTCTACAAATTTGGGAGGCTAGGGTTCAAATGAGGTAGATGGTGGCTGATTAGATAGGTTAAAGGGCTGATTATGGGCCCTTAATCACTTAGGCTCTTGTCCATAAGCCTAATTTAGCCCATAACCCATTTCCTTCCTTTATTAAATACCCACTAATTAAGTCTATTATCCTTGATGACTCGTCTTGACGTTTTGGGGTGTTACACGCCCATCGGGCCCCCTGCCCCCACTTGCGCCCGCCGACCCTCCTCCCCCAAGAATCCGTTAGTTGTGAAATTGTTTTATGACTCTGGAGATGTTAAAAAAAATAGTCTTTTTCTTATAGACTGCAAATATTTGGTCCACCTCTTCTTCTGCAGATGTCTGCAGATGCGGTTCGCAGACTGCAGACGTTTTGTAGCAGAAAAAACAAACAACACCTAACTGTTTATGTTGTAGTTTGAATTGTTTTTGAATTATGTACATTGGAGATGAATTAATTTTTCCACGCATCCTTACTAAAAGATCTATTTTTAGTTTACAAACGACAAAAATCATATAAGAACATAAATATTTTTTATATCTCTTTTGTATCCTTCTAACATAGATTACGATTGTCGTAGTGCTGCTGATACGTGTTGCTCTCACTTGTTAGGAACTGTCAAAAATCTATTAGGTTGCATATCGTCTCATAGATTTTGAATGGTTATATGTCACAAAGCCAAAGGGTAATCGATGGTATGTGCTTGTAGACGGAGGTTGGTGGATTTTCTTATTTGTCTTCTAAGACGATGGTGATCCTATGTGGTACAAGAGGTGATGTGGCACAGTTATGTGTAGAAGAACATTTTGTTTTGTATCTTAGACATATAGCTTTGATTATAGGTGATTATTGTTTTAAAATAAAGTTTTAAACATTTGTATTTGAAGTTGTAAATTTATCATTTTTGTTTATATGAAAAATTCGAACTCAAGAAAATATATGAATGATGCTCTTAATAAGGGATATTTGTTAAAATAACTTAGTAAAAACATAGATACAATAATTATTCAATACATAGTTTTAATTAAAAAATAGGTAAATTTGTAATATATATTATTAGAAAGTGAAAAGATGTAATTAATTATTTTGTTTTGATAAGTATGTAATTAATGATCTAGGAAGAAGAAATATGTAAATATTCTTTTTTTTTATTAATCTTTTCGAACTTTATAAGGTAGATTATTTAGAATTCACACAGTAATGAATGGTACATGAATATGTTTGTAACCTAAGACTCCCACAAGAAATACTTGTCAAAGAATAAAAATCTTAAAAATTGATAGGAATTAGCATAACCTATTTAGCCAATGCCATCAAAACTGATATAAAAAATTTAAGATGCATTATATATGAATGAGATTTACATGATAAAAGAGCATATATTCCAACACCACTATATTTTGTCATATATGCTTCTTGTCAAAAATATAACTACCATTAGTTCTTTTGTACAATAAATTATTTCATTGATGAAATAAATAGCGTATTGATAAAATAACGTTAGATTTTTAACACTATTGGTATAATAATTTATTCTATGTGTTTATATATGGATTTAAAAAAATAACTTCAAAACAATATTTTATGATTATTCTTTTTTATATACTTGTCGTTTTCCTTTGCAAATAGAGCCAGAAAGTAAACTTATAGTTTATGTTCAAATTTAATTTTTTGTTCGGCTATATTACTAGAAAAATAGTTGTAAAATGTATATAGATATTAAAACACGCAAAGTTTATAACATAAAAAATATATTTGGGTTTAATGTTAAATGGTTAATTAAAGATGAAAACAAATAGAAATGGGAATTGTATAAAGTAATGAACACCCGTACAATTATTTAATCTTAGAATATATTTTATTCATTTCTTTTCATAAAGTTATTTTAAGCTTGATTCTTGATTAATAAAAGCAATTATATATTCTCATGCACACATGCATGCACATGTTGATTTATGATTAATGATTAGAGGTTTGAAAATGGAGTCAAGCAGAAGAGAAGAAGATGAGTTGGAAGAAGAAGAGGAGCAAAACAGCCCATTAAGGTGGCGACCACCGACTGATGGTAGCGGACCACCACCATCAATCGGTTTATTATTCATCCCCAGAATTGGTAAGAAACCATCCATTACTGTCATTAATATTAGTTTACATTTGATATTATAAAATCTCTATAACTTTAATTTACTTTTCTATTCACTTAAAAAGTAATAGCTACAATAATTAATTAGTTCGATTCTTGTATTTAGATTTTCTTTTGGTATAAACGAGTTGAAGTCGATTTTGAACTATACATTAAAAGTTTGAGAGAAAACAAGCTTACACGAGTTTGAGAACAAGTTTTATATAACCAAGCTTTTGCAAACCAAAATATCTAATATTTATAAAAGAGTAAACAGCCAAAATCATCCTTGAGGTTTGGGTAAAATTGCCAAATCCATCCAACAAGTTGTATTTCCTCCACTAGACCCCAAACATTTTATAAATACTATCAAGTCCATCCATTTCACTAATCAAGTTAAAAACTAACATTAATTGAGGGATGTTTGGATAATTTTACATATTTGTTTTGTTTTTTCTTGTCTCACGATAGAAACAAATGAAGGTAGAACTATTAAACATAAAAAAAATCAACTAATGAACAAATTTGATAAAATCTACAAAATTAAGTAACAATGATACGTAACTAAGGCAATAAACAATTAAAATTAAAAACTGATTGTTTATAAAGATGTAAACACTTATTTATGTAGTGATATTTAAAGTTATAAAAGATGAGTAAAAGTTATAGAAATGAAATGTTGTTAAAAACAAACAATATCAAAAATATGAATAATGTCATGAGTTTTAAAATTAATTAAGAGAAAAATATTATTTCAAAAGAAATATGACAGAAACTCTTATTTTAATAAAACGAAATTTGTTAAAGGTAATACTAAAATTAATAACTTAATCATTTTTTGTTAACATAAATAATAATTTTTATAAAAAATGTCAAACAAATTAAAAGTACTAATTGATTATAAAATATAATATATGTTGTAATTGATATGAGTTAATATGTAATTGAAATTAGCTAATAGTTTTCAAATTTATAGTAACTCAAGAATAAATAATGTATCGACATATGACAATGCTCATATGACGCTTAGGTGAACATGATAAAAGACACCATATGTATCCATAGTTAGTCTTTTATTATAGTTATAGATATATATATATATATATTATATATATATATATATATATATAACATATATATACACACATACATATATATATACACACATACATATATATACATATATATATAATATATATATATATACACTTATATATACCTACATAGATACGTATTGACGTATATATATACACGTATATATATATAGATAGATACATACATACATATATATATATAGATACATATATATATATAGGTAGATACATATATATATATAGGTAGATACATATATATATATATAGGTAGATACTATATATATATATAGATAGATACATATATATATATATATATATATATATATATATAGATAGATAGATACATATATATATATATATATAGATAGATAGATACATATATATATAGATACATATATATATATAGAGGAGGGATCAAATGAGAACTAGCTTTTTTGTGAGAACTCTAGGAACCAATCTCAACCATTAGTTCTTAATGATAAAATTGTAATTAACAAAAACATATTTAAAAATTTTATAAATCAAAAAATAACATAAAAATAAAAAAAAAAAACACAAAAATGTTCCCCAACTTTCCCTCTTTCATAAAAAATAAAAAAATTCCCGTTTTTTTAACGAAATTCGTTTTACACATGTGTAATATCGGATTTACACATGTGTAAACAACGGATGTACGATTTTTTTAAAAAAGTATATCAATATGGTAGGCGTTGGAAAGATAAAAAAATACTGAATTTTATGGTGAATTTTTTTTGAAAAAATAATGTCGTGAAAAAAGTTACGAACGTTTAAAAAAATGGGGAAATGACATGTGATTTGCATGTGATAAAAAATGAATGTCTGAGATTGATTCGTAGAGTTCTCAGAAAAAAAAGGTAGTTCTCATTTGAACCCTCCCCTATATATATATATATATATATATTATATATATATATATTATGCATGTTATATTAGCATCTACTAGAATTTGTTTAAAAAATTTTCTTTCATAAAAATATATATTAATACTATAGTTATATTATAGAGAATAAAATTCTCGATTTCTAGTAAAGTTTTTTAAAAATTGAAAAGTCCTATTTTTTAAAAGATTTCTTTTTCTACACATGTCTAAAAATATATAAAAATTAGAACTACTCTACATTTAAACATGTGAAAAAAAGGCCTTACTGTTCTCAAAATAATAAATATTATTTAGTTTCCGTAAGACATTTTACCTATGTGTAAAACATGTAATAAGAACTACTTTACGTATTTGTTTAAAAAATAAAAAATAAAAAAGCTTTTAAAGTTTTTGAATTAAGCAGAATTATCAAGATAACCCTTCCTATATATAATATCTTTTAAAAACTCTAATTTTCATAAGAAGTTAAATAACTTTTATAGATCACGTTGTTTTTTATTAATTAAAAATTAAGAAATTAAAGAACATTTATGGACCACTTTGTTTTTATTAACTTAAAAATTAAATAAAAAGGCATGATATTATTTCTTAAAATATTTTTCTCTTTAATTAGTTGTTTAATTAATAAATTTTATTTCCTCTTCTTTTTATTTTTCTTCTATTTCTCACATGTCATTTATATGGATTTTATGCATTTACACATTATAACTAAAAAATTTTAATGATATGTTTCAAAGTATTTTTACGTATCAACATATGTAGGCGTATTACAAGAAAAGATTATAAGGATGTAAAACCAACACCACTTTAAAAGTTACATATATCTAATCATATACAAAAATAATAAACTCAAAAAGTACATACGTGTAATCTTTTACATAAATATAATCATGTATGTAAACATAATAAATTCAATAGTTACAAGATGTATAAAATTTACATTAACTCAAAAGCGTGAGTTAGATTTACATTAACATAAGTGTAAGTAACAATAAAAAGTGTTATTTAGACGATTTAAAAGTTAAATATGTTTTTACCTACACATAAGGACGGATTCACGTTTTGGCTGTGACAGCCTATACATATCTCACATCGGCCATGGACAAGAAATATTTCTGGTTCATAAAGAAATCCATAGTTAACCGTGCTCAGATGGAAGCAGTTCAGGGATGGATGACTTTCGTAAGAAGTTTTCACTCAGGAAAACAAAAGCAAATCCGTAAGCTACTTGTGGGCAAAGCAGAGAATATTGTTGGTGTGAGAGAGACGGCTGTAACAGAATTGTAAAGTGAAAGCGAAATAAACATTAGTAGGAGTTAAGAGGTTTAAGGGCATGTTGTTTTATGTTGTAGGAAGCTAGGGGCCAGCACTTATTATTGTTTTCTCTTTAAAATTTAAAATAAAAAAACTTGGAAAGAGAGATATATGTGGTGTTAAAGAAAAAGTAAAAAAGAGGGAAATGTGAAGGCGAAGGTGAATCTGCATGTAATGTAACGTAATTGCAGCAGGTGGTATGTAGTATGGAACGTGAATATGCATGTAATGTAGCGTAATTGCTGCAGGTGGTATGTAGTATGGAACGTGAATATGCATGTAATGTAATGTAATTGCAGCAGGTGGTATGTAGTATGGAACGTGAATATGCATGTAATGTAATGTAATTGCAGCAGGTGGTATGTAGCATGGAACGTGAATATGCATGTAATGTAATGTAATTGCAGCAGGTGGTATGTAGCATGGAACGTGAATATGCATGTAATGTAATGTAATTGCAGCAGGTGGTATGTAGCATGGAACGTGAATATGCATGTAATGTAGCGTAATTGCAGCAGGTGGTATGTAGTATGGAACGTGAATATGCATGTAATGTAATGTAATTGCAGCAGGTGGTATGTAGTATGGAAGCAATTCATAGTGATATGGGCGGTATACTCGTCCTTCTTCACACCCCTGGAGTTCGCCTTCTTCCGTGGCCTGCCGGAGAAGCTGTTCCTCCTCGACATCGCCGGGCAGCTTGCTTTCCTCATCGACATTCTCCTGCACTTGTTCGTCGCCTACAAGGACCCCCACTCCCATCGCCTCGTCTGCACTCACAATCAGATCGCCATTCGCTACTTAAAATCCCGTTTCTCGCTTGACATTCTCGGCTGTTTGCCCTTGGATTCCATCTACAAGGTACGTACGGAGTTGCATGATACCTATACATGTTCTCATACGATTCCATTCCATTCCATTCAATGTTCTCTTCATTTTGTGTTGTCTACTTGTTCACTTCAACAGGCTTGTAACAGAAACGAAGCCGTCCGGTACCTGCTATGGATCAGGCTTAGTAGAGCTCTTAGAGTGACTGAATTCTTTGAGGCTTTGGAGAAAGACATTCGGATCAACTACCTCTTCACTAGAATTATTAAACTGTTTGTGGTTGAACTCTACTGCACGCATACCGCTGCTTGTATCTTCTACTACCTGGCCACCACACTGCCTCCAGCACAGGAAGGTTATACATGGATAGGGAGTTTGAAGATGGGGGACTACAATTACTCCCAGTTTCGAGATATCGACCTCTGGACACGCTACATAACTTCACTGTATTTTGCCATTGTCACCATGGCCACTGTTGGTGAGCCACCCACCTCGTTTTATTTTCTCACCATGGCTACTGATCGAATTCGCTTGCTGATTCCTGCCTTTTGTTGCAGGTTACGGGGACATACACGCTGTCAACAATAGGGAAATGATATTCATTATCATCTATATCTCAGGTGACATGATCCTTGGTGCTTATTTACTAGGTAACATGGCCGCACTCATTGTGAAAGGATCAAGAACAGAAAGGTTTAGGGATAAAATGACTGATTTAATTAAATACATGAACAAACACAAGCTTGGGAGGCAGATAAGTAACGAGCTTAAAGGCCATGTTCGCTTACATTATGAGAGCAGCTACAATGAAGCTGCTGTTCTTCAGGATATTCCTGCTTCTTTTAAAGCCAAGGTGTGATATAAAAAAGAGCATGTTTTGTAGCATATGCTAAACTACAAAGTATTTTACTAAAATACAATCCAATGCTTTTACTTTGTGTTGAATAATTTTCCTTGTCAAGATCTGTTCAATATATATTCTGAACTTCATTGTGAGAATTTGGCTTCACCTATCAGATTATTTTGTTACACTGCATAATCCGTTGTCTTTTACAGATCTCGCAAAAGTTATATGATCCTTACATCAAACAAGTTCCTCTTTTCAAGGGATGCTCTCTTCAATTTATCAAACAGATAGTGAGTTGTTTCCGTCAACAAATATCCATTGTTAATGTAAACTCTATTTTGCATTTTGGCGATGTCATTTCTTGTTTGCTTATTCACAGGTCTGCTTTGTTTCAAGTCATGTTTGATATCTGACTAACATTTATAACTTATTTAGTTGTTTGATCTTGTAGGCAATTAACGTTCAGGAAGAACTTTTTCTTCCTGGAGAAGTGATTATCGAAGAAGGAAATATTGCGGATCAGCTTTACATTGTTTGTTATGGGAAGTTGGTATGAGTTTCATACATTTCTTCATAGTTATTAAATCATATTGTTATGTTAGCAATTTGGTTTCCTAAATTTCACTTTAAACATAAGGGATTAACAAAGAGTCTGTGACTATATTTTTATCGTATCAGATGGTTGTTTTTATTGATCTGATTTCTTTTTATGTTTCAAGTCCTCGTATCTTTTTTTCTTTTTGGGTCTTTCACTCCTCTTTGTTTGATATCAGGTCATTTGTTGATAGTCTTCTTACAACTTGATCATTTGAATTCTTAATATTGTTGTGTAGGAGGATGTGGGAAGCAGTGAAGATGAAGCAGAAAAATGTGTTAGGACAATGGAACCTTGTAGCTCTCTAAATGAATTGTCGGTTCTTTGTAACGTTCCTGTACCGGATACCGTTCGTGTTGCTGAGCTATCAAAGCTACTGCGGGTTGATAAGCAATCTCTTATAGATATATTGGAGATACATTTTGCTGATGGGAGGCTCATTCTTGATAACCTCCTTGAGGTCAGTTACATTAGTTTAATCTCCTCTCATAATATGCGTATATGTATATGTGTGTGTATGCATATACAGAGAGAGAGAGACGTTCAAATGAGAACCATTAAATAACTAGGATCAAATGGAACCACTTTTTAGCCATCCAATCATAGTTTACTAGATGGTTGAGATATCTCTCTCTCTCTCCCTCTCATGTCTCTTCTACTCCATAAATTGGTATTCTTTTCTTCTTTCGTCCATTCCATGATCAAAGGCTAAAAAGTGGTTGCTTTAGTTTTTAATTATTTTGTTATTTTAATTTGAACTCACATGCTTATTTATTTAGAAAGACTTTGTCATTGAGTTTCTCTGGTTAAAGTCAGTTATCATTAGTCTTCATGTTGTGATCCAATTATAAAACTTGTAGTGTGCAAGAACATTGAAAATGATTTTCTAAATCTTTATTTCGTGCAACTATGCAAGAAGCGTTCACTTTTATAGCTTTTTTTCTGACATCTCACTTGTTGGTATCAGGGAAAACAAAGAGAACTTCGACATAAGATATTGGAATCTGACTTAACACTTCATGTAGCAAAACATGAATTTGAGTTGGCTCTGAGGCTAAATTCTGCTGTTTATAATGATGATATTCATCGTGTAAGGCGCTTGGTTGCAGCTGGGATAAATCCTAATAACACAGATTATGATGGAAGATCACCTTTGGTATTAGTGCTTAAAATATTTTTTTGTTTTTTAAATTTAATACTGCAGTTGACAGTTAATTAAGGCTGGATTGGTTTCTGTGAATTAGCGGGCAGATTCAACTTCCTCAAAGAATAAGCATGTGTACTATTTTCACGAAATAGCTGGTCTATTAGATTACAGTTGGGAGCAAAAATAAGAACATGAAAATTCTTCTAAAATTCAATGTAATCATTAAATCAACATAAAAGTTTCCAAATAGAATAGTGCAGAGTTCTTAACCCAAAAGTAAAGCAGATTGTTTAGTATGCTCTCCCCCCTCTCTTCTTCCTGGTTTTTTTCCTTTATTTATTTTATTGATACGTTTTTCCTAATTATGTAGAATGAACTTAAATTTTGTTATTTATGATACTGAAAACTAGCATGCATGATTGGTTCTAATATCAACCATGTTAATTGAGTTGATTTGCATGAATTGGCAGATAATATATTTAGTTTTGATAAATGTGTTTTCATGTTGCTAAGGGGGAACATTTCTTTCTCGAACAATGCGAGTAAATTCCTTAATGTCTAACACCATTTACTAATGATCTATTCATAGCATATTGCTGCAATTAAAGGATCTGCGGACATTGTTCAGTTTCTCTTGCAAAAAGGAGCCATAATCAATGCTACAGGTAAGTTCTTGTTTTCGGTGTTTCATTGCTCGTGCTATAATAATTTACAAGGAGGTGGCAATTTCAGCCCATTCAGTTATGAATGGGGCCATTTAGGTCGTGTTTTATCTCAAACAAGTCAAAATAAAAAGATGCATCTAAAATGTTTTGTAACGGAGCCAACAGGTTGAAAGTCACCAAAAGTTTATTAATAATGCATGTATCCACCTCCAAAATGTAAAGACTTGTATCATATTGGACAAAAAGGTTTAACAGGTCAACATGACCCGACCCATTTCAACCGTACCAAAAGTGACCCATTCCAATCAAAACATGTTTTAATCCATTATCCAACGTGCCCGTCTTGGGACCTATAATTTGAAACAAATAAAACATGTGATGTAGATAATAATGGAAACACTCCATTATTCGACGGAATCAAGAATGGGCACGACGTGGTGGTTTCCATGCTTGTGGAGGCAGGGGCATTTTTGGATATGAGTAATGCTGGGAATTGTCTTTGTATGGCTGTTGCAAAAGGGGATGCAGAATTTTTAAAGAGGCTTCTGGATAATGGGATAAATCCCAACTCCAGAAATTATGATCTTCGTACACCACTTCATATTGCTGCTGCAGAAGGCTTGTATTCAATTGCTAAGTTGATCTTAGAAGCTGGAGGGAGCGTATTTTCCAAAGACAGGTATGTTTTTAGCACCACATTTTCCTTTATAAATCAAGTGTGCCACATAAGAAGTGACATTTTCGAAGATTTACTTACCAAGGGTTGTGTTTCAACTCAAACCGGTCAAATAAAAATTTTACCTCTCATTCATACGAGTGAGTGATATTCTGCTTTCCGGAATACAAAAACCCAATAATCTTTTACTTTTTTTTTTTTTCTTTTTATCAAATTCAAAGTTGTTGGTTAGACCCACTAACTCGTTGTCAATCGGATTCCTTTTTTTGATAGGAATAATTGAGCGTCACCTCCAAGTAACCCCTTTTAAAATGTTCACGGAGTGAGATTATTTTCCTTGCCAATACCTCTTAAATAAATATAGACCATTAAGTTTAAGTGTGTGGCTTTTTTAGATTTTAGCTATCATTGGTTTTTATGAGTAACCACCGAATATTATTTCTACCCCTAAGAAATAACATAACACTCCTCTTAAATAAATACAGACCATTAAGTTTAAGTGTGTATTCACGGAGTCAAATGATTATTTCTCCAAGTAACCCCTTTTAAAATGTTCACCGAGTCAGTTGTTTTTCTTACCAATACCTCTTAAATAAATACACACCATTAAGTTTAAGGGTGTGTTTTTTTAGATTTTAGCTATCATTGGCTTTTATGAGTAATCACCAAATAGTATTTTCACCCCTAAGAAATAACATAGTAATAAAGAAAAGTACTCAAGTGGGGAAATATAAGAAGAAATGTAGAGTAGGAACCAATTTTTGATGGGACACAAAAGAAAGAAGCAAACAACGAGAAAGGAGAGGCGTAAGTAACAATAGCAACCTAATATGAACCAAAAATCTCCATTTTAAGAAGAATAAAGAGTTGTACTATAGAGTAGAGAAGCAAATACCAATAAAACTAGGCTATAAATTATATCTTTATTCATTAATATACAAGGTATTTATACAACTAAATATCTCTTAGTTTGGAAGTTATTCTAATTGCCTATTCACTATTATCAATCCTTTAATCGATTCTAGATTGAACAGAATAAATTACGTCCTAATATGCATTTAACAACTTAAACTAGTTTAGGAGCAACATGACACGGACCCAAACATTAGGGTGAACCAACTTCTGAAAACTAGTTTTAGAAGTAACATGACACACACCCAAACATTAGGGTGAACCAACTTAAACAAAGAAGCAACTAGCTTATTTACTCAACGATTAAAATAAATACGTCGATATTTGGCACACTAACATGCCATACAATGGTAAACAAGATAATTCAGGTCATAATTTGTTTAGCTGTTGGAGAGAAGGATGACCAGATCAATAATGTACCTTTTGATGAGAGGTTGTTGAGGTTTGGGTATACTATATACATTACCTTAAGTATAGTATATATAGACCACTACACTCCTGTTTCTGGATAGAAATAAGGTGATACAATTTACTTCGTGAATTATAATTTAAATAGCCGATATTAAATAGAATGGAAAATTTGGTAAACTCAAAACAAAAAATAAAAGAGATTGAAGGAACGACATCAACACTCACAGAACCAAGTACTTAGCTCAACAATTGTAACATGGGATGAGTATCAAACTTTAAAAAGATACAAGTGTTACAGATCATATGATGTAATGCGTCGAACCTTTGTAAAGCATGCCTAAGGCATGTCTTTAGCATGAGGTAGTTTGGAAAATGCCTCAACTTAGGTGAAGCGCTACGATTCATTGAAGTGGACTACAATGGAGCTTTCGCCGGAGGCAATTCTTCAAGCACTTCTTGAGACGATAACTGTGTGGTTGTTGGAGTGAGTGCGGAAGCACAAAGGGAAAAGCGTAATGTGAGGAAGACTAGAAAATTTTGAAAAAGACCTACTTTAAATGAATATTTTCATTCATTGAGGCTTCGATTTGTTCATAGCCATGCTTTACAACAAAGTTGAGTCTAGATTTTATATTTTAAACTGGATTTTATTTTACTTGTTTTCCTTTTTTGCGTTATGAGTAAGTTCTTTTTTCTTATCTTTTTTGTTCATTTGTTTTTTCTATTGTATGTTATGTTTCTTTTTCTTTTTTGTTTTTCAAAAGCACGACTGAATGACACTAGAGGATAAAATCATTTAGTAGAGATAGGTGTATCAAGAAACATGAAAATCATGAAGGGAGAATATTAAACCTTGTGAGATGACAACTATACATTTTACAAAGATGGTGACATTATCAAATGGTTTCTTGCAGCATGTTATTATACCCAAACTAACCGGTAATGACGCCGACATCTAACAACTTGAATACTTGCAACTAGTCAAACTATAATACATGTGTATTTCATGTGTACTTTACATCATATATGACATGGAACCATGACTATGCTAAACATTAAAGTCCATCGGATGACCATCTCAACCAAATAAACTAAGATGTAGACATTTCTTTTGTAGACCTCAAATATAGGTTGTTGTTTGGTTCACAATCATCGTTTATTCATTTTTACAGTTTAATTTCTATATTCTATAAGAATTCTGTTATATTGTTCCAGGATAAGTTGGTTGATGTGGTTAAAGTTTATAACTATTAACATTCTCTGTATTGTTGGTTGCAGATGGGGTAACACGCCTCTTGATGAAGCTCGAGTAGGTGGAAGTAAGAAACTAATAAAGATACTAGAAGATGCACTCTTAGATAAGATTGCATAATACACTAGTTGATATTTTGTTTGGAATATATATATATATAATATATATATATATATATATATATATATATATATATATATATATATATATATATATTGATAATATGAACTGTTTTACTATTTCAAATTTTTAGTTTAGTAGTTGGTAAGACTATATGTACGAGTTTTAACTATTTATATTTTTAAAGTATTACTTAAATGTCATGCACACAATGAATTTTACTAAAACGCATTTTTAATCAAGTGAATGGTTTTAATAATTACAATTATTATTCACTCATTTTTTATTTAATATGTTATAGATATAACATTTATAATTAATAAAATCATATAGTAAAATACTATAACGTTTTGATAAAATTAAAGTTAGTAGAATATATAAATAAGAAAGATATTTGAAATAAGAAATAAAAGATACTTGAAATAGTATAAGATACTAGAACATTTCAAATAAACAACTACTCGTTGGTATGAATTTTGTTCTTCGGGCATTGATTGAGAAGAGAAGAAGTCGGATCTTGGTACCCGTTTGGTCTCAGGTATTGTAAGGATTCATATAAGGCTGATGCAACCCAAAACACCCAAACAATCTGTCCTGCATGCATCCACTAAGTGTTGAAGTAGAATGCTTCGCAAGTTTCATACTCTTAGAAAATATTCTAAGTGTGAAATCTTCTGATAGGATCAAATGAATCATTCTGTTATAATTTGTGAACACAATTCAATGAAATTCACACAAAGTAATCAAATCAAAACAAAATATCAACAAAATTCAAGTTTTCATTAATATCAAGCTAAGACAATTACTAGTATGAAAGCATGTTCGAATCTCTCTCTATCTACCTGCAAGTCTAAGCTATTTATACTGAAAACAAAATGTAAAGAAACTAAGTAATTAAACAAATAGTCCCTATACTATTACAAAATATTAAAAGACAAATAAAGACAACATGTTAATCTTTCTTAGAGCATTTAACAATACTCCCCCTAAAATTGACATGGTCTTCTGTCTTCAAACTCTTCAGTCTTTATCTTCTTTACCTTTATCTTCAACTCTTTGTCTTCATCATTCAAAGAAATCTTCTGGTTCTTCTTTGACTTTAAACATCGGTTTCTGTTTGTACATCTCTAATTCTTTCAAAGCTTTTGAAATTACAGACTTGAATTTTCTTGCAAGAATGCATTGTTCTAGTTTAGCTTCATTCGTTTTAATTTCCATCTTGTCCATTCTCTCCAACGTGTCTTTTGAAAGACATGAAATATCAATGTTAGCATATAACTCAATAGGTTTGTTACTTTCCTTTGAGTATACTTCTAATACTCCTTTTCTTGATATTCTCATGAATTCAATATCTTTAATATCTTTCTTGACAATGTTGGCATAAGCAAGAGCTTTTCTCAGAGATATTCTTTCCATAGCTGTATTCATCACATTAATAATGGAAATGAAATATTTCTTGTCTTGCTCTGCTATTTCAGGAGATACTTTCTCAAGTCTTTGTACAGACATAAATGAGACATAGCTCGGATGTAAGAGTTTTAGCTTAAAAACTCCAAATAAAGTAATCATGTCCTCATCCCATCTTTCAAGATTTCGGACCAGCTTCAGCTCAAATGTCTCAGTGTTATAAAACCATCTGAGGATTGGCTTTGAGTTTTGATTACCATCTATCACTTTCAGACCAGGATTTGTAACTTTCTTAAACTATTTGTCACAAAATTCAATCATAGAATGTTCCTCCTCTGAATGTAATCCCTTGAGCTTTTTATTTTTCTTCAAAGTAGCAAAGTACTCTTTATCTTCTTGATCACATCTCGTGTTAAGAAAATTACTTGATCTATCTAATCCTTTTCTTAATAATTCTACAAACATCTTGCCACGTTTTGAATCAGAAGGATTGATCAGAGGTAATCTATTCAGCTCTTTTAAATCTTGCATTGGAAGTTTTATGATACTAGAGTAAAAGTGATATACATCACACACAGCATTTACTCTCTTTATCAAAAATGCATCGAGTACTTCATCATACTTCCATGTAATAATCTTTACTTGGTTGGTAAAATCTAGAGCAATCATAGCATTCAACAGTTCAGCGACTAATTTTCCTTTTTGCAATACGTTTCTTACTAAGTCTCCAGTTGTTCTTGAATTATCAAGAATATGCCTTTGTTCAGTAGATGCTTTGTAAGTTTGTCTTTCTGGATTAGCAAACATTTCTATCAAATCTTTCCTGTGAATATGAGCATCATCAAATCTTGACATTTGTTTGATCTCCTGAGGCTTTAACATTCTTGTTCTCTTTGTTATTTCAAGATACTGAGGATTACCTGTATCAAGTACTATCATTTTCTTCATTTGTTTTTCAGTCTCTTGAAAACTTCTGACAAGGTTCCTCAAAGATACATATTGTAATCTCTTTAGCTTCCTCCAAGGGTAGTTTCTAGTTGCAACCATGATCTTAGAGCTGGAATACTCATATCATCTGGATCAGGATGGTGCAACTCAGAACTAGATAGTTCTTCTACATTTATCACTTCTTTTGCTCTTGTCCATTCACCATGCTCAACACCAATCTCATTTGGATCTACTGATGCAACTGACTCTGCATAAATACATTTCTCATATTCATCATTAATCTGAGAAACAGTCAATCCGTCCAAATATACTCGATTGTATTTCATATTCACAAGATAATTATATCTTTCTTCAAAATCTTGTGGTACTTCATCTTGTTCTTGAGTATGTTCTTGTAAAGAGAAGTGTGATACAAATTGAGCTTCATCAATATCTTCATTATCAAGAACTGCATCATACCAATCATCATTGTATATTTCCTCAATATCTTCTAAAGCCTTAATCTGTTTTTGAACATTTTGTTCTTCAACAGATTCTTCAGTTCTTTGAATCTTAGAAGAGGATTCAGTTTGAATTGTATCTTCTAATTCATTCACTTTTCTTTTTCCTTTTATCTGCTCGAGATTTTCATCAACATTTATCTTAGTACTTATCACTTGTACTGGTGAGATAGACTTCTGAGCTTCTTTTTCTTTTAGAAAATCATCTTTGAGTTTTTCATTTTCTTCAATTAATTTCTTGAATTTCTCCTCAAGAATATCATAATCTTTGATCATAACTTCAAAGTTCTTGATTACATCTTCCTTATCTTTAACAAATCTTACAATCTTTTCATCTTTTAAGGAATTTTCTTTAGGCAACTTTAAATTTTCATCCTTAAGCTTTTGAATTTCTTTTTCAAGAGATATGTTCACCTCTTTCATCCTTTCATTCTCCAATTTCAACTCTTCAATCTCTTTCTCTTTACTCAAATTTTCTTCTTTCAATTTGTCAATCTCATCAATGTTCACTATCTCCTCTGTTTGTATAGACACATTGTGTGACATACTAACAGGAATCTCTTCTACTCCTTCATTTGCATCAAATTCAAATAATGGATTGTATAATATATCATTCATAAAATCAAAATCAAAGGTTTGATTTTGTGAATCCATTTCTTGTACAGCTTCCTCATGAATGACATCAACATTTCCTTCATTCATAGTTTGTGGTTCATCTCCAGTATCTTCATTTCTTTCTTTAGTTTTTTCTTGATGTGCTTCAGTGGCACCATCATTTACATCATCATCATCATTGTCATCACTTTCTTCACTTGATGAGCTTTTAGAAATATCATCCTCATTTTCTTCATCAACTTCTACATCCTCAATTAGATCATTTGGAACTATTGGTTCTTCTTCAGTTAGATGAAAATGTGGCTGATTAATATCTACTTCATCCATTGATACATTCCTGATATACTCAAATACTGGAATGTTTTGAGCACCAGTGATCATTGCCAGTCTTTTGTAAACAGCTTCTGACATGTGCTCTAAATGTATCTTTTCACCAGTAACTCTTTCAGCATAAAAATCTGGATTTGCTTCATTAATGAGAAGGTGGATGAATCTTGGGTACATCAAGTATTATGCCTCTCTCCTCTTTCAAGATTGAAAATGAAACCATTCATTATCCACTTAGACATATTAAATCTTCTATTTGTAGCTAAGGCAATAATGGGAGATGCAATGTCTACAGGAAATGAATCCCAACCAGCACTTCGTTTAGACATGCAATGTTGAAAAATATAGCATAAAAGCTTCCAATGCTTAAACACTCTAGCTCTGAAAAATTGTTTTTTTGGAAAATGATCTGGATGACCCATTTGTAGAAAAACCTCTCTACATTCATTGAAAGAATATTCTGATAAGTCTTCAGGATCATTATCACCAAGTCTTAGAGCTATTCTGATTGCTTCTTCAGATACTTCAAGCATTCTTTCCATTGTAATAAAAGCTCTTAGCAATTTGTTTCCTTCATCATCTCTTTCAATCTGAGTAGTTCTCCAGAATCTCTTAATCATTCTTCCATTTATCATTGGTCTTGCACACATAGCATATACATACTTTGTTCTGAGCAGAAATCTGATAATTTCTTCATATCCAATTGCTTCCCTGTTTTCATTATTTAAGAAAGCAGCCACATTATGCTTTGGCTCAAATTTTAATTCTGCCATCTGCAAAACATAAGGAAAGTATTATGAGAACATTGAATATTGATTAATGAAATTAATTTCTACATATGACTTTTGATTTTGACTTTTGAATTTGACCTTTTATTTTTACTTTTGAATTGAGATTTCAAATTGTAAAACATTAATATTTATTCATTTTGAATTCATTATCTAAAATTTCAATTTTGATTTACTTCTTAAAAGAATTAATTAATTAATTTATTATTATTATTATTTTATTTTATTTTATTTTTTATTTAAAATATGACTGTATGTTCATCTTCTTCTTCTTCGACTATGAAAAACCGACTGAGTTAATCATCATCAAATCATTTTCACTTTTAGATTAAAACTAATACATCAACAAACTCACAAACATGTTCTTATCAATAATCTAGTGTCAATTTTAGATATGATTCATATTTTATTAGTTAAATTTGGATTATATAGGGTTGGAACGCCCAAATAGCATTCAAACGCCCAATAGCATTCAAACGCCCAAATAGCATTCAAACGCCCAAATAGCATTCAAACGCCTATATCAATGCACTGATTTAACCGAAAACTTTGAGATTTGAATCACAAACTTACGTTTATATATCCAAATACTATCTATAATCAACAGGATTTAATATGATTTCTAATGAAATGAGGATATGATGATAATTGACAGTCGCAAGTTCAGGGGTTTTTGTCTGAGAAATTTTGAGTGTGAATGAGAAATACACATAAGTGTTTAATTTATATAAGTGAAAATTTAGGCGTATGAGTCCTGTTTGGTCGTATGATCACTGTTTAGGTGTATGAAACCCTAAAATTCACTTATTTTGTTAGACGCATGAGCACTGTGTGCGTTTTAACTTAGACGCATGAATACTGTTCAGACGCATAAGCACTGTTTAGACGCTTTTGCACTGTTCAGTCGCATGGACTTTTTGAAACGTCTAACACTATTTAGACACATGGGATTATCACAAACGCCCAACACTTGTAATTTTCATAGATGTATTACAACTGTTTAGACGCATGGGAATGAATCAAACGTCCAAACACTTGAATAATTCCTGAAAATTTCATCATGCTCCTATTGAGGCGCATGAGCACTGTTTAGGTGCATGAGTTGACTTTCATGATTTAAACACTTGTGATTTCCAATTTCTTCACTTGCACACTTTTTACTATTTAATTCCCCAATTTTAAACTTTTTGAATTTTTGTACTTTCAATTAACAAAATTTTATTTTCTATTTATTTTTAAAATTATTTTGTCCCTTCATTTTAGTCTCAACATAAAATCAAATATCATCTGATTTTCAACTTATGAAGCATTTTTATTTGCAAAAATTTTGTAGGTTCATATTATATTTTTCAAAACAAATTATATTTTCAATGTACACCAATACTTTGAACATATAGCATCATTCTTTCAATTCAACATTTTAAATTTTGATTTTGATTATGATTATTTTCTAAGAATAACTCATTTTCTGAGAACAACTCTTTCATTTATTACTCCCTCTAAACTTTTAAGTTTGAAAAACTTATAAGTTTCTTAGAAAGAGAATAAGATCACACAACACATTATGACATTGCCTTTACACACAAAAACATGCATAAAAGAAAAATGAAAATAGAATCAAAATCTAATATAAGCATAGAATTAATGTCTGCAGATAGATCATATTAATGAGGAACAGCACATTAAAATAAAATAAATGTGGATAATAATAGACAATGAATAAATCCTGATCAGGTGTGTTCCAGGTCGGTGATATCACAGCAAAGGAGACACAAGATCTAAGGATAGACATTAAGTGTTTTTGACAAATTTATCAACTCACTTACTTTTTCAATTCTTGGATTAATTAGGGTAGATTTAGGTATGACATGATGTAAAACATACAGAGACTAAAAGAGCTCAACCATCATCATGATATGCAGGAAAGAACACATACTCAACTTATTACCTGAAACATGTATATCACTAGAGTTCATGTTACTTAAAATAATAGAGGATGATCATGGATAACCATTGATCAGCTCTAACTATTCATTTGAATAGTTGTACACATTGGCATCTTTTTCATCAAATAGAGAATCCAAGTCTATAATCACTTACAACAGAGGATATCTCAGCACTTCAGGTCTATGATCACTCATAACAGAGAAGTGAAATGATGCTTGTAACAGATCTCATGATTTCACATAGTATCAACAGGTGTGAGAGGTGTAACTTAACAAACATTCAATCTGATAAGCTAAAACAACTTAAAAGCACTCAGATGAATACACACAAGCATGTATGTTTAGTCTGATCACAAGAATTTACTTTTTCAGCATAATAGTCAGATATTGTCTACACAGCATATCTGATCATGTCTAGACTTTATTAATGAGTGAAGTATGCATCTGATCTCACTAATGTACTATCATATCTCACATGTTGCAAAACATAATCCTTTCTAAAAGACTCTATTTTTGTAGTTTTGAAATATATTTTTGTATTTGATTTTTCTATGGAAAACAAAAATCACACACACACAAAATATAAACAGGCAATTAACAATGAGAATATCACTTATTATGATCTTTCGATTTAGGAGATCACATATGATTTATAAGACCAATTGATTCTACTAAATACTCAAACCGTCCTGGTAGGAAGGCTTTAGTAAATAGATCTGCCAACTGTTTTTTGTTGCAATTTGAATTAAAATGATCAATCCCTTTTTAGAGTTATCTCTGAGAAAATGATATCTAATTTCGATATGTTTTGTTGTTGAGTGTTGAATAGGATTAGCTGTTATGAACATAACAGCTGTGTTATCAATGTAAATTGGTGTTTTAAGAAAATTGAACCCATAGTCCAGTAATTGATTTTGCAACCAAACAATATGATAAAGAAAGAAAACCCATGAAAATCTTGTGTAGTCATCAATGATAACTAAAAAATATGATTTTCGTTCAATACTCTTGATGTTTGTTGGTCCAAAAAGGTCCATATGTAACATCTGAAGAGGTTTGGATGTTAAGTTTATAGGCTTGGACTTATAAGACACTCTGTGTTGCTTTCCCTTCAAACATGCTGAGCAGTGATCATTTGTTGCAAACTTCTTAGATGGAAGTCCAATGACATGATTCCCTGCTACAAGCTTGTTCATATTCTTGAAATTTGAATGACCGAGACGTCTATGCTAGAGCTGGCTTTCATCATCTGATGCCTTAGCAATTAGGCATGTTGTTTCAGTTGAAGGATCAACTTGAGACATATCTAATTTGTATACATCTCTATCTCTCTCAGCTGTTACAATCATCTAATCTTTGCTTATTTTGAAACCTGGCTTCAAAACATAACAGAATGAATCATCAAATAGAACAGAATATGATTTGTCACATATTTGAGATACGCTTAAAAGATTAAAGTTCAACTGTGAACAGAAGTTGACTTTATCAAAGCTTATTATCCCATTTGATACTGTTCCTTCTCCGGTTATTTTTCCTCCATCATCACCACCAAAGGCGACATGAGTTCCATCTTTTGACTTAAAGTCTTGTAATAAGGCACTATTGCTTGTCATGTGACGACTACACCCACTATCCACATACCATGTATTGATTGGTCTTTTTGGGCGTACCTGCACTACAAGAAAGTTAAGTTGAGATATCTACCCAAGCCGAGATGGTCTTGGGCTTTCCAAATTTATCAACAATTGTAAATTGTTTATAATGAAGATTATTCAAATCAGGTTTATTTTTTATGAATTTACCAATTTTATTTTTAAAATTGTTTGATTTATTTTTGAGAACGTTCATATCATTTAATTGATCATCTTTTGAAATGTATTGATGACTAACATTGTTATTAGTCATCCTTACAGACCGTGGTATGAAATGTTCTTGCATATTATGTTTTGATCTCATATAATTGTTCTTTGGAAAAGATCTCAAACCTAAAGTAGATTGATTGATGAGTTTTTGAAATCCATTATTTTGATTTCTCAAATATTGTGGATTAACAAATCCTTTGCTCATGTTTAATTTTGCAAAGTTTCTAGTGAGAGATCTATTTTAAAGTAACAATTTGCAGTATTGTGTGTCTTTTCATCACAATAAGTACAATATTTGTTAAAATAACAATCTGCTGTCGAATGATTTCTCATGTCACATATGTGACAATACTTGTTAAAGTAGCACTCAGCACCATTGTGAATTTTCATATCACAAGTTTCACAATACTTTTGTGGAGTTAAAAACAGCTTTTTGTTCACTTTTGACATTGACACAATGTTTGATTTTGGTGTCAAATAGTTAAACTGTTGTCTTCCATTTTTCACAGTTTGATTTTGTGTCAGATTATTATGCATTTGTTTAACATGAACTTCCTTGTTGAATTTATCAGGAACAAATCTTTTAGCTACAACGGAAGTCTTTGAATCTGAACTAGATTTTAGATCAGAGTGTGATTTGTTCATAATATCTGTTTATTATTTGGAAGAGAATTCATATTTAACATACCTGCCGACACAAATTTTATTGGTTTAAGTTTTGATGTTTGATTTGTTGCTTTAATAAAATTTTCTGAACTTTTGTTTTGTTCAGATGTTGCTTTTGCTGATTTTTTTTCTTCTTCTTTGATTCTTTGATTTAGAAGAACTTGGTTTATTTTCAGATTGAACATCATCAGAAGAAGATTCCTTTTCTGATTGATTTTGTTTCAGATTGATGGTGTTTGAATCTTCTGATGTTCCTATCTGTTGTTTATCCTTGTTTTGAACTTTCACTTAATCTATTACATCATGAATTTGATCAGAAATATTTTGTTTTGGTTGTTTTGGTTCATATGATTTTATCTTGATTGGATGACCATTTTTGATTTTTTCTTGATCTTTTTCAACAAACACTTGAACATTTTCTTTTTTTCTTCTGCATTCTTGTTTTTGATCTGGAAGGCTTTAACTTTAGCTTTATTTTTAGGAGAATGATCATGAGTATTGAAGTTCTCTGGTAGTGTGTTTGTAATAGATTCAGGCATAGGTTCATGAGTGAAACCTAACCTTGTTTTTTGTTTATCTTTCCTTTCACTGATCAGTTTTTCTACTATCATTTTTGAACTTTTTACTTTTGCCAGATCCATTGAGTAGCAGCATGCGCTATTTTCTCCTGTTCAAGATTCTTGGTCATCTCTTCTAATTGTTTAGAAACAATTTCTAAACCTTTTATTGTTTTGTTCCATGAAGTTTGGAGAGAGATAATCTTTTGATCTGCAGTTTTATGATCAGATTTAAGTTGGTTATGCATAGATTTTTCTTGTTTTAGCTTTTCATAGATTTTGAATGAATAGTTTATGTAGTGTTCAACATGTTCATAACATGATTTGGTGCAAAGTTTTTCTCTCACTTCTGATGGGATTTCAGGAAATTTTGGAACTGTGGTTTCAGTCATTGAAGTTAAAGAGTCAACCTTTGGTTGATCAGACTATGCCATTAGAACTACTTCCTCTGTATCCTCCTTAGGATCAGACTTGTCACTCCAATCATAGTCATCTTCTTCTTCATCACTTTCCACTTTTGGGTCATAGTTTTCTAACCAATCTTCTCCCTGAATTTCTGCTATAAGAGATAAACTTGATGTTAATTCATTTGTAAACTGATCTGCATATGCACTCCAATCATAGCCATCTTTTATGCTGACTACTAGAGCTTTCTTTGTTTCATCAGATGATTTGGTTTCATCTTTAAGCTCTAGCATAGGAAGACTTTGATAAGGCTTTGAAAAGTCTTTTGAGCTTGTTGAAACCTTTGATTTCTTGAGCTTGATTGAGCACTTCCTCCATTATTCCTTGGAGCTTTGTATTCTCTTGAGAACTGTCCATAACTGTTGCAATTAAAACATCTAGCTTTTGACTTGTCAAATTCAACAGTCTTGTTTGCACTTGGCTTGTATTTCTTGTTGACATAAGAATGTTTTTGAGTCCTGTAGGCAATCATCACCATCTGCCAGTTCAGGTCCATCTCTTCAACATCTTCAGGATCCATCTCAAATAAATCCTACAAAACAAAATCTAGTTGAGTTAAATGGCTACCTTGATATGCTTGAAAACTGGCCATAAACGCAGTGAATGCAGTTTTGGACTCTTCATCCTCTAATAGGATATTAATCACATCGTTAACTTTGCTAGATTTAGAAGAGTTAGATGATGAAGAAGTCTCTGTTTGAATATTTGATGATTGGGACTGTGGTTTAGGAGGAGATTGAGAATGAAACTGAGTTGTATAAGCAGGTGCCCTGGTAAATGATGAGTCAGTGAAAAATCCTGCCCCAACAAACAGATCTCCCTCTTCTTCAGAACTTTTCTCACTCTTTGCCATGAATGCATTCTCTATAGTGGTTGCAAGAGAAGCAACAAACTAATATTGAGACATTGATGTTGCTCTATCATTGTTTCTTGAGCTTTCATCAATCTCCACTGATTCTATTTTTGCAATAAGAAGATCTAGATCCATTGGAAACTTCTCAGTATGCTTTAGTAGGGTTACAGTTTGATTCCATGATGATGGTAAAGCATTGAGTAGTCTGAGATTTAAATCTTCAAGATCAGGTTTGATACCAGCTGTTGACATCTCAGTTATGAGTTGAACAAATCTGTTCATCATCTGATTTATTGTCTCTCCAGACAAATGTTGAAACAATTCTAATTGTCTTTTCAGCTTTTGTTTCTTTAGATTTTGAATCTCCTTACCTCCTTCACAAATGATCTTCAATGCTTTATATAGTGTATATCCAGTTTGATATGCATCAAGCCTTGTAAGAACTTCTAAAGGTAGTTCTTTAAACATCAATGAATAGGCTTTAATATCATTCTTAACTCTTTTCAGATCATCTCCTTGAAGATCATCTTCTGGATAAGGTTCTGGAGAATCTTTAGTGTACACAAACCCTCTGTCAGGTCCATCAGTTATTATAGGAATGTATGGTCCTTTTTCTATAGATTTCCAAAGATCAGTGTCAATGGAATTAAAATGTTGTTTTAGCCTAAGAGACCAATTTTTGAAAGCAGCTCTATTTTTAAGTTTTGGAACTCTGTTTTAGAATCATCTGATTTCACCATTTTTTTATATTTTTTTTTGTTTGAGACTTTGAATTTAAAAAAAAAAAATTGAAAAAGTTTTCAAAGAATTTTCTTTAAAAAAATTTCTAAGTATCGAGGTTGAAACGTCTGAACAGTATTCAAACGTCTCAACAGTTGATGAGTCTAAGTTGAGAATTGTCTAAGGGAATGCCTTGGAAAATTTTTCCAAAACGCCAAAAATTGATGCGTCTAAACAGTTGTAAAACGTCTAAACAGTAGTGATGCGTCTACACAGAGTTGATGCGCCTACACAGTTATCAAACGTCTAAACAGCTCAAATACTTCTCAACAATGATGTCTTGACTCTCTCGAACAGTGGTCAAACGTCTGAACTGAAAACGTCTACACAGTGTTGGTGCGACTAAACAGTAGTCAAACGCCTAACACTTGGACAATTTTTCAGCAAACTTCAACCCTAATGCGTCACATTCATCATGTTCATATGAAAATAACAGACTCAAATCTTCTAAATTCTTCAAATGTTGATGAAATCAATTGAAACTTTCCAATTAAGTGAGTTTTATGCCGATAAACATTCTTCTAATATTAATTTCTTTAATTTCAACAACTAATCACTCAATTTTGAAATTTCAGTCCGAAAACTTCAACTCTTTTTCGAACAACAAATTCAACAAATTACTTGAATTTGATGAATTGAACTGCTAATTGTGCTTCAAATCATGTTTCTGATAATGAAACACAACTGAAATTCACAGATTTTCAATTGAATTGGATCTCAATCACAGATTCAATGAGATTTTTGAGGTTTTCAAGTTCGATAAACTTCAAAAATCAATCACTAACAGCTTACCAACAGATCTGATACCATTTAATAGGATCAAATGAATCAATCTGTGATAATTTGTTAACACAATTCAATGAAATTCACACAAAGTAATCAAATCAAAACAAGATATCAACAAAATTCAAGTTTTCATTAATATCAAGCTAAGACAATTACTAGTATGAAAGCAGGTTCGAATCACTCTCTATCTACCTGCAAGTCTAAGCTATTTATACTGAAAACAAAATGTAAAGGAACTAACTAATTACACAAATAGTCCCTATACTATTACAAAATATTAAAAGACAAATAAAGACAACATGTTAATCTTTCTTAGAGCACTTAACATCTTCCAAAGCCAAGACCAATACTTCCGAAGCCAAATATGAAGTCTTCTGAAGCTTCGAAGACAAAGTCTTCCAAAGCTAATTCATGAATACAAATTTCTTCTAAAGACTTTTGAGTACATGCTTTATCAGAAATACTTTTTACCATAAAGCTGAAACTCCTTTTTGCTGCAACTCTATTTGACTCACCAACTTTCACAAGTTGGTGAAAGGTCCATGCTTTTGGTAAACTGTACATTGAGGTCTTGAGTCTATTACTTTCTACTTTATGTACTTTTATCCTTTTTGTAATATATTAGGATGTGAGCTATGGCATGTCATAGTCACTAGTGGAAAAGACAATCCGGCCTTGAAAGTATGGCCGCTATAGGACGTAGTATAAAGTATCTTAGGTCCCTTTGTAATATTTTATGCTTTTATGCTTTGTAAAAACTTGTAAGGAACTTGAGAGCAATATATAACATTTTTGAAAACCAAACACTTGAGTTATTGTTATTGTTCTATATCTTTATTACTTGTGTTTCTTAGTATCATGGTGTGACTGGTTGCTAGTTTCCCATTTGATCTGTTAAGTGTTCTAACTACACTCTCCTTATGTGTGTTGTGTTGTAAGTGACCATCCCTTAAACAATCGTGCAATTGGTATCAGAGCATTCCAGGCTCTTGATTATAAGATCTCACCATCTTAAGATCCCTCTCACACACAAAATACTCAACATCTCATATCACAGCTCTTACTAAAGCTAATATGGAAACTGGAACCATGACAAAGTCCCCACTAATCACTCTTGTAGAATTTGACACTTGGTGCCAAAGAATGGAAGGTTTCATTAAGTCACAAGACTCCAAGATATGGGAATCTGTTGTCTCAAGACCTTACATACCAAGCACCTCCTCAGCTGCTGGAGGTGGTATGATTCCAAAGGTTGTAGCTGATTACTCTGATAAAGACAGAAAGAGAGTAGAGATTGATCAGAAAGCCATGACAGCCCTTGTTAGGACCGTGTACGGACGGAGTACTAACTGATTTACGTGTATACCAACTCAAATAGTGTGGAATCCTATTTGATTGGCGATCCAATCAGTGAGAACGCATGTAGAATCGATCTTAGAATGAATCTAAACATTAAGAATGATTGCAATACGATTTTGTGCGATCTATGAACTTGGAATAGGTTCTCTAAGGTCTCTGGACGGCTAGGGTACGAATAGGAGTCGAAATATTGAAAGTGTTCCGTTTTTTCACGAATTAAATGGTATTTATAGGTTAGGGTTAGTCAATCTACGACTGGACCATTAGCATGGTTCAGTCGTGCGACTAAAGCATGCAACTGAGTCAATCACATGACTGAAGGTTTAGTCGTGCGACTGAGTCATCCGTATGTCTCAGTCATGCAACTGATCCAGTCTCTTGGTTCAGTTGTGTGACTGGTCCATTAGCTTGAAGTATTCATGCGTATGAACCATTAGCATGGTCCATTCGCATGAAAACTTCATACGATTAAGTTTGAATATGTTTCTCGAACATTACTTGACTAAGATCTATTCAAACAACCACAAACCTATATAGTTAGTTCAATATACGTTAATAAATAATAAACATTAAAACATACACTAAAACATTTGACATTAAGATCGTCAATCACATATTCTGTTTCATTCAACTCATAAATTTCATTTACATTTAGGACATGACAGACATATTACATTAAGATCATAAACTAGGTACATATGTATCAACAAACTCCCCCTTGGACCTAGTTTCCTTCATCGCCTGACATCCTTAATTAGCTCATCAACCTTCTTATGCCTCTCCTCGACTATGACTCCAGCATGTATCTCGAATGCAAAACAGAGTCTTATCACGTTCTGAAACTAGAGGGCATGTACCATATCCTGCATATCATAGAATAATGGCCACCTGTATAAAGTATAAACATCACTAGCTGACAGGTTGGTTAGCCACATTGGGTCAAATACTCGGATAGTCTCCATTTGGCGCTCTTTCTGCAATACTATGACCACTTCACCTGTTCTCCAATCATAATACCACCACTTGAAGTGGGGAATGAAGTCCTGTGGCATTTCCCTCATGGGAATCTTTGACATAGTGCGCGGAGGACTCCACTTTAGCACCACTTTAGGTTTCCCAGTCCTTGGGTCCACCTCCGACCTTCAAATATACCTCGTAGATTGTTGAGGCTTGAAGTTAACCCATTTAGTGTGGTATTCTTTCTTTAACGCAGCTTCAAACCAACCTGACATCTTCCTAGAGTCAGCATACAGCAGGTTCATGCGTGCTAGCTGGTTGAGCTCAAAACCAGGGAGAGTCTTCAGATCATGTGGGAATCTGAAGTACTCGATTCCCTTCTCCCTCTTCACTGCATATACATTAAGATCCTCAAAATAAGCCCACACTATAATCTTGCCAGACACCTTTAGATGCTTCTTTACTTTGTAGAGCTTGGCGTAGGCACTCGACTTTGGCATTGTGCATTGGGCACAGGTGCAAAACAAGCTGCCCATTCAGCCTTTTTGATCTCAACATCGGCGTCTGAGGCTTGGGCTTGGCTTTCTGATTTCTCGGCCTCCCTCTCTGTCGTATCCAGTTTATCATACATATCGTTGTCGAGAGTATCCCTAAAATCAGGAACCACATTTCCTTCTCGATCAGTATATTCTGGATAATGCTATGCTATGACATCTTCAATCTCTATCTCATCCACATAGTTGAGCTCATCATCACTAGCAACATCAACAGTTGGTGCATCTTTAACCAGTTCATCCGGATTTAACCGGAACATATTTGCGAGTTGCTCATCTGTAAGGTCATGAATGATTTCTCCTTCTTCGGGAGTATAGCTTACTGACCTCCTGACAATCCCTTGCAGATCAAGTATCATAGTGAATTGAGACTTGATCTGCTGCAGGGGGCAACATCATATTCATCCTGCTGAGATGGTTGATCTGCTTGATTTAAAACATATAACACATCATTCATTAGTAAATAATCAAGACAGTTAAATAATCAAATATATACATAAACATTCAGTACATGAGTTTAATACATGATTCAATACATAAAAGTTCAAAATACATAAACATCTAGTCATTACTTTGATCTTGAATCATGGGTTCTTCAGCTGGCGGGGCTGAGGACGAGGCACCCTGATCCTGAGCTTTCTTGGACCGTCTCTCTCTTTCTTGAGTGGCATTAGATGCAACAGCATCATCACCCTCCTCATCATCACTGCCCTCATCCTCTCCCGCATCATCATCTCCCCCATCATCGTCAGTATCATCCTCCTCATCATCATCATCATCACCCTCGTCATCCCCCTCTCTAATCTTTAGAGGCTCATCCTTGGATCCCTTGAGCCTCAGCATGAGCTTCTTGTTCTTTGCCTCCAAATCCTGTATCCTCTGTATAGAGGATGTCTGCATCTCACGTAGCTCTGTGATCTCCTGACTCTAAGCCTCAATCCTCTGTATAGATGAAGCCTGCATCTCATGCAACTTCTTGATCTCTTGGCTCTGAGCCTCAATCCTTTGGGCTTGGGAGACCTTGAGCTCCATCAACTGATTAAGCTGAGTGGCTCTTTGCTCATCCGTCATTAGCAGCTTCAGTACTAACCGGTTCAGGTTAGTCAATTGCTCCTCCAACCCAACGGATGGGAAAGAGGATCCAAAAGTAGGTGGGACCTGTGATGAGGTCTCAGCTTCGTGAGTGGTGGTGGTGGTAGTGGATGTAAAGTAGATGGGTGGTGGGATATGTGTGGATGGTGAAGGGGTGGCTGTAGTGGTGACAGGTGGAGGTGTGGTAATCATGGTGGGTGGAGTGGTAGTAGTGGTGGTGGGTGGAATGGTGGTAGTGGTGGCTATGGTAGAGTTAGTGGTGGCTATAGTGGTGGTAGTGATGAGTGTAATCCTCCTCCTCTTAGTCTTCATCCCATGGGGCTGAGCCATCCCTTTTCTCCTCATGCCCTTTTGAGGAGGATGCTCCCCCTGGGATGCTGCTAGGTTGATCAGGAGCATAAATGGATCTGCAGCAGTCTCCCCAGACTCGCTAGGGCATCCTCCAACCTCCTAAATACCTCGTTCGGTGACAACCACCCTGCTCCCCACCAGTACGAGTCAAAGGCTCCTCGTCTATCTCCTCCTCCTCATCAGGACGAAAGTCCTGATGGAAACCAGCTGACTTTGCTCCACCTTGGGTGGATGATGGAGATGCTATTTAAGCAGTGGGGGCCCTCGATTGGGTGGACCCTGCATCTCCACCATCACCACTATCATCATCATCATCGGAGTCATCATCCGGGAGCACAATCTGCTCGACATCCGAATCACTGTCCTCGTGGCGCCACTTCCTCCTAGCGGGCGCCACATAATCCTCTCGACCTAGATGCCCGAACAATCTCCTAACATGGGGCTTCACCTGCTTCCCCCTGTACACCCTCATGCGGCCCAAAGTGGTAACGTCCATCACCTCAAGCACTACTGCGTCTTCCTTCTCTTTAGGCAGCGACGGTAGCTTCTGATCAATGATCATCTGAATAAATCGAGGGTACATACAAAACCCCTCCTTCCCCTTCCCCTCAATGTTCTCCACCAGATAGGTGAAGATCATCCTAGAGAAGCTGAATAGGTGGTTGAGCACCAACGCCATGTAAGCATTCTGGATCTGATCGGATAGTTCGTCAAACCATCCCTTACGCGAAGCTATGCACTTGATCAGCACATGGGCGAAGTACTTAAACTGGGGGCAGAGGTGGCTCTTGTTGAGCACACCTGCATTGATTTCCGCATAGTACTTAGCCCTCAGAAAGCAGCCTCGGACCATAAGTGGATGTAATCGTGTGGGGCAATCAACATCATCTCCAAACTCTAAAGCAGTCCTGAGATCATCCTCTTTGATCTTAATGGCATGGCTGAATATCAAGCTCCTGATGCAATGGGGCTCAGAGGACCCGTCCACAACAGCGCTTTCCCAGAAAGCCTGTTGGACTGAGCGATAAGGAGTACATGGTGTCGAGATGGCTCGAAATATCCTAGATCTCCGAAGGAATGTGATGATACCCGAGAAATCTACAACATTCCTGGAAGTCAATCTGGGTGAGCACATATGTTGTGCTTAGTGCTCATGGTCCAGCGACTCGTCATCTGTTACACAATATAGATAAACATTAGAGTGTGTAAACAGATAACCATTTGAATTTCTTAACTTGAATCTTTATGTTTTGTCATGCGAATGAACTATGCGACTGAGGTTTAGTCATGCGATTGAGCTCATACACACGACTGAGCATGCGACTGGGCTTAGTCGTATGCTCTACCAAGCGGTTGAACCAGTCGTGCGACTGAACTCATTCACATGTTTCAGTCGTGCGATTGTGCCATTCGCCCATCTCAGTCGTGCGACTAAGCCATTCCCCCGGCTCAGTCGTGCGATTAAAGGTCATGAGGGCAGCCATTCGCATGACATACTGTTGTATTCAAATTCAAATTTTGAGCAAATCATAGTGTTAGACATCGTGGTATGACTCATTAGTCTCGCAAACACCCAACATAGCTCCTAATAACCTTTATTTTAACATTTAACTTAGTTTTATCAGTTTATTGGTCAAACTAGTCTTGGTTAGTTTTAGGGCATAGATTCGAGTGTCGTGGGCACAGATTTTTGAATCTTTGGAGTGTAGAACATCGCGCATTACCTGGACAATCGCTGGAAATTGTTAGAACACAACAAATAGCAGTTTAGAGCAATCAAACGAAATCGGGCAGAGTTTCGTTAAGTCGTGTGATAAACAAGAGCGATTGGGGGTAAATAGAGTTTGCAACCGACTCCCCCTCTATTTATACTAGGGTTCTTCTCTCCAGTCGTGCGACTGTACTTAATCGCACAGCTGGTTCATGCGATTGAGTCTTAGTCGTGCGACTGACTCAATCGGTCACACTCAGTCGTGCGACTGGGTTTCAGTCGTGCGACAACCCCATTCAGTTGCTTCTGTTCATGTGATTGGTTAATTCTGATGATCCAATCGCATGAATTTACCCATGTTGATGGTCCAATCTCACATCTGGGCCATACGTGTGGCTTAGTCGTGCGATTGGGCTCATTCGTATGGCCCAATCATGCGGCTGGTCCATATTTATGGTTCAGTCGTACGAATGGCTCATTCTTATAATTTTGACTCTGTGAATATTTTACATTTATCCCTTTTAACACTTGGTAAAACATTACGAGCATTCGATCATCTCAGACATGATCGTTTTTAACTTTGGAAACATTTGAAATTCCACTATATAGTCCGACGATTAAAACTAAATCTGAATAAAAAATTGAAACAAAATAAAACAACTATAACTAAAAGATAAAGCTGAACGTATTTTTGTGATTTTGTGTGAGATGGAAATTTTAAGATAGATATCTAGCAGATTTCTTTCTAGAACATTACAGCTTCAAGTTATTATGACCATAACTGGAATGATTCATTATGGAATCATACAGGTAATCAAATCATTCAGGACGTGTTACCAAAATCTTTTGATGCTAGATTCTTGTTTCCATCGAGAGTCATTAGCAAGTTTAGGAAATCATACTAGTACTATAAGATGCACACATTGATTTGGACTTTCAAGAATTGCGGCCATGATGATTGTCTGTATCCTTGTCCACTTAAATCCATACACAGACTTTTGACACAGATTGGTGACACATTAGGTTTAATTATTTCAACAAGCATTTGTGGATCCCACGCTTATATGGTAATCAATGTTCCTTAGGAGATTTTTGAGCGGTCTACGGGTCGGATTCAAGAAGAAACTATTCTAGAGCTTTCAAAGAGATGCTAAGCCTCAGGTCAGTGCCATCGCACGACAGAGAGGGGCAAACAACAATGAATTCTAGAATATTTAGGTTATGTTTATCCTCAGGTAAATGCCACTGCACAGCAGAGAGGCACATAACCTATCTTCTTGTTTGAGCAGTTTTCTTTTCTTTTTGCACAGATCACAACAACAACATGGGTTATTAGCTTGATTGCATTTTGCAATTTTCATGTGCTTTGCTCATTTTTTATGGTCATCCACACACATTTGTGGCGTTTATTTTGCTCGTCACCCCTTATTGGAACTTCGTTGATTGTGTTAACCAGGGATAAGATGATAACCCATAGCTTGTTGAACAACTTAGTTTGAACTTGACATCACGAACGGGGTCTATTGATCTATTGTGTTGAATCTACCGACATATCTGTTGGGTTTGTTGGACCAAATCAAACTAGTTTAACCATTTAAACTTGAAAACACAGCGGATTAACACCTAATATTATCATTTGTAATCTGAAAATAAGGTTCATTTCAAAACAAAAACAAACCCAAGAACATAAGGATCTTATATATGTGTTTGAACTAGCTATCACCAATAAATAACAACCCAAAATAAGCCATACATACTACCTTCCAAAGGCTGCTAAAAACGAGATATAGATAAGAAGAATGATGTCTTGAATAGCCAAAACACCAAGAAGAGGTGTCCTCAAGCATTCATACCCACTAGCACCAAGCAAGCACCTTTGTTGCTAGGATTTCATCACCAAAAACGAACCTAATAGGCTGCTGAAAACCCATTTTCAGCCGAAATGAAGCTGCTGAAAGACCCTTTAGCAACCGAGATTTTCTTCTAGATTGGAGGGTGTTGTGCCTTGAGGTTCTTGCATATATAAGAGAGATGAGAGATTTGAGTGTATGTGTGTGTTCTTGGAGTATCTTTTTCTTTCAAGACCACCAAAGAAAACCAAAAGGGAGCAGCCACATTTTGGGGCGGCCGAACCCTATATTGGGTTTTGGTTTCCCCCCAAAATCTCCTTTTTCTTTTTTTTAATCTTTTCTTAAACTAATGTTAAAGATAGTTATATATAATAACCTTTTAACTATATAACACATACATACTTTTATTATTTGATGTTATTTAACTAAATTAAACAACATTACAAATAATATCCATGAACAAAATATCCATATAAGTTGTTCAATCTCATATACAACTTATTTAGAAAACTTGTTTTCTAATTGGTGTATTTATTTAATTGTATGATCATATCATCAATTAAATAATATTTGGTGTTTGCTAAGCTTGTTATTGGGTATGACCCAACTTGGATCATAACGTACTAACCACATCAATGTTCTATGTGTCTTGGGCATAAAGAATCTAACAATATCATCAGATGATCTAGCAACCTCTAGGTCTACTTTCTCCATGTTACCTTAGTAGCAACTAGCTTTACTCTCATTTTTCCTGTTATATTGCTCAGACTTATACTTTGAATTTCGCATCTAATTCAATTTGAATCTTTTAAAGTCCCAAATTCTTTGTTCTTGTGTACTATCATTTTCCGTAGTCTTTGAATCAGTAGCATAGATACGATCTCATTTCTATCAGCTAGCCTGTTCTCCTCCCTCGGTTTTTTATGTACTGAAATTAGAACAACTAAAATTAACACTAACTTCTTAACCTATTCTCCCCCTAGAATTCTAAAACCAAAAATCTTTTTGCAGTTTTTGAATTTTATAAGACAGGAAATTAAAAAAATTAACCAAAAATTAAAAATAAATATAAAAATAAAACACAGTGTCGGACTACACGTTTTCATCTTCTGAGAGTACGCCACTCTTCTTTTTCACGCCATTAACCTCTAAAAGATTTAGAAATCTCAGTTTATCAAAAGCTTTTGTATAGAGGTCAGCGCGTTGAAAATCCGTATTGATTTTAACCATATCGATTAAATGTTTTTCAAAGCAATCACGTATAAAATGATATTTAATCTTGATGTGTTTGGTTTTAGGATGTTGGATCGAATTTTTAGTTACAACTATTGCAGCAGAGTTATCAACATATATAGGAGTATTAGAGAATTGCAAACCATAATCCCGCATTTGCTGTTGAATCCAGATGATTTATGAACAACAACTTGCAGCATCAACATATTCGGCTTCACAGGTTGACAGAGCAACCGAGGTCTGCTTCTTACACTATCAAGTCACTAATCTCCTCCCAAAGAAGTGAAAACCTACTGATGTTGACTTGTAGTACATTTTGCAACCACCATAATCTGAGTCACTATACGCCGTAAGCTCAAAGTCATCATCATGAGGATACAACAACCCTAGTGTTGGTGTACCCTTCAGATAACGAAATATCCTTTTAATCCCAATAAGATGGTTGACTTTCTGTGTCGCCTGATATTTGGAGCATAGACACATCGTGTACATGATATCAGGTCGTGAGGCTGTGAGATACATGAGGGATCCGATCATTCCTCGGTACATGGTGGCATCAACCAGATCGTCACTTTCGTTGGGTGCTACATCGTGGTTTGTAGCAAGAGGATTTCCAGCTGCCGACCATTCTCCATATCGAACCGAATGAGAATATCACCTACATACTTGGTTTGATGTAGGAAAATTCCCTTAGGTGTCTAATCCACCTGTGATCCGAGGAAGAACTTCATTTCTCCCATTGCACTCATTCGAACTCTACTTTCATTACTGCTTCAAATTCTTTACATAACTGTTCATTTTTGGATCTGAAGATTATGTCGTCAACATAGATCTGTACAAGCAGCAAGTCGCCATCTTTTTCTTTGATAAACAGTTTACAATTAATCACCCCTCTTTGAAACCCGTGTTTCATAAGATGAGTTGAGAGTTTCTTGTACCATGCTTTGGGGGCTTGTTTAAGCCTGTATAGAGCTTTGTCTAGCTTGTAAACTCTGTCCCGATGATATGGATCCTCAAATCCCTCGGGTTGACTGACATACACGGTCTCTCGGATTTCACCATTTAGGAATGCACTCTTCACATCAAGTTGATATACTTTAATCTTCATATACGATGCATAGGCTAGGAAGATACGGATTGTCACACCCCCGCTAAGAGCGGAAACACGGGGTTGCGACGAGACGGGAATCGTCATAACACATGGTAAGCGATAGAGATGCAATAATAAAATGATGACAAGCGTGTCATGACGACACCCGACAACAAGGGGACTTGTGTCGTGTATAGTCAATGTTCACGACAACATAGCCATATGCATAACAGGATAAACGATTCACATAATCACATAAAGATGAAATTGTAATGTAAATTCCCACAACCGGGAACAAGTTTCAAAAGATTGTAATTGTTTACATAGTTCAACATTGTTCAAAATAACAGTTTGTCAAACATGTTTAGTCCAAAAAATGCATCCTAGGGTCTCCACTAAGGCAGCACACCTAGAACCTCAGCTAGCTTGATCACCTGAAAAGATATGCTCAAAATGGTCAACAAAATTGTTGGTGAGCTCGCAGGTTTAAGTAATAAAAATGTAAGTGATGCTGTATAAGTAAATGATATGGAATACCATGAATACAGTTATATACACAAGTAAAATCACATGACATGAGCTTTGCAACCAAACCTAACGACGTACACAAAGAAATTGTCGGCGTATATTCACCCAAGACCCGTACCTGGCTATTGTTGGTACTAACTAGTATACCAACACGAGGGTGGGGGTGTCAACCCAGTAGTACTACCAATACCTAACCGTCGGTTCCCACACTGGAATTAAATAGTTGCAAAGATAGAACCACACAGCAGACCCAAGCATGTATCAGATAAGTACGTGCAACACAGTATCACGTTGATTCCTTGTATGAAAATTGTATGTATGTTGTACAGCATAGAAAACGGGCGAGCATACTTTTCCCCCATGTTTGTAAATGTTGGTAAAATAGTATAAGCATAAAAAGGGGCCACGAAACTCACATGTTAAGTGGTAAGTATGAAAGGTCGAGATTTCCAACAGTTGAATGCAATGATCGGTCAAACACCTATTGACAGTTATGGTCAAGCATTAATGACATGTATAAAGCGTATAGTAATGTTTGGTCGGTTCGGGTTGTATCGGTTCGGTCGTGGGTAGCACACACACAAGCAGACACACGCATCATCAGACACACGACGGGACCAGACGCTCGACCCACGTTCCATTCGTACGAATCAACCTTCAATCGTGCGAATTAGCTACTTTCGTGCGATTGAACCTGCATTCGTGCGATTGGACTCAGTCGCACCACACAACACACCCATTCGCACGACCCAACCTCCATGCGCACGAATCAACCCTCAATCGTGCGAATTAGCTACTTTCGTGCGATTGAACCTTCATTCGTGCGATTGGACTCCAGTCGTGCGAAACACGCACAATCGCATACACTCAGTCGGTCACCTGACACACTCGCACAATCATTCATACGCATGACTCAATCGCATACAAAACACCAGTCGCACTACTCAGTCGCACGACTTGCCTATCGCACACTCAGTCGCACGATAGACTCAGACGCATGATTCAATCGCACGAGTCACTCAGTCGCACGGCTCAATCGCATGACAGACCCAGTCGCCCGAACTGCAGAATCGCGACTGTGGTCGGGCTGAGCAGCCCCCGAGCTGCTCTAGCGGGTTTTATACCACGAGGACCTCCAGAAACACTCAACAAACATACACAAACATGAAACACAAGCAGAAAGACCTCACACGCACCCACTCGACCTCATGTGCTCGGATGAACCCGAGCACCCGAAACCCTAGAATTCGCAGCAGTAAAACCGAACCAAAACGGGTTGAACAAGGTTGTCTACCTGCTAGGAACGCGTACACACGATGATACCCAAGATTTGGTAGTGAAAACGCGACAAACGTGATGATTTTTGGTGCTAAATCAAGAGAAAAAGTGGGAAAAGGTTGAAGGTGAAGAAGATGAAGTTGGGGATAATGGCTGGGAATGGGGTTATATACCCAGCCCAGGTTTGCAAAATTACAAGTTTAGTCCCTGCACTAACCCTCGAGTTCCCCAAAATTTGTTTCGGTTGATTACGATCTTAAAATGTTCGTTATATTACGGTTAAAAGCGTGTTTAATGACACTTGATAGCCTAAAATGGTTTTATTAATGACAATGGTCGAAATTAAAAATGATATATTGGTGGTAATGGTGACGAAATTTATAAAAGTTTTATGCTTAACACACGTTCTCGAAGGAAGTACAGGCACAAGGGAAAAAAAGCAGACATGACTCCGTAAAGCAGGAGTTCATGAAGAAAAGGAAGATTAATTAAAAGTATTTCCATGTTATTTATGTCGTTCGACGGACCTTGAGGTGACGGATGTCACAGAATCCCCCAGTTGAGAGAATTTCGTCCCGAAATTCAGCTGGAGTTAGGTCCAAGAGTGTCATCCACGAATAAGTGTGGGTATTTGAGTTTCATTTGATCTTCCCGTTCCCATGTAAACTGGCCCTCGTTTCGAATTCCATCTTATGCGAACAATTGGTATTCTACTGCGCTTCAACTGTTTGACTTTACGATCCATGACCTCAATGGGTTCCTCAATAAAATGAAGCTTTTCGCGATTTGATATCGTCAATGGGTATGTGAAGTGATTCTTCAGCCAAACACTTCTTGAGGTTCGACACATGGAAAGTATCATGCACACCGCTGAGTTCTTGTGGTAACCTTAATCGGTAAGCCACTGGACCAATTCTTTCCGTAATCTCGAATGGTCCAACGTATCTCGGGGCTAACTTCCCTTTCTTTCCAAACCGAACAACTCCTTTCCAAGGAGAGACTTTGAGTAACACTCGGTCCCCAACGTTGAATTCTAGAGGCTTTCGACGATTGTCGGCGTAGCTCTTTTGGCGATCTCTAGCGGCTTTCAGTCTATCTTTGATTTGGAAGATCTTGTCGGTTGTTTCCTGGATGATCTCTGGGCCTGTTAGCTGACTTTCACCAATCTCGGCCCAACAAACGGGTGATCTACACTTCCTTCCGTACAACGCTTCGAACGGAGCACACCAATGCTGGTGTGGTAGCTGTTATTGTATGAGAATTCAATCAATGGCAAATGAGTATCCCAACTACCACCAAAGTCGATTACACACGCTCTCAGCATGTCTTCTAGCGTTTGTATGGTTCGTTCACTTTGGCCATCTGTTTGAGGGTGATAGGCGGTACTCATGTCTAATCGAGTGCCCATTGCTTTCTGTAGTGTTTGCCAAAATCGTGAAGTGAATCGGCCGTCACGATCGGAGATGATTGACACCGGCACTCCGTGTCTTGTCACGACCTCTTTAATGTACAATCTCGCCAACTTGTCCATTTTGTAGTCTTCTCGGATTGGCAAGAAGTGTGCTGATTTCGTCATTCGATCCACTACGACCCATATCGAGTCATGCCCGTTGCTTGTTAGGGAGTTTGGTAATGAAATCCATGGCTATATTCTCCCATTTCCACTCGGGAATTTCAGGTTGCTGTAATAATCCGATGGTTTCTGATGTTCAGCTTTAACTTTCGAGCATGTCAAGCATCTGCTGACGTACGTGGCAATGTCTTTCTTCAGGCCTGGCCACCAGTACAGATCTTTGAGATCGTGGTACATCTTGTCTGCGCCAGGATGAATAGAATATCGTGTCTTATGTGCTTCATCCATGACCAAGGTACGTACACCTCCCCACTTGGGTACCCATATACGGTCCACGAAGTACTGTACGCCATCGTCCTTGCACATCAGTTGTTTATCCAACCCTCGGAATTCTTCTCCCGCAAGGTTTTCTTCTCAACGCTTCACTTTGTGCAATTTGGATTGAGCTTTCAAATTTGTTTGAATGGTCAATCCCAAAGCTCGAGCACGTAGTGGTTTCACGCGTTCTTTGCGGCTTAGAGCATCAGCCACCACGTTAGCTTTCCCCGGATGATACCGGATTTCACAATCGTAGTCACTAAGAAGCTCTACCCAACGTCGCTGTCGCATATTGAGTTCCTTCTGATCCAGAATATGTTGAAGGCTTTTATGATCTGTGTATACGATGCATTTGGTTCCATACAGGTAATGCCTCCATATCTTAAGTGCGAATACTACAGCGCCCAACTCAAGATCATGAGTCGTGTAGTTCTTCTCGTGCACCTTAAGTTGTCGCGAAGCGTAGGCGATCACCTTATCTTTCTGCATTAGTACACATCCCAACCCTTGATGCGAAGCATCACAGTACACCACAAAATCATCAGTTCCGTCCGGGAGGGACAATATCGGTGCATTGCACAACTTATCTTTCAGTGTTTGGAACGCCCGTTCTTGCGCATCTCCCCAATCAAACTTCTTGTCTTTCTGAGTCAGCAATGTCAACGGTTGAGCGATCTTTGAAAAGTTCGCAATGAAACGACGATAGTATCCGGCTAATCCTAAGAACTGTCGTATCTCTGAAGGTGTCTGGGGTGTATCCCATTTCTTTACCGCTTCGATCTTGCCGGGATCTACATGAATCCCGTCTTTGTTAACCACATGACCCAAAAACTTCACCTCTCGCAGCCAGAATTCACACTTCGAGAACTTGGCGAAAAGTTTCTCTTCTCTTAACAGTTCCAGTATTGCCCGAAGGTGTTCTTCATGGTCCTCCTTCGATCGAGAGTAGATAAGTATGTCGTCGATGAATACGATCACAAACTTATCCAAGTAAGGTTTGCACACCCGATTCATCAAGTCCATGAACACAGCTGGTGCGTTAGTCAATCCAAACGGCATGACCAAGAACTCATAGTGCCCATAACGAGTTCTAAATGCTGTCTTCGGTATGTCCTCCTCGAAAACTCTTAGTTGGTGATATCCAGACCGAAGGTCGATCTTGGAAAAATACGAAGCTCCTTGTAACTGATCAAACAGGTCGTCGATCCTGGGGAGAGGATACCGATTCTTCACAGTTAATTTGTTCAACTCACGGTAGTCGATGCACATACGGAACGACCCATCCTTCTTCTTGACAAATAACACTGGTGCTCCCCAAGGCGAGTGACTCGGCCGATAAAACCTTCTCCAGTAGTTCCTGTAACTGGCTAGATAACTCTTGCATTTCAGACGGTGCCAACCGATACGGTGTCTTTGCTACCGGTGTAGCTCCAGGAACCAAATCAATACGAAATTCCACCTGTCGTGGAGGAGGCAAACCAGACAAGTCATCTGGGAATACATCTGGGTAATCCCGCACTATAGGGATATTTGTCAATTCCTGTTCCTCCTCTTTCTTTTCCACCACATGAGCCAGAAAAGAGTAGCACTGTTTTCGTAAACTCCGACGTGCTTTCATGCAGGAAATAAGCTTTAAGTTTCTCCCCGGTCTTTCTCCTTGAATTCTGAGTACTCCCCCGTCTGACATAGGGATTCGCACTACCTTGTCTCGACAGACAATCTCGGCCCCGTGTTTCGACAACCAATCCATTCCCACAATCACATCGAAACTTCCTAGCTCAAAGGGTATCAAGTCTATATCGAAGGTGTGGTCCTCTAATATTATCGAGCACTTTCTAATAATTTCATCGGCCTGAACAATCCTACCGTTGGCCATTTCTACAGAGTAGCTAGTTTCTAGCCTACTAGGGCTCAAATCAAGCAATTGCACAAACTCAGAAGATATAAAGCTATTGTCTGCTCCAGTATCAACAGTATAGATGCAAAGTGATTATTGAGTAAGTGCGTACCCGTGACAACATTCGGGTCCTGGCGAGCATCGTTGGCTCCAATGACGAATGCACGTCCCCGAGCTGTATTCCCCCTTGGTGGTCGGGCCTTGATTTCCAGCTATGGCCATCACTTGCTGCTGGTTGTTTCCTTGTTGACCCGGTGCCCGATTCAGCCTGGGGCACATGTTTCGGTAGTGATCAAGGCTTCCACACTCATAACAAGCCTTGCATTCCCGGCGGGGTTAACCGCGTTGACCGGTGCAACCATATTCGGCGCTGTTCTGCAGTCTCTTGCAAGATGCCCCGGGCGTCTACAATTCGCGCACACCCGGCACTGCGTTCCTGGGGGATGATGATATTGCACTGTCACATTTGGGGTGCGGACCCACATACTCTCGCCTGCCCTACGTCACTGCCACAAAGTTTCTGGTTGTCTTGGCCCTTTTATCAAACTTCCCGGCACTCGACCGGCTCGTTTCCCCAAAATCCTTTCTCTTTTCAGCTCCTCTACCCAAAACCCGTTCTCACCATTTCATCGGTCAAAGCGCCAGCCTTTAGAATCGCGCTCTGAATAGTAGGAGGAGCAGTAGCGGTTACCATTGCCCGGATTTGAGGCGCAAGTCCCCAAATGTACCTCTCTATCCTTTTTGATTCCGGGGTGACTAGATGCGGAACCAACCTTGCTAGCTCATGAAAACGATCGGTGTAAGCTGCGTGCCCAGCCCCCACCATGGCATGATTCCAGAACTCATGCTCAATTTTTGCATCTCATTGAGAGGACAGTACTCCTCGGTGATTAGGGCTTGAACTCATCCCACGACATTTGCATCGCGGATTCTCTTCCCCTAGCCTGAATTTGAGTGTTCCACCACGTCAGTGCCTTGCCCTGTAGTGAGCAAGTGGCATACTTAATTCTTTGACTATCGAGGCATTCGCTGATGTCGATCACGGCCTCCATCTTTTCAAGCCATCTGGTCAGAGCTATGGCTCCACCTTTGCCATCAAACTCTCGTGGTTTACAAGCCACGAATTCCTTGTACGAACATCCCCGTCTAGTATTCACAACCCCGGTCTCATTAATATTACAGCTTCGTTACCGTCTGTACCACCATTTCCGGTCTCCTGATTGCTTTCATTCCAGTCGGGTTACCGTTATCCTCATTTTCATTGCCACCGTCCCCGTGGGGGTGAGAATTCTGAAGAGCATCGCTCACTTGGGCCACGATAGTAGGAATCAGTGCGGCCAACTATGAGCGATCAGGGCTGCCACATCAGTGTTCCCTGTTCCTTGATTGTTACTGGCAGGAGCATCGCTTGTTCTTGGGGTTCTTCCCCTGCCTCTGCCTCTGCCTCTGCCTCTGCCTCTTGGGGTTTCAATTCCGCTACTATTACTGCGAGTAGACCTTCGAGGCGGCATGTTCTATTCATAAAAGAGATAACATGTAAGCTTTAGTCACCATATGATACACAAGTATTCCGTTTATCAAGTTCCAATGTTCATGTTCCGGTCGGTCAAGATCACCATGCAGCCCATTTCAAGCATATTCTCGGTATACCGGTGGTGTTTATATATAGGGTTCCCCGCAGCGTTCCCACCACACCCACGATGTACCGAGAATGATGCCCGATCCGGTTACATGACATCCGACTTTCCTTTACATCATATCCATAATAATCCATCAGGTCAACTGAGAGCCCAAGCAAGTAATCACGTATAGTCTATGGAGGTTGCCTATCTCGCATCCTTAAAGGATTCAGACATAGCCTCCTCGGGTCGGTCTCAGTATCCAGCTAATCCTAAGAACTGTCGTATCTCTGAAGGTGTCTGGGGTGTATCCCATTTCTTTACCGCTTTGATCTTGCCGGGATCTACATGAATCCGTCTTTGTTAACCACATGACCCAAAAACTTCACCTCTCTCAGCCAGAATTCACACTTCGAGAACTTGGCGAAAAGTTTCTCTTCTCTTAACAGTTCCAGTATTGCCCGAAGGTGTTCTTCATGGTCCTCCTTCGATTGAGAGTAGATAAGTATGTCATCGATGAATACGATCACAAACTTATCCAAGTAAGGTTTGCACACCCGATTCATCAAATCCATGAACACAGCTGGTGCGTTAGTCAATCCAAACGGCATGACCAAGAACTCATAGTGCCCATAACGAGTTCTAAATGCTGTCTTCGGTATGTCCTCCTCGAAAACTCTTAGTTGGTGATATCCAGACCGAAGGTCGATCTTGGAAAAATATGAAGCTCCTTGTAACTGATCAAACAGGTCGTCGATCCTGGGGAGAGGATACCGATTCTTCACAGTTAATTTGTTCAACTCACGGTAGTCGATGCACATACGGAACGACCCATCCTTCTTCTTGACATAACACTGGTGCTCCCAAGGCGAGTGACTCGGCCGAATAAAACCCTTCTCCAGTAGTTCCTGTAACTGGCTAGATAACTCTTGCATTTCAGACGGTGCCAACCGATACGGGTCTTTGCTACCGGTGTAGCTCCAGGAACCAAATCAATACGAAATTCCACCTGTCGTGGAGGAGGCAAACCAGACAAGTCATCTGGGAATACATCTGGGTAATCCCGCACTATAGGGATATTTGTCAATTCCTGTTCCTCCTCTTTCTTTTCCACCACATGTGCCAGAAAAGAGTAGCACTGTTTTCGTAAACTCCGACGTGCTTTCATGCAGGAAATAAGCTTTAAGTTTCTCCCCGGTCTTTCTCCTTGAATTCTGAGTACTCCCCCGTCTGACATAGGGATTCGCACCACCTTGTCTCGACAGACATCTCGGCCCCGTGTTTCGACAACCAATCCATTCCCACAATCACATCGAAACTTCCTAGCTCAAAGGGTATCAAGTCTATATCGAAGGTGTGGTCCTCTAATATTATCGAGCACTTTCTAACATTTCATCGGCCTGAACAATCCTACCGTTGGCCATTTCTATAGAGTAGCTAGTTTCTAGCCTACTAGGGCTCAAATCAAGCAATTGCACAAACTCAGAAGATATAAAGCTATTGTCTGCTCCAGTATCGAACAGTATAGATGCAAAGTGATTATTGAGTAAGTGCGTACCCGTGACAACATTCGGCCTGGCGAGCATCGTTGGCTCGAATGACGAATGCACGTCCCCGAGCTGTATTCCCCTGATTGGTCGGGCCTTGATTTCCAGCTATGGCCATCACTTGCTGCTGGTTGTTTCCTTGTTGACCCGGTGCCCGATTCAGCCTGGGGCACATGTTTCGGTAGTGATCAAGGCTTCCACACTCATAACAAGCTCTTGCATTCCCGGCGGGGTTAACCGCGTTGACCGGTGCAACCATATTCGGCGCTGTTCTGCAGTCTCTTGCAAGATGCCCCGGGCGTCTACAATTCGCGCACACCCGGCACTGCGTTCCTGGGGGATGATGATAATTGCACTTGTCACATTTGGGGTGCGGACCCACATAGCACTCGATCGGCTCGTTTCCCCAAAATCCTTTCTCTTTTCAGCTCCTCTACCCAAAACTCCCGTTCTCACCATTTCATCGGTCAAAGTGCCAGCCTTTAGAATCGCGCTCTGAATAGTAGGAGGAGCAGTAGCGGTTACCATTGCCCGGATTTGAGGCGCAAGTCCCCAAATGTACCTCTCTATCTTTTTGATTCCGGGGTGACTAGATGCGGAACCAACCTTGCTAGCTCATGAAAACGATCGGTATAAGCTGCGTGCCCAGCCCCCACCATGGCATGATTCCAGAACTCATGCTCAAGTTTTTGCATCTCATTGAGAGGACAGTACTCCTCGGTGATTAGGGCCTTGAACTCATCCCACGACATTTGCATCGCAGATTCTCTTCCCCTAGCCTGAATTTGAGTGTTCCACCACATCAGTGCCTTGCCCTGTAGTGAGCAAGTGGCATACTTAATTCTTTGACTATCGAGGCATTCGCTGATGTCGATCACGGCCTCCATCTTTTCAAGCCATCTGGTCAGAGCTATGGCTCCACCTTTGCCATCAAACTCTCGTGGTTTACAAGCCACGAATTCCTTGTACGAAAATCCCCGTCTAGTATTCACAACCCCGGTCTCATTAATAATTACAGCTTCGTTACCGTCTGTACCACCATTTCCGGTCTCCTGATTGCTTTCATTCCCAGTCGGGTTACCGTTATCCTCATTTTCATTGCCACCGTCCCCGTGGGGGTGAGAATTCTGAAGAGCATCGCTCACTTGGGCCACGATAGTAGGAATCAGTGCAGCCAACTATTGAGCGATCAGGGCTGCCACATCAGTGTTCCCTGTTCCTTGATTGTTACTGGCAGGAGCATCGCTTGTTCTTGGGGTTCTTCCCCTGCCTCTGCCTCTGCCTCTGCCTCTGCCTCTTGGGGTTTCAATTCCGCTACTATTACTGCGAGTAGACCTTCGAGGCGGCATGTTCTATTCATAAAAGAGATAACATGTAAGCTTAGTCACCATATGATACACAAGTATTCCGTTTATCAAGTTCCAATGTTCATGTTCCGGTCGGTCAAGATCACCATGCAGCCCATTTCAAGCATATTCTCGGTATACCGGTGGTGTTTATATATAGGGTTCCCCGCAGCGTTCCCACCACACCCACGATGTACCGAGAATGATGCCCGATCCGGTTACATGACATCCGACTTTCCTTTACATCATATCATAATAATCCATCAGGTCAACTGAGAGCCAAGCAAGTAATCACGTATAGTCTATGGAGGTTGCCTATCTCGCATCCTTAAGGATTCAGACATAGCCTCCTCGGGTCGGTCTCAGTATCCAGCTAATCCTAAGAACTGTCGTATCTCTGAAGGTGTCTGGGGTGTATCCCATTTCTTTACCGCTTCGATCTTGCCGGGATCTACATGAATCCCGTCTTTGTTAACCACATGACCCAAAAACTTCACCTCTCTCAGCCAGAATTCACACTTCGAGAACTTGGCGAAAAGTTTCTCTTCTCTTAACAGTTCCAGTATTGCCCGAAGGTGTTCTTCATGGTCCTCCTTCGATTGAGAGTAGATAAGTATGTCATCGATGAATACGATCACAAACTTATCCAAGTAAGGTTTGCACACCGATTCATCAAATCCATGAACACAGCTGGTGCGTTAGTCAATCCAAACGGCATGACCAAGAACTCATAGTGCCCATAACGAGTTCTAAATGCTGTCTTCGGTATGTCCTCCTCGAAAACTCTTAGTTGGTGATATCCAGACCGAAGGTCGATCTTGGAAAAATATGAAGCTCCTTGTAACTGATCAAACAGGTCGTCGATCCTGGGGACAGGATACCGATTCTTCACAGTTAATTTGTTCAACTCACGGTAGTCGATGCACATACGGAACGACCCATCCTTCTTCTTGACAAATAACACTGGTGCTCCCCAAGGGAGTGACTCGGCCGAATAAAACCCTTCTCCAGTAGTTCCTGTAACTGGCTAGATAACTCTTGCATTTCAGACGGTGCCAACCGATACGATGTCTTTGCTACCGGTGTAGCTCCAGGAACCAAATCAATACGAAATTCCACCTGTCGTGGAGGAGGCAAACCAGACAAGTCATCTGGGAACACATCTGGGTAATCCCGCACTATAGGGATATTTGTCAATTCCTGTTCCTCCTCTTTCTTTTCCACCACATGAGCCAGAAAAGAGTAGCACTGTTTTCGTAAACTCCGACGTGCTTTCATGCAGGAATAAGCTTTAAGTTTCTCCCCGGTCTTTCTCCTTGAATTCTGAGTACTCCCCCGTCTGACATAGGGATTCGCACCACCTTGTCTCGACAGACAATCTCGGCCCCGTGTTTCGACAACCAATCCATTCCCATAATCACATCGAAACTTCCTATCTCAAAGGGTATCAAGTCTATATCGAAGGTGTGGTCCTCTAATATTATCGAGCACTTTCTAATAATTTCATCGGCCTGAACAATCCTACCGTTGGCCATTTCTACAGAGTAGCTAGTTTCTAGCCTACTAGGGCTCAAATCAAGCAATTGCACAAACTCAGAAGATATAAAGCTATTGTCTGCTCCAGTATCGAACAGTATAGATGCAAAGTGATTATTGAGTAAGTGCGTACCCGTGACAACATTCGGGTCATGGCGAGCATCGTTGGCTCCAATGACGAATGCACGTCCCCGAGCTGTATTCCCCTGATTGGTCGGGCCTTGATTTCCAGCTATGGCCATCACTTGCTGCTGGTTGTTTCCTTGTTGACCCGGTGCTCGATTCAGCCTGGGGCACATGTTTCGGTAGTGATCAAGGCTTCCACACTCATAACAAGCTCTTGCATTCCCGGCGGGGTTAACCGCGTTGACCGGTGCAACCATATTCGGCGCTGTTCTGCAGTCTCTTGCAAGATGCCCCGGGCATCTACAATTCGCGCACACCCGGCACTGCGTTCCTGGGGGATGATGATAATTGCACTTGTCACATTTGGGGTGCGGACCGACATAGCACTCGATCGGCTCGTTTCCCCAAAATCCTTTCTCTTTTCAGCTCCTCTACCCAAAACTCCCGTTCTCACCATTTCATCGGTCAAAGCGCCAGCCTTTAGAATCGCGCTCTGAATAGTAGGAGGAGCAGTAGCGGTTACCATTGCCCGGATTTGAGGCGCAAGTCCCCAAATGTACCTCTCTATCCTTTTTGATTCCGGGGTGACTAGATGCGGAACCAACCTTGCTAGCTCATGAAAACGATCGGTATAAGCTGCGTGCCCAGCCCCCACCATGGCATGATTCCAGAACTCATGCTCAAGTTTTTGCATCTCATTGAGAGGACAGTACTCCTCGGTGATTAGGGCCTTGAACTCATCCCACGACATTTGCATCGCGGATTCTCTTCCCCTAGCCTGAATTTGAGTGTTCCACCACATCAGTGCCTTGCCCTGTAGTGAGCAAGTGGCATACTTAATTCTTTGACTATCGAGGCATTCGCTGATGTCGATCACGGCCTCCATCTTTTCAAGCCATCTGGTCAGAGCTATGGCTCCACCTTTGCCATCAAACTCTCGTGGTTTACAAGCCACGAATTCCTTGTACGAACATCCCCGTCTAGTATTCACAACCCCGGTCTCATTAATAATTACAGCTTCGTTACCGTCTGTACCACCATTTCCGGTCTCCTGATTGCTTTCATTCCCAGTCGGGTTACCGTTATCCTCATTTTCATTGCCACCGTCCCCGTGGGGGTGAGAATTCTGAAGAGCATCGCTCACTTGGGCCACGATAGTAGGAATCAGTGCAGCCAACTATTGAGCGATCAGGGCTGCCACATCAGTGTTCCCTGTTCCTTGATTGTTACTGGCAGGAGCATCGCTTGTTCTTGGGGTTCTTCCCCTGCCTCTGCCTCTGCCTCTGCCTCTGCCTCTTGGGGTTTCAATTCCGCTACTATTACTGCGAGTAGACCTTCGAGGCGGCATGTTCTATTCATAAAAGAGATAACATGTAAGCATTAGTCACCATATGATACACAAGTATTCCGTTTATCAAGTTCCAATGTTCATGTTCCGGTCGGTCAAGATCACCATGCAGCCCATTTCAAGCATATTCTCGGTATACCGGTGGTGTTTATATATAGGGTTCCCCGCAGCGTTCCCACCACACCCACGATGTACCGAGAATGATGCCCAATCCGGTTACATGACATCCGACTTTCCTTACATCATATCCATAATAATCCATCAGGTCAACTGAGAGCCCAAGCAAGTAATCACGTATAGTCTATGGAGGTTGCCTATCTCGCATCCTTAAAGGATTCAGACATAGCCTCCTCGGGTCGGTCTCAGTATCCAGCTAATCCTAAGAACTGTCGTATCTCTGAAGGTGTCTGGGGTGTATCCCATTTCTTTACCGCTTCGATCTTGCCGGGATCTACATGAATCCCGTCTTTGTTAACCACATGACCCAAAAACTTCACCTCTCTCAGCCAGAATTCACACTTCGAGAACTTGGCGAAAAGTTTCTCTTCTCTTAACAGTTCCAGTATTGCCCGAAGGTGTTCTTCATGGTCCTCCTTTGATTGAGAGTAGATAAGTATGTCATCGATGAATACGATCACAAACTTATCCAAGTAAGGTTTGCACACCCGATTCATCAAATCCATGAACACAGCTGGTGCGTTAGTCAATCCAAACGGCATGACCAAGAACTCATAGTGCCCATAACGAGTTCTAAATGCTGTCTTCGGTATGTCCTCCTCGAAAACTCTTAGTTGGTGATATCCAGACCGAAGGTCGATCTTGGAAAAATATGAAGCTCCTTGTAACTGATCAAACCGGTCGTCGATCCTGGGGAGAGGATACCGATTCTTCACAGTTAATTTGTTCAACTCACGGTAGTCGATGCACATACGGAACGACCCATCCTTCTTCTTGACAAATAACACTGGTGCTCCCCAAGGCGAGTGACTCGGCCGAATAAAACCCTTCTCCAGTAGTTCCTGTAACTGGCTAGATAACTCTTGCATTTCAGACGGTGCCAACCGATACGGTGTCTTTGCTACCGGTGTAGCTCCAGGAACCAATCAATACGAAATTCCACCTGTCGTGGAGGAGGCAAACCAGACAAGTCATTTGGGAATACATCTGGGTAATCCCGCACTATAGGGATATTTGTCAATTCCTGTTCCTCCTCTTTCTTTTCCACCACATGTGCCAGAAAAGAGTAGCACTGTTTTCGTAAACTCCGACGTGCTTTCATGCAGGAAATAAGCTTTAAGTTTCTCCCCGGTCTTTCTCCTTGAATTCTGAGTACTCCCCCGTCTGACATAGGGATTCGCACCACCTTGTCTCGACAGACAATCTCGGCCCCGTGTTTCATCGAAACTTCCTAGCTCAAAGGGTATCAAGTCTATATCGAAGGTGTGGTCCTCTAATATTATCGAGCACTTTCTAATAAATTCATCGGCCTGAACAATCCTACCGTTGGCCATTTCTACAGAGTAGCTAGTTTCTAGCCTACTAGGGCTCAAATCAAGCAATTGCACAAACTCAGAAGATATAAAGCTATTGTCTGCTCCAGTATCGAACAGTATAGATGCAAAGTGATTATTGAGTAAGTGCGTACCCGTGACAACATTCGGGTCCTGGCGAGCATCGTTGGCTCCAATGACGAATGCACGTCCCCGAGCTGTATCCCCTGATTGGTCGGGCCTTGATTTCCAGCTATGGCCCTCACTTGCTGCTGGTTGTTTCCTTGTTGACCGGTGCCCGATTCAGCCTGGGGCACATGTTTCTGTAGTGATTAAGGCTTCCACACTCATAACAAGCTCTTGCATTCCCGGCGGGGTTAACCGTGTTGACCGGTGCAACCATATTCGGCGCTGTTCTTCAGTCTCTTGCAAGATGCCCCGGGCGTCTACAATTCGCGCACACCGGCACTGCGTTCCTGGGGGATGATGATAATTGCACTTGTCACATTTGGGGTGCGGACCCACATACTCTCGCCTGCCCTACGTCACTGCCACAAAGTTTCTGGTGTCTTGGCCTTTTATCAAACTTCCCGGCACTCGATCGGCTCGTTTCCCCAAAATCCTTTCTCTTTTCAGCTCCTCTACCCAAAACTCCCGTTCTCACCATTTCATCGGTCAAAGCGCCAGCCTTTAGAATCGCGCTCTGAATAGAGGAGGAGCAGGTAGGGGTAGCGGTTACCATTGCCCGGATTTGAGGCGCAAGTCCCCAAATGTACTCTCTATCCTTTTTGATTCCGGGGTGACTAGATGCGGAACCAACCTTGCTAGCTCATGAAAACGATCGGTATAAGCTGCGTGCCCAGCCCCCACCATGGCATGATTCCAGAACTCATGCTCAAGTTTTTGCATCTCATTGAGAGGACAGTACTCCTCGGTGATTAGGGCCTTGAACTCATCCCACGACATTTGCATCGCGGATTCTCTTCCCCTAGCTGAATTTGAGTGTTCCACCACATCAGTGCCTTGCCTGTAGTGAGCAAGTGGCATACTTAATTCTTTGACTATCGAGGCATTCGCTGATGTCGATCACGGCCTCCATCTTTTCAAGCCATCTGGTCAGAGCTATGGCTCCACCTTTGCCATCAAACTCTCGTGGTTTACAAGCCATGAATTCCTTGTACGAACATCCCCGTCCAGTATTCACAACCCCGGTCTCATTAAAATTACAGCTTCGTTACCGTCTGTACCACCATTTCCGGTCTCCTGATTGCTTTCATTCCCAGTCGGGTTACCGTTATCCTCATTTTCATTGCCACCGTCCCCGTGGGGGTGAGAATTCTGAAGAGCATCGCTCACTTGGGCCACGATAGTAGGAATCAGTGCAGCCAACTGTTGAGCGATCAGGGCTGCCACATCAGTGTTCCCTGTTCTTGATTGTTACTGGCAGGAGCATCGCTTGTTCTTGGGGTTCTTCCCCTGCCTCGCCTCTGCCTCTGCCTCTGCCTCTGCCTCTGGGGTTTCAATTCCGCTACTATTACTGCGAGTAGACCTTCGAGGCGGCATGTTCTATTCATAAAAGAGATAACATGTAAGCTTTAGTCACCATATGATACACAAGTATTCCGTTTATCAAGTTCCAATGTTCATGTTCCGGTCGGTCAAGATCACCATGCAGCCCATTTCAAGCATATTCTCGGTATACCGGTGGTGTTTATATATAGGGTTCCCCGCAGCGTTCCCACCACACCCACGATGTACCGAGAATGATGCCCGATCCGGTTACATGACATCCGACTTTCCTTTAATCATATCCATAATAATCCATCAGGTCAACTGAGAGCCCAAGCAAGTAATCACGTATAGTCTATGGAGGTTGCCTATCTCGCATCCTTAAAGGATTCAGACATAGCCTCCTCGGGTCGGTCTCAGTATCCAGCTATTCCTAAGAACTGTCGTATCTCTGAAGGTGTCTGGGGTGTATCCCATTTCTTTACCGCTTCGATCTTGCCGGGATCTACATGAATCCCGTCTTTGTTAACCACATGACCCAAAAACTTCACCTCTCTCAGCCAGAATTCACACTTCGAGAACTTGGCGAAAAGTTTCTCTTCTCTTAACAGTTCCAGTATTGCCCGAAGGTGTTCTTCATGGTCCTCCTTCGATTGAGAGTAGATAAGTATGTCATCGATGAATACGATCACAAACTTATCCAAGTAAGGTTTGCACACCCGATTCATCAAATCCATGAACACAGCTGGTGCGTTAGTCAATCCAAACGGCATGACCAAGAACTCATAGTGCCCATAACGAGTTCTAAATGCTGTCTTCGGTATGTCCTCCTCGAAAACTCTTAGTTGGTGATATCCAGACCGAAGGTCGATCTTGGAAAAATGAAGCTCCTTGTAACTGATCAAACAGGTCGTCGATCCTGGGGAGAGGATACCGATTCTTCACAGTTAATTTGTTCAACTCACGGTAGTCGATGCACATACGGAACGACCCATCCTTCTTCTTGACAAATAACACTGGTGCTCCCCAAGGCGAGTGACTCGGCCGAATAAAACCCTTCTCCAGTAGTTCCTGTAACTGGCTAGATAACTCTTGCATTTCAGACGGTGCCAACCGATACGATGTCTTTGCTACCGGTGTAGCTCCAGGAACCAAATCAATACGAAATTCCACCTGTCGTGGAGGAGGCAAACCAGACAAGTCATCTGGGAATACATCTGGGTAATCCCGCACTATAGGGATATTTGTCAATTCCTGTTCCTCCTCTTTCTTTTCCACCACATGAGCCAGAAAAGAGTAGCACTGTTTTCGTAAACTCCGACGTGCTTTCATGCAGGAAATAAGCTTTAAGTTTCTCCCCGGTCTTTCTCCTTGAATTCTGAGTACTCCCCCGTCTGACATAGGGATTCGCACCACCTTGTCTCGACAGACAATCTCGGCCCCGTGTTTCGACAACCAATCCATTCCCACAATCACATCGAAACTTCCTAGCTCAAAGGGTATCAAGTCTATATCGAAGGTGTGGTCCTCTAATATTATCGAGCACTTTCTCTAATATTTCATCGGCCTGAACAATCCTACTGTTGGACATTTCTACAGAGTAGCTAGTTTCTAGCCTACTAGGGCTCAAATCAAGCAATTGCACAAACTCAGAAGATATAAAGCTATTGTCTGCTCCAGTATCGAACAGTATAGATGCAAAGTGATTATTGAGTAAGTGCGTACCCGTGACAACATTCGGGTCCTGGCGAGCATCGTTGGCTCCAATGACGAATGCACGTCCCCGAGCTGTATTCCCCTGATTGGTCGGGCCTTGATTTCCAGCTATGGCCATCACTTGCTGCTGGTTGTTTCCTTGTTGACCCGGTGCCCGATTCAGCCTGGGCACATGTTTCGGTAGTGATCAAGGCTTCCACACTCATAACAAGCTCTTGCATTCCCGGCGGGGTTACCGTGTTGACCGGTGCAACCATATTCGGCGCTGTTCTGCAGTCTCTTGCAAGATGCCCCGGGCGTCTACAATTCGCGCACACCCGGCACTGCATTCCTGGGGGATGATGATAATTGCACTTGTCACATTTGGGGTGCGGACCCACATACTCTCGCCTGCCCTACGTCACTGCCACAAAGTTTCTGGTTGTCTTGGCCCTTTTATCAAACTTCCCGGCACTCGATCGGCTCGTTTCCCCAAAATCCTTTCTCTTTTCAGCTCCTCTACCCAAAACTCCCGTTCTCACCATTTCATCGGTCAAAGCGCCAGCCTTTAGAATCGCGCTCTGAATAGTAGGAGGAGCAGTAGCGGTTACCATTGCCCGGATTTAGGCGGCAAGTCCCCAAATGTACCTCTCTATCCTTTTTGATTCCGGGGTGACTAGATGCGGAACCAACCTTGCTAGCTCATGAAAACGATCGGTATAAGCTGCGTGCCCAGCCCCCACCATGGCATGATTCCAGAACTCATGCTCAAGTTTTTGCATCTCATTGAGAGGACAGTACTCCTCGGTGATTAGGGCCTTGACTCATCCCACGACATTTGCATCGCGGATTCTCTTCCCCTAGCCTGAATTTGAGTGTTCCACCACATCAGTGCCTTGCCCTGTAGTGAGCAAGTGGCATACTTATTCTTTGACTATCGAGGCATTCGCTGATGTCGATCACGGCCTCCATCTTTTCAAGCCATCTGTTCAGAGCTATGGCTCCACCTTTGCCATCAAACTCTCGTGGTTTACAAGCCACGAATTCCTTGTACGAACATCCCCGTCTAGTATTCACAACCCCGGTCTCATTAATAATTACAGCTTCGTTACCGTCTGTACCACCATTTCCGGTCTCCTGATTGCTTTCATTCCCAGTCGGGTTACCGTTATCCTCATTTTCATTGCCACTGTCCCCGTGGGGGTGAGAATTCTGAAGAGCATCGCTCACTTGGGCCACGATAGTAGGAATCAGTGCAGCCAACTGTTGAGCGATCAGGGCTGCCACATCAGTGTTCCCTGTTCCTTGATTGTTACTGGCAGGAGCATCGCTTGTTCTTGGGGTTCTTCCCCTGCCTCTGCCTCTGCCTCTGCCTCTGCCTCTTGGGGTTTCAATTCCGCTACTATTACTGCGAGTAGACCTTCGAGGCGGCATGTTCTATTCATAAAAGAGATAACATGTAAGCTTTAGTCACCATATGATACACAAGTATTCCGTTTATCAAGTTCCAATGTTCATGTTCCGGTCGGTCAAGATCACCATGCAGCCCATTTCAAGCATATTCTCGGTATACCGGTGGTGTTTATATATAGGGTTCCCCGCAGCGTTCCCACCACACCCACGATGTACCGAGAATGATGCCCGATCCGGTTACCTGACATCTGACTTTCCTTTACATCATATCCATAATAATCCATCAGGTTAACTGAGAGCCCAAGCAAGTAATCACGTATAGTCTGTGGAGGTTGCCTATCTCGCATCCTTAAAGGATTCAGACATAGCCTCCTCGGGTCGGTCTCAGTATCCAAGGTCAGGCGCAGTATATGATCTGTGAAGATCTCTTTGGGTCTCAATACCCAAATTTGGTTATGATAACTTGGCGCGCAGAGGGAACGGAAGATCTAATAGGAGCATCCTATAAAAAGTGAGCACAAGGCTCTCTCATAGGGTGGAAAGATCACAAAACAGATAGATAACGAACAAGTAATGAGGAACACGTATGAGATAAAATGCACACAACCCTGGCATGCAATCTACATGAAGGTTCCTAGGTTATAGTCTAGGTCAAGTGTATTGCCTAATTCTCTATAACCAATGGCTCTGATACCAGTCTGTCACACCCCCGCTAAGAGCGGAAACACGGGGTTGCGACGAGACGGGAATCGTCATAACACATGGTAAGCGATAGAGATGCAATAATAAAATGATGACAAGCGTGTCATGACGACACCCGACAACAAGGGGACTTGTGTCGTGTATAGTCAATGTTCACGACAACATAGCCATATGCATAACAGATAAACGATTCACATAATCACATAAAGATGAATTGTAATGTAAATTCCCACAACCCGGGAACAAGTTTCAAAAGATTGTAATTGTTTACATAGTTCAACATTGTTCAAAATAACAGTTTGTCAAACATGTTTAGTCCAAAAAATGCATCCTAGGGTCTCCACTAAGGCAGCACACCTAGAACCTCAGCTAGCTTGATCACCTGAAAAGATATGCTCAAAATGGTCAACAAAATTGTTGGTGAGCTCGCAGGTTTAAGTAATAAAAATGTAAGTGATGCTGTAATAAGTAAATGATATGGAATACCGTGAATACAGTTATATACACAAGTAAAATCACATGACATGAGCTTTGCAACCAAACCTAACGACGTACACAAAGAAATTGTCGGCGTATATTCACCCAAGACCCTACCTGGCTATTGTTGGTACTAACTAGTATATCAACACGAGGGTGGGGGTGTCAACCCAGTAGTACTACCAATACCTAACCGTCGGTTCCCACACTGGAATTAAATAGTTGCAAAGATAGAACCACACAGCAGACCCAAGCATGTATCAGATAAGTACGTGCACACAGTATCACGTTGATTCCTTGTATGAAATTGTATGTATGTTGTACAACATAGAAAACGGGCGAGCATACTTTTCCCCCATGTTTGTAAATGTTGGTAAAATAGTATAAGCATAAAAAGGGGCCACGAACTCACATGTTAAGTGGTAAGTATGAAAGGTCGAGATTTCCAACAGTTGAATGCAATGATCGGTCAAACACCTATTGACAGTTATGGTCAGCATTAATGACATGTATAAAGCGTATAGTAATGTTTGGTCGGTTCGGGTTGTATCGGTTCGGTCGTGGGTAGCACACACACAAGCAGCACACGCATCATCATACACACGACACGAGGGACCAGACGCTCGACCCACGTTCCATTCGTACGAATCACCTTCAATCGTGCGAATTAGCTACTTTCGTGCGATTGAACCTGCATTCGTGCGATGGACTCAGTCGCACCACACAACACACCATTCGCACGACCCAACCTCCATGCGCATGAATCAACCCTCAATCGGCGAATTAGCTACTTTCGTGCGATTGAACCTTCATTCGTGCGATTGGACTCCAGTCGTGCGAAACACGCACAATCGCATACACTCAGTCGGTCACCTGACTCACTCGCACACAATCTTTCATACGCATGACTCAATCGCATACAAACACCCAGTCGCACGACTCAGTCGCACGACTTGCCTAGTCGCACAACTCAGTCGCACGATAGACTCAGACGCATGATTCAGTCGCACGACTCACTCAGTCGCACGGCTCAATCGCATGACACACCCAGTCGCCCGAACTGCAGAATCGCGACTGTGGTCGGGCTGAGCAGCCCCCGAGCTGCTCTAGCGTGGGTTTTATACCACGAGGACCTCCAGAAACACTCAACAAACATACACAAACATGAAACACAAGCAGAAAGACCTCACACGCACCCACTCGACCTCATGTGCTCGGATGACCCGAGCACCCGAAACCCTAGAATTCGCAGCAGTAAAACCGAACCAAAAACGGGTTGAAAAAGGTTGTCTACCTGCTAGGAACGCGTACACACGATGATACCCAAGATTTGGTAGTGAAAACACGACAAACGTGACGATTTTTGGTGCTAAATCAAGAGAAAAAGTGGAGAAAAGGTTGAAGGTGAAGAAGATGAAGTTGGGGATAAATGGCTGGGAATGGGGTTTATATACCCAGCCCAGGTTTGCAAAATTACAAGTTTAGTCCCTGCACTTAACCCTCGAGTTTCCCAATAATTTGTTTTGGTTGATTACGATCTTAAAATGTTCGTTATATTACAGTTAAAAGCGTGTTTAATGACATTTGATAGCCTAAAATGGTTTTATTAATGACAATGGTCGAAATTAAAAATGATATATTTGGTGGTAGTGGTGACGAAATTTATAAAAGTTTTATGCTTAACACACGTTCTCGAAGGAAGTACAAGCACAAGGGAAAAATAAGCAGACATGACTCCGTAAAGCAGGAGTTCATGAAGAAAAGGAAGATTAATTAAAAGTATTTCCATGTTATTTATGTCGTTCAACGGACCTTGAGGTGACGGATGTCACACGGATGGCTTCCATTCTTGCCACGGGTGCAAACATTTCGTTGTAATCAATACCCTCGACCTGTTGAAATCCTTGAACTACAAGTCAAGCCTTGTTCCTGATTATGACCCCTTGGTCATCCTTCTTGCACTTCAAGACCCATTTAGTGTTAATAACCTTAGCACCTTCAGGTCTATCCACCAGAGTCCACACACCTAACTTCTTGAATTGAAGAAGTTCTTCCTACATGGCACTCACCCAAGCCTCATCGTTCAAGGTATCACTTACATATTTTGGCTCAATTGAGACACAAAACATCGATAAGCTCCGTCGTGAAGGTATCCTTTTTCATGACTGAGGCATAATCAGCTGAGTATAGCTGATTTCGTGTCTGTACTCCCGATTTTACATCCCCTATGACATTGTCCAGAGGATGATAAACATTAAGTCGTGACTCGGGAGTGGTGGGAAAAACTACATCCTGACCTAGAATGTGACTTCTAGAGTCAGAATTTGTAGCTGTTGGAGTTTGAGGTTCGGAAGTGTCAGAGGCATCAACATCGGATGCATGTGTACTTGTTGTAGCAGGAACTTGTTCCTCGTGTTCCCCTGAACATTCTCCACATCTTCATCGTCAGAGGAGGAGTCACTAACTTCTGGTACTCACCCTGAGCTGCTAGAAGACTGGCCTTGTGAACTAGATGCTTCGAGTCTAGGGGCGAAGTACTTAAGACATCATACATCATCTTTGTAGATAGCTCATCATCAGAAGGCATGAGAGGAATGTTGAAGGACTTAAAGAATCCATCATAATAAAAAAGAAGGCCGTCCTATTTCTGGGAGGGGTGGTGTATCTCTGAACATCAACGTTGCACCCCATTTCTACTTGATCTATTGAGTTGTTGTAAACCCTCTTGTTCGGTATGTTGTATCCTAGAAAGATCCCTTCTTTAGCCTTTTCACTGAACTTGCCTAACTGAACTTTCTTCAGTAACGTACATGGTGCCCCAAATGGTTCGAGGTACTCCAGATTAGGTTTACGTCATTGTAGCAACTCGTAACAAGGTTTTCCATGTCGTTTAACCACCAAGACTCGATTCAAAGTGTAACATGATTGGCCACTGCCTCATTCCAGAATTGGATAGGTAGTTTTGAGTCTACTAGCATCGTCCTGGCAGTCTCTATCAAGCTTCTGTTCTTCCTTACCGCAACCCCCGTTCATCTGTGGAGTGTAGGCAGATGTGAACTGATGTACAATTCCCTTTTCTTTGCAGAATGCCTCCATCCACTGGTTCTTGAACTCTGTCCCATTGTCTGAGCAGATCTGACGTACCTTTACTTGTATAGAGATTCCAAAGTGGTCACAAGTTGTTTGAACGAATCAAATGTTTCTGATTTGGATTTTAGAAACATCACCCAAGAGAATCTAGAGTAGTCATCGGTGACTACATAACATTATAGATCCCCAGCAATACTTTTGGTGCTCATTGGACCGAACAGATCCATATGTAGAAGTTCAAGAGGCAATTCAATAGAGTTGACATTCTTTGCCTTGTGAGACTTCTTGGTCTGTTTTCCCTTCTTACATGCAACACAAAAATCTAGAAGTTGAAAGTTTTTGACATTTACTCTGTTGACCAAATCATTCTGAATGAGGTGATTCATCTTCCTTGGATTTATGTGTCCCATCCTCCTATGCCTGGAGATGGAATCTTTCTCAGTTGCCTTTGACAAGAAGCATTGGACTTGTTTATTGGTTGTTGAGACCTTTGTCCGATCCAAGTCATATAAATCATTGTATCTTGAAGCTGACATTAAGACCCGGTCTTTAGGAATAGTGTACTCTTTCTTCAACACATAGCACTTCTTATTGTCAAAGACCACCTTGAAACCTTTATCACAAATTTGTGATACAGAAAGTAAGTTGTTTTGTAGTTGTTGAACGTAGTTGACCTTGTCAAACTTAACTTTCTGATTTCCCACTTCTCCCTGTGCAGTGATGTATCCTCCTTTATTTCCCGCAAAAGAAACATGTCCTCCTTTTTGACGTTTGAGAGGAGAGATGGGTTTCCAGTCATGTGCCTTGATGCTCCACTATCTACAATCCACATGTTTGTGATAGCACTATAACGAACACCCTGCACATTAAAAGGAAATGATTAGTTAAGGTTTAGGACCCAAGCCTTAGCTGGCTTGGGTATCCCAGAGGAATAACACATCAAAAAGTCAACCCACTGTCTATTTGTGGGCGAGGGCATATCATGCTTCTTACTGCTCTCAGTATCAAATATTTGACTTGATTTTTCTTTCCACAAGCTAGCTTTGTGCAATGCCTGTTTATGATAAACAGATGATTGGTTTATAGTTTGAACCTTAGTTTCATTACTTCTTTTAGGTGGAGTAATAGAACTCCTTTTAGAAGAAATCTGTTTTGAATCTTGAAGCTCAACTTTCTTTCTCGGTTTTTGATACTGAGGACAATTAGAAGCTATATGTCCTATCTTTCCATAATTGTAGCATGATCAAACTTCTACATGGTGGGAAAGACATCTTTGTGGAGAAGAGTGTGAGATCGGTGTGGCTTTGGTCTTGTTGGGTTTCAACTCTTCTTGTTTGGATGTTTTAACTTCTTTAATAAACTTTACCTTTTGAACGGTTGAAACATCTTTTGCCTTTTGTTTGTTTGGACTATTACTTGGAGCACGTGGTAGGTTATTTTGTTTAGTCACTTTCTGTTCAGAAGAAGACGTGGTAGATCCTGACTGTATATTAACCTCTTTAAACTGTTCATCCAAATTAACAATATGCATTTTACCCTTAGATTTCAATGTGTCCTCCTTCTCTTTAGTAGTAGATTCCATCTTTTGACACGTGGAATCTGGATTACTAACTAGAGGAGTGGTCACCACATGATCCTTAATAGGATTGTTGTTTACTGGTCGACATTTCGTATTTAACAAAATCTCATGTGTTGGTGGAACCACTTTGTAACCTAATCCCTCCCCTTTGTTTCGTTCTTTGACCAAGTTTTTAACTATATGTGTTAAGATCAGCGATCTAAGTTTGATTGATTAGAGTAGATTGTAGCGGAATTCGATCAATGAATTAAACAATTTTGCAAGAACACAATTGATATTCAATGGAATAGTGAACGTTTATAGAAAGAGAGAATTCTGCAAAAGGAATATTTCATTCAAATGCTTTCGTGGTGGCTCAAAGTCACGATTACAATTAGGTCAACAATCCTTATATAAGGAATATGACGTCTGCTGATGTCACTTGATAGTGACATTTAACAGATTTATACAAACAACTGAAACTATGCAAACTACTGAGAATATTCTCAACAACTGATCACATCTCAGAGAATGCTAAGTACAAAAACATAAAACTACTGAACTAAAACTACTGAAACTATAAACTACTGAAAAGTAAATTACAAGTACTGAAAGGAAAACCATCACAACTACTGAAGTTAATAACTTCAGCTGTTGTGACAACTACTGATCACTCTGGTCTTCTGTCTTTGTCTTCAGTATTTGTCTTCAGTACTTTACTTTCAGACTTTGTCTTCAGTACTTTACTTTCAGACTTTGTCTTCAGTACTTTACTTTTAGACTTTGTCTTCAGTAGAAGTCTTCAGATTTTGTCTTCAGACCTTATAATCAGCTGATGTCTTCAGCTGTTGTAATCTTCTTCAGCAGTTGTAATGTTTGTAGGACTTAGAGGTTTTTCTGATGAGCCTTATTGGTTCTTTTGGTCCAACAAACTCCCCCTGAACCAATGCAGCCAAAACTTCTAAGTTTATTGATGATCCCACTTATACTTTAGCAGAAACACCCTCTTGATCAGCTTCAGAGGTAATCATGTAAGCACAGGCCGGGAAAAGGTTTCTGATATTTGATTGGCTAAGTATGGCAGGGAAATCTGTCTTGGGGAAACTGGACACAGAGCCTTGTCCCAACCATGAAACCTAATTCCCATTGATGAGTCTGTAAGACTCTCTTGCATAGGCCTCAAGGAGAACAACTTGTTCCTCCTTGGTGAGTTCTTCTGCTTCTCCCTCCAAGAAGAACTCAGGCCCATAATATTCAGACAAATATCTATCTGTCTTCCCATTCTTCAACTCAACAGTTGTGATCTCTCTGTATGCAAATTCATCTGGGTGAGAGCCTTCTAGCAGCAACTGGAGTTCACTCTTTTGAAGATCTTCAAGTTTCTTGTATAACAACCCCTTCTTGATCATTTTGTTCTCAAGTATAGATTGAGGGGTTGTCTTTGAGTTATGTGCTCTCTTGAATTCTTCAATTATTTCCCAGGGTGAGACTACCATAGCCAAACTAATTGGAGCATTCAAAGTCTTTTTCACTTGGCCATGATATCTACTTGGTATGTTTTTCTTATGAATTCTGGAACTTACCCTGGGGTCTGGCCAAATCTTCACTCTTTCTCTTTGATGTTGGAATGTATGCCTAAGAGTGTACAACCTCAGAGCTTGTTTCTTCATTTCTTGAATGGATGAGGACTGAGGGAAGTCCTTGTCAACCATTTTGAGAAATTGCTTATCATGCTGCTTCTGCTGTTCTGCTTCTTCAATCTTTACTTTCACCATTTGCATTTGCAAGTCAGGTGTAATCATCTGCTGACTTCTGAGCTCAGGTGTTTTAAGTTTGAGAACAGCAGAGATTGGCAGACTATCTTCATTATCATCCTCTTCTTCTTCTTCTACCCTCAACACCCTTCTCCTCCTTCTGGGTGCATCACTGGGTGTGGTTTGAGGTGGTTTTTGAGGTAATGGAGTTGGTTTTGTGGGTTGAGTTGTGAGTGGTTTTGGTTTAGGGATAGGGTTGGCAGGTTTTGGAGTTGGTTGTTTATGAGTTGGAGTTAGGGAAGGCTGATCTAGCATTTTTGTGGTAAGTTTCGCTTTGGAGAGCTTGGCCATATCAGTTCTTTTCCCAACACCTGCCTCATCCAATGCTTCTATAATTAACCCCTTATTGAATGCTTCAGAAGAACAAATTCTGGTGGTTATTGCCAGAATACTATCTCTGGTCCATGATTTGATCTCAATCAATGATCTTCCCAGTATTTTGCAATAAATCTGATCATTATCTCCAACCTTTCCCTATCCATGACACTGTAACTAGCCCATCTTTCTTGTATTTCCTTAACTTCCAGCCTTCTGATCTCAGTGTCTAAAGTGGTTGTATCAAAGCCCTGTCTAAAGAGTTGGTTTATTATTCTGTCCATAGATCTGCTATGAGCTTCATCAACTTCTTTAACCAGATCTTCTAAGGATTTCTCTTCAACAGGCTCTTGTGTTTCAGCACTTTTCTTCCTTTTATAAGTGATCAGTTGTTTCTCTTTCTCTAGCTCCTTTTCTTTTTCTTGTTGTTTCTCATCAACCACTCTCTTTCTCTTTCTTTCTTTTACTGCCTTAGACTCCCCCTTTTTGGGTGCATTGGGTTCAGGGGTTTGAATGGCAGAAAGTGACTTTTGCATAACATCATCAACAAGTGTTTGTAGATTTAAGGAGATCCTCTCATCAATGGCTTTATGTACAATCTCAGTGATGATGGGAGTGATGAGAGGTAAGGAGTTTTGAAAGGTTGCAACCATCTGCTCAGAGGGGTTCTGTCCCCGAGAGTTGGTGCTAAAAACAGGGGCTGGTGGCTTAGTTAAGTGTGGTGGCTGAGTGTTTGGTGAACCTTCAAATGAAGGTGCCATCTGGGGTTTATTAGGGCAGATGGACTTTTATCCTGAGACATTTTGGCTAGCAGTTCTTTGAGTCTGCTCACCTCAGTCTCTAGGATGGTGTTATGGGCTAAGACATCGAAGAAAAAGCCCAGGTCATCATCAATCTTTGCTGAATCATCTGTCCTCCTGATTAAATCAGGATGTACATGCCCTGAGTGTATGCATGTGCCCTTTGTTCTTGGTTTTGGGGACTTCCTGCCTCAGGACTTTGTCCTTCATTGGCAGTTGCCTCTGGTGAGGAATTATATATGGTACCAACTTCATCCTGTTCATTTTCTGAATCAGTAGAATTGGTAGCTTGACCAGAATTTCTAACCTCCTTTTCTACACTTGGAGATTGAACATTATAACCCCTGTGCTGTGGGTTATCAGTAGCACTTTGGTCCTCCCCCTCAATTGTTAAGGTATGCCCGGTGTGAATTGGTTTCTGGGGAGGGGGTGAGGAATGCAGCTGACTCAACACTTTAGCAACGATAAGAGTTGGGCTTTGAGGGGCGGTTGTAGTGGGAGATTGGTCAGAAGCAGATTGCACCCGGGGTGAGAGGTGCTCTTCAATGGTAACCTTCTCAACTGAGATAGGTTCCAGTAGTGTGGGTTCCCCTTGTATGGTTGCAACAGGATCCTGTAGAGAGGATACCTGTGTGGTTTCAGTAGGTTGATTCTCTAACATAACTGGGGGGTTAGAGCCAGTATATGTTTCCTGTATTGGTGGTACAGGGGCATCCTCAGGGGACTCATCTCCCTGAGTAGCCTTTTTGGGCTTTTGGGGTTGGGTTTGGTCGGGACTTTGGATCTGGAGGTGGAGGCTGTGGGTTCCCTCTGCTTGGGTTTGAGCAGGCGGGCAGCCCCTTTGAGAGTGGGCTTAGAGTTATGTCTGGAGTATACCTCAGCTAAGACAGCTGGAGCAGGGACTCCAAGACCAACAAGGCCGTCAGAATTTAATTGATTTAAAATTATGGCCATCAGAAACCTAGGATATCTGTTTGACACAAGTTTCTGAGCCAGATCCTTAAGTTCCATAAACACTGTGACATCCGTCACCTCAAGGTCCGTCGAACGACATAAATAACATGGAAATATTTTAATTAATCTTCCTTTTCTTCATGAACTCCTGCTTTACGGAATCATGTCTGCTTATTTTTCCCTTGTGCCTGTACTTCCTTCGAGAACGTGTGTTAAGCATAAAACTTTTATAAATATCATCACCATTACCACTAAATATATCATTTTTTTTATTTCGACCATTGTCATTAATAAAACCATTTTAGGCTATCAAATGCCATTAAACACGCTTTTAGCCATAATGTAACGAACATTTTTAAGATCGTAATCAACCGAAACAAATTTTTGGGAAACTCGAGGGTTAAGTGCAGGGACTAAACTTGTAAATTTGCAAACCTGGGCTGGGTATATAAACCCCATTCCCAGCCATTTATCCGCATCTTCATCTTCTTCACCTCCAACCTTTTCTCCATTTTCTCTCTCGATCTAGCACCAAAAATCGTCACGTTTGTCGCGTTTTCATTACCAAATATTGGGTATCATCGTGTGTACGCGTTCCTAGAAGGTAGACAACCTTGTTCAACCCGTTTTTGGTTCGGTTATACTGCTACGATTTCTAGGGTTTCGGGTGCTCGGGTTCATCCGAGCACATGAGGTCGAGTGGGTGCGTGTGAGGTCTTTCTGCTTGTGTTTCATGTGTGTGTATGTTAGTGGAGTGTTTCTGGAAGTCCTCGTGGTATAAAACCCGCGTTAGAGCAGCTCGGGGGCTGCTCAGCCCGACCACAGTCGCGATTCTGCAGTTCGGGCGACTGGGTCTGTCATGCGATCGAGCTGTGCGACTGAGTGAGTCGTGCGACTGAATCATGCGTCTAAGTCAATCGTGCGACTGAGTTGTGCGACTAGGCATGTCGTGCGACTGAGTCGTGCGACTGGGTGTTTGTGTGCGATTGAGTCATGCGTGCGAATGAGTGTATACGATTGAGTCAAGCGTATGAATGATTGTGTGCGACTGAGTCAGGTGACCGACTGAGTGTATGCGATTGTGCGTGTTTCGCACGACTGGAGTCCAATCGCACGAATGAAGGTTCAATCGCACGAAAGTAGCTAATTCGTACGATTGAGGGTTGATTCGTGCGCATGGAGGTTGGGTCGTGCGAATGGGTGTGTTGTGTGGTGCGACTGAGTCCAATCGCACGAATGAAGGTTCAATCGCACGAAAGTAGCTAATTCGCACGATTGAAGGTTGATTCGTACGAATGGAACGTGGGTCGAGCATCTAGTCCCGTCGTGTGTCTGATGATGCGTGCGTCCGCTTGTGTGTGTGCTACCCACGACCGAACCGATACAACCCGAACCGACCAAACATTACTATACGCTTTATACATGTCATTAATGCTTGACAATAACTGTCAATAGGTGTTTGACCGGTCATTGCATTCAACTGTTGGAATCTCGATCTTTCATACTTACCACTTAACATTTGAGTTTCGTGGCCCCTTTTTATGCTTATACTATTTTACCAACATTTACAAACATGGGGGAAAAGTATGCTCGCCCGTTTTCTATGCTGTACAACATACATACAATTTTCATACAAGGAATCAACGTGATACTGTGTTGCACGTACTTATCTGATACATGCTTGGGTCTGCTGTGTGGTTCTATCTTTGCAACTATTTAATTCCAGTGTGGGAACCGATGGTTAGGTATTGGTAGTACTACTAGGTTGACACCCCCACCCTCGTGTTGGTATACTAGTTAGTACCAACAATAGCCAGGTACGGGTCTTGGGTGAATATACGCCGACAATTTCTTTGTGTACGTCGTTAGGTTTGGTTGCAAAGCTCATGTCATGTGATTTTACTTGTGTATATAACTGTATTCACGGTATTCCATATCATTTACTTATTACAGCATCACTTACATTTTTATTACTTAAACCTGCGAGCTCACCAACAATTTTGTTGACCATTTTGAGCATATCTTTTCAGGTGATCAAGCTAGCTGAGGTTCTAGGTGTGCTGCCTTAGTGGAGACCCTAGGATGCATTTTTTGGACTAAACATGTTTGACAAACTGTTATTTTGAACAATGTTAAACTATGTAAACAATTACAATCTTTTGAAACTTGTTCCCGGGTTGTGGGAATTTACATTACAATTTCATCTTTATGTGATTTTGTGAATCGTTTATCCTGTTATGCATATGGCTATGTTGTCGTGAACATTGACTATACACGACACAAGTCCCCTTGTTGTCGGGTGTCGTCATGACACGCTTGTCATCATTTTATTATTGAATCTCTATCGCTTACCATGTGTTATGACGATTCCTGTCTCGTCGCAACCCCGTGTTTCCGCTCTTAGCGGGGGTGTGACAGACTGGTATCAGAGCCATTGGTTATAGAGAATTAGGCAATACACTTGACCTAGATTATAACCTAGGAACCTTCATGTAGATTGCATGCCAGGGTTGTGCATTTTATCTCATACGTGTTCCTCATTACTTGTTTGTTATCTATCTGTTTTGTGATCTTTCCACCCTATGAGAGAGCCTTGTGCTCAATCTTTTATAGGATGCTCCTATTAGATCTTCTGTTCCCTCTGCGCGCCAAGTTATCATAACCAAATTTGGGTATTGAGACCCGAAGAGATCTTCACAGATCATATACTGCGCCTGACCTTGGATACTGAGACCGACCCGAGGAGGCTATGTCTGAATCCTTTAAGGATGCGAGATAGGCAACCTCCACAGACTATACGTGATTACTTGCTTGGGCTCTCAGTTGACCTGATGGATTATTATGGATATGATGTAAAGGAAAGTCGGATGTCATGTAACCGGATCGGGCATCATTCTCGGTACATCGTGGGTGTGGTGGGAACGCTGCGGGGAACCCTATATATAAACACCACCGGTATACCGAGAATATGCTTGAAATGGGCTGCATGGTGATCTTGACCGACCGGAACATGAACATTGGAACTTGATAAACGGAATACTTGTGTATCATATGGTGACTAAAGCTTACATGTTATCTCTTTTATGAATAGAACATGCCGCCTCGAAAGTCTACTCGCAGTAATAGTAGCGGAATTGAAACCCCAAGAGGCAGAGGCAGAGGCAGAGGCAGGGGAAGAACCCCAAGAACAAGCGATGCTCCTACCAGTAACAATCAAGGAACAGGGAACACTGATGTGGCAGCCCTGATCGCTCAACAGTTGGCTGCACTGATTCCTACTATCGTGGCCCAAGTGAGCGATGCTCTTCAGAATTCTCACCCCCACGGGGACGGTGGCAATGAAAATGAGGATAACGGTAACCCGACTGGGAATGAAAGCAATCAGGAGACCGGAAATGAAACGTTCGACTATAAGTGCAGGTATTTATAGGGTAAGAAAAGGCTGAAAAGAAAACGACTGAAAGTTTTGGTGTTGTCATCAGATGTTTGAAAACAACTGAAGACTTGGTTTTAACTATCAGACATTTGAAAAAAACTGAAGACTTGGTTTTAGTCATCAGTAGTTATGAAACTACTAAAAACCTTGGTTTTGTCTTCAGGTGTAAGAAACAACTGAAGACTTGGTGTTAGTCATCAGTAGTTGTGAAACTACTGAAGATATGGTTTTGTCATCAGCTGTTTAAGGTGAAAAAGAAGTTTGTGGAAACGACTGAATAGAAAATTCTCATCAGTAGTTTTCGTCAATTCTTAGCGTTTCAGCTGTTTCATACTATCCTCAACACTTACTCATCAGAATTTTTAGCTGTTTTCAGTTGTTTCATAAAACATCAGTACTTATCTGTTTTTACTGACATCAGTAGTTTAACTACATCAGTAGTTGTAGCTGCATCAGTTTCTTTTAACTGAAAGTACAATACTTTTTAAGGTAATTTATTCTTCAGTAGTTATTAAATCAACTGAGAATAAAACTTATCAGTACTTATTTGTGACATGTGTACTAATGATCATCAGTACTAGTTTACTGAAATCATTAGTAGTTGTCACTTATTCTAGCTGCAACATACCAAGTCTTAACACAAGGTTTTGGAAAGTTGAACTATCCAAAGGCTTAGTAAATATATCTGCAAGCTCATCAGCACTTGGCACAAACTTTGGATCAATCAGACCTTTTTCAAAACAATCCCTAATAAAATGGTGTCTGATCTCTATATGTTTGGTCCGAGAATGCTGGACTGGATTCTTAACAAGACACAGAGCTGAAGCACTATCCATTAACAATGGAGTCTTAGTCTCCGTAATGCCATAATCCAATAATTGGTTCTGAAGCCAGAGTACCTGAGATGTACAACTTGCAGCAGCAATGTACTCTGCTTCAGCAGTGGATGTAGCAACAGATGTTTGTTTCTTACTCTGCCAAGAAATCAAACAGTTTCCTAGGAATTGACATTCACCAGAAGTTGACTTTCTGGTTAACTTACACCCTACATAGTCACTATCAGAAAAAGCAACTAATTTGCAAGAGTGTCCAGTGGAATACCAAAGACCTGGAGATTGTGTACCTTGTAGATATCTAAAGATCCTCTTGACTGCAATCAAATGAGACTCTTTAGGAGCAGCCTGAAATCTAGCACAAACACACGTTGCAAACATAATATCTGGTCTAGAAGCTGTTAAGTACATCAAGGACCCAATCATACATCTGTAAAGTGTTTCATCAACAGCTTTACCTTTCTGATCTGCATCCAGTTGTGTGGTGTTGCACATGGGAGTAGAACAGGGCTTACAGTTTTGTAAATCAAAATTATTCAAAAGATTTTTTGTATATTTTGTCTGATGAATGACGGTTCCATCAGCCTTTTGTTTGATTTGCAAGCCTAGAAAGAACTATAATTCTCCCATTGCACTTATTTCAAACTTTTGCTTCATTAAACTTGTAAACTCATCACACAACTGTGGATCAGAGGATGCAAAAATTATATCATTAACATAAATTTGAACAAGTAGCTTATGCTGATCCACTTTCTTAATAAACAAAGTTTTATCTATGGAGCCTCTAGTGAAATTATTTTGAAGAAGAAAATTTGAAAGTGTTTCATACCAGGCTCTAGGAGCTTGTTTTAACCCATAAAGAGCCTTATCAAGTTTATACACCCAATCAGAATGTTTATTGTCCTCAAAACCTGGTGGTTGACACACATAAACCTCTTCTTTTATTTTTCCATATAAAAAAGCACTTTTGACATCCATTTAAAAAACTTTAAGATTGTGGAATGCAGCATAGGCTAAGAACAATCTAATTGCCTCCAGTCTGGCTACAGGGGCAAAGGTTTCATCATAATCACTACCTTCTTCTTGTGAAAACCCTTGTACAACCAGTCTAGCCTTGTTCTTGACAATAAGCCCATTTTCATCAGTTTTATTCCTAAACACCCATTCAGTGCCTATTGCACACTTACCTGGGGGTAGAGGAACCAGTTCCCACACTTGCTGCTTTTTGAACTGAAGTAGCTCAAGCTGCATGGCTTCAACCCATCCATTGTCTCTTAAAGCAACATGATAGTTCTTTGGCTCTAGCTGACTGATGAAGAGAGCATAGAAGCAGAAGTTGGACAATTGACTTCTAGTTGAGACACCAGCATTGATATCACCAATGATTTGAGACATGGGGTGATTCTTCAGCTCTTGGTACACTATAAGATCAGTGCAAGTGTTTGTAGCAGGTTCAGAAGCAACAGATGTTGATCCAGACTTTTGAAACCAAGTATGAGATAGCAATTCAAATGATGTAGAGGAGTCAGAAATCTCATCAGCATTTGTTGTGGATGGAGCTACTGAAGCTACAAGAACATCAAGTTTAGTGGAATCAGGCAGTTGATCACTAAACTTGAAAAGGTGAGTACTGATATCATCATCATCTTCAGTACCACCAGGTGGAAGACTTGCTGCAGAAGATGATTTATTCACATGATCTGCAACAGCTGGAGGTTGATAGGGAACATATTGCAGTATGTACAGATCAAACAACTCCACAGGATTTTGTGCAATTTTATCCTTAGGAGATTCATTGAACTTCACATGCAAGGTTTCTTCAACTATCTTTGTTCTGCAGTTGAAGACTCTGTAAGCCTTGCATGTGGATGAATAGCCTACAAAATACCCTGCATCCACCTTAGGATCAAATTTGTGGAGTTGATCCTTTGTGTTGAGAATGAAACAAGGACACCCAAAGGCTTTGAAGAAAGAAATTAGAGGAGCCGAATCATGTAGAACTTCATATGGAGTCTTCATCAACCTCTGATTTACTAAAACTCTATTCTGCACATAGGAAGCTGTGTTGACAGCTTCAACCCAAAATGTTAATGGCAAACCAGAGTCAGCCAACATGGACCTTGCAGCTTCAATTAGAATCCTGTTCTTTCTCTCCACTACTCCATTTTGTTCTGGAGTCCTTGGGATGCTAAACTGCCTCTTGATTCCCTTTGAGAGATAAAAATCATCAAGTGTATGGTTTCTGAATTCTGTTCCATTATCACTTCTTATACACTTGACTGATAGGGAATAATACTTCTCAACATACAACACAAAGTTTATAATCGTCTCAGCAACCTCATCCTTTGAATGTAAGAAGAAAGTCCATACAAATCTGGAGTAATCATCCACAATTACAAGACAGTATTTCTTCTTGGCCATGCTCATCACTCTCACAGGACCAAATAGATCTATGTGCAGTAACTGCAAGCAAGCAGTGGACTTAGGTTCTTCAATAGGAGGGAATGAGACTTTGCGCTATTTTCCTTTCAAACAAGCAGTATAGGTTTCATCACATAGAAACTCCTTTATTGGTAAACCTCTCACTAAACTATTGTGGATCAGCTGATTCATGTTTTTGAGATTTACATGACCTAGCCTTCTGTGCCACAGTTTAGATTCCTGAGGAGAGGCTTTGGAGAACAGGCAAGGATGGCCCTTCAAATCAATCTTCTTTGACAAATCCAGGGCATATACTCTTCCAATCCTGTTGGCTTTCAGGAGAGTATGTTCATCCAATACCTTGTCAATCAGTCTCAGAACTGTGGAAGACAGAATTCTGTAGTTCTGGCTTGTGAAAAGTGCAACATGCCCTTTATCACACATTTGACTGACACTCAGTAGATTATACTTGAGATTCTCCACATGGTTAACATTATCAAATCTAATTTCTCCATTTGACACATATCCTTTCCCAATGATGTAACCCTTAGCATCATTTCCAAATGAAACAAATCTCTTCTTTCCTTAAGAGTAGTTATTAAGAAGAGAACTGCTTCTAGTCATATGCATAGATCCTCCATTGTCTACATACCAGATGCTACTTTGGCATGCTGAAGAACCCTGCATTCAGCACAAGGAACTAGTTAGGTTTTGAGACCCAAACCTTTTTGGTTTTGGGTTTGTTTTCATCAACAGATTTAACCATAACTTGTTTCTTATGATTAACAGCTGATGAAGGTGGAGATGGTGCTGAAATGGATTCCTTGGATTTGGGCTTGGAATACCTTTTCAGTGGTTTGATCACAGGTGCATTAAGTTGGTTAACTCTCCCCAACGAATGCTGAACCATCATAAGAAGTTATGTTTGATTTGTAGCTAAAGCTTTCAGCTCTTGTGACACATCAGTACTTGTTTTTGATGAGTTCTTGTGACCCACCATTTCCTCTTTGAAATTTACAGACTTAGTCTGATATTTATCATGAGGAACACTATCAGCTGTTTTATGATAAACCCTATCCTTCTTTTTGGATTTGGATGAAGCCTTGGGTTTATCAAATTGGAATGACTGTGGTACAAACTTGGTCTCAAAATCATTTTTCATTTCTTCCATCTGCTTTTTAATGAGCTTATCTTTTTAATGAGCTTATCTTTGTTGAGAAAGATGATTGAACTTACCACATATGTCACATGGCTTGTTCTTTATCTTGGATTGATCAACTACTGAAGTGGAAACTACTAAAGGTGTGATCTTCAGTACTTTCCTCCTTTCAGTACTTGTGTTAAGTACAGAAGGATCTGTAACAACTGAAGACTTGTTCTTCAACTGTTCTCTATCAGTCCTTAAAGACCGTACGATAGATTCCTCAGCAGTTGTTAATCCTTTTATTTCAACTGATTTGAAATGCTTTTCAGATGTTGTGATTTGCCCTTCAGTACTTGAGGTACTTTGAGGGACAACATCTGAGGTACTCAGCTTCATGTGCTTATCAGTAGTTAACTCATCAGGCAATATTTGCTGAGATGTCAACACTGATTTCATCCTCTAATTTTGGGAGATCTTTTAAGGATGATACACATGATGATGTGTTTGGAAATCACTTTCACCTTCAGGTTTTACTATTGATTTTCGAGTAAAATCTATAGGTGGTGCAATGTGATTGTAACCTATACCAAACTTCACATTCGAAGCAGTTTGCTTGCTGAGAAGCATTTCAAATCCTTTGCAGGATGATACCCAGCGGTCACACTTAACTCGGATACCTGGGTTACCTGTGATGAAGATGCATTGGAGCATGAACCCTCAGTAGACTCCAGGGCCATGAGAGCAAGATTCCCAAAAGGTTCACCACCATGTTGACCATCACTAGCAAATAATTGCTCATTACCAGAAAGATCATCTAGTAAACTGCTCCAGTCAACAGCACCAGGGGTGAAGAAGCTGTGATGAGGTTGTGATTGAGATGGTTGAGATGGTTGAGGCTCAGGTAAAGCTTGAGGTTGTTGTACAATAGGAACTTGAACTTGATTTGGCTATGGCATGTAATAGCAGGGATATGGATATGGCATTGGACCCTGAGGGACAAAATATGCAGGAGATAGAGGTTGTGAATGATGATCAGAACTAGCAGGATGTTGCCCTCTGTTTTGTGAACTATTGCTTGGAAAAGTCACAAAGGGTGCAGAGGAGTTAGATCTAGTTGATCTACACTCTCTTGCAAAGTTTCCAAGCCTGTGGCATTTGTGACACCTCAACTTACTCTTGTCAAAACCAACTTTGGTTTTGCCAGAGAGTCCTGGAAATTTCCTACCAGTTATCTTGTAGACCTTTTGAGATCTGATATTAATCAAGGCCATTTGGCTTAGAATATCCATCTCTTCTAAGTCATCATCTACAATACCTTTCAAATCATCCATCATGAAGCACAAATTGTCACTATTACAGCCTGACTGACTATCAACACTAACAAATGCATGATCAGAACTGTTTGAAGAGAAATCTATATGCTCCTCATAATGGCTTTCTGATGCAGCATATTCTGACTCATGACCAACCAAGGTAGTGTTCCCTGGAACAAAGTCATCAGTGAGCTTTCCTGATGATGCCAGTTTCCTTTTCTGCTCTATCTCTCTTTCAAATGTAAGCAATTTCCCATGGAGTTGGGTGAGAGATAGGCTATCCAGATTTGCACTGGAGCGTAGGACAATGGTATATGTGTCCTATCTCTCAGGCAGTGATCTGAGGAATCTGTTGTTCATCTGGCTATTAGTGTATTCATGTTTGACCATTTTCAGCTCAGAGATCAAACAGGAAAAATGCTCAAACTATTGAGTCAGTGTCTCATCCTTCCTATGAGAGAATGTCTCATATTGTTGGGCAAGGATTTCTCTGTTGTTTGCTAAGACCTCGTCTGTTCCACCAAATTGTTCTTTCAATGCATTCCAGAGGTCATGAGCAGTTTCATGATGCATAAGCCCAGAATAGATTTCATTTGGCAGTGCCATGGCCAGAATTCCATGAGCTTTAGCATCAATCTCAAACAGTTTTCGATCCTCATCTGAGTATTGTTCCTTCTTCTTCGGAACCATTTGGTTGGTTTCCGGATTGTTCACCATAGGCTTGTGTGGACCATGTACCACAGATGTCCAACAACCTGAACTGTTAACAGACAGGTGATGGAGCATTCTTCGTTGCCATATGTTATACTCAGTCCTAACCAGCATCTGAGGCTTGGTTGAGGAACCAGTATTATGAGGGTCATTAGAAGGAGTAGTCATTTTCAGATTCGATCAAATTCAATTAAGTTTTAACTGATTTAGCGCAAAACACAACAAACTCAATATGAACCAAGAGAAATCTCAAAGCAAATAACCGAAAGCAACAGAAATTCAATCTCTATAACCAATTCTTGCAAATATGCTAATTCGATCAAACTTAGATATCGAAATAGCAGTTTCAATGATCAATTGTTAGATCGATCAATGATTAACCAGCTCTGATACCATTTGTTAAGATCAGCGATCTAAGTTTGATTGATTAGAGTAGATTGCAGCAGAATTCGATCAATGAATTAAACAATTTTGCAAGAACACAATTGATATTCAATGGAATAGTGCACGGTTATAGAAAGAGAGAATTCTGCAAAAGGAATATTTCATTCAAATGCTTTCGTGGTAGCTCAAAGTCACGGTTACAATTAGGTCAACAATCCTTATATAAGGAATGTGACGTCTGCTGATGTCACTTGATAGTGACATTTAACAGATTTATACAAACAACTAAAACTATGCAAACTATTGAGAATGTTCTCAACAACTGATCACATCTTAGAGAATGCTAAGTACAAAAACATAAAACTACCAAACTAAAACTACTGAAACTATAAACTACTGAAAAGTAAATTACAAGTACTGAAAGGAAAACCATCATAACTACTGAAGTTAATAACTTCAGCTGTTGTGACAACTACTGATCACTCTGGTCTTCAGTCTTTGTCTTCAGTCTTTGTCTTCAGTACTTTACTTTCAGACTTTGTCTTCAGTACTTTACTTTCAGACTTTGTCTTCAGTACTTTACTTTCAGACTTTGTCTTCAGTAGAAGTCTTCAGATTTTGTCTTCAGACTTTGTCTTCAGATATTGTAATCAGCTGATGTTTTTAGCTGTTGTAATCTTCTTCAGCAGTTGTAATGTTTGTAGGACTTAGAGGTTTTTCTGATCAGGCTCATTGGTTCTTCTGGTCCAACAATATGTGAAGAACTAGTCCAACTGTGCAGTTTTTCTTTTAAAGAATTTACTTCGACTTCCAAAACCACTTTCTCTTTTTAGTTTCTTCAAGGGAGTTTAAATAGAACTTAATGTCATTTGCTTGGTTAAAAGCCACAACTTCGGTTTCCCTTAGTTGTTTATTTAATAGTTTTGTTTTTTCTTTGTAACCGTGCTCGTTTTGTTTTAAAACGTGGTTTGCTTCTGTGCATAGTTGTAAGTCCTTTACTAAGCTATCATTATGATCTAATAACCTAGAAAATTTCAAATCAATATTTTCCTTAAATTTATTACATTCAAAGCAAGGATGATTATCATACAATTGGTCTTTAGAACTTACCTGAGAAGGTTCAGTTGAATCTGCCATCAGTGTAGAGATTGTCTCTTCAGCTGCTGGAGATTCTGAACATGTAGTTTTGTCATCTTCTTTAATCATAGGTTTGACTACTTTCGCAGCTTCTTCAGTTTCTGACATGGCTATTTCGATTGTGATATCATCATCACTTTCAGTATCGTCATCCAACACCTCGACATTTGCAATATCGGATTCTCCAGAGGCACGAATTTGAAGGTCCAGTCTTGCCCTTCATCACCTTAAGCAGTCAAGGCGTTTGTCTCGGTGCTAGATGATGTAGCTCCCCCAGTTGGTTTATCCTGATGGTTGAATTTCGAGAACAGGTTCCCGTTGCTAGTCTTCTTGGGCTTTACATACTCAAGTTTAAAGTGCCCCTTCTCACCACAGTTGAAACATGTCACTTTGGACTTTTCAAACCCAAACATAGTGTCTTTGGTAGCTATCAAGTTCTGTCCCGTCTTTTTAACAAACTTCTTAGCCCTCCGGACAACACATGCTAAAGCCCACATTATGTGCATAAGTTCAAGCTCGTTCTCGTCTACTTGTTTGTAGTCTTCGTCTACTAGATTGCAGTTACCAATATTTCTTGCAAGCAACCCGTCATATGAGTTTACCACAACCACCAATAAATCCATGTGTTCTTTAGCCACCTCCACAGTGATGTTCCCGAGGTTCTCAGTCTTCAACTTTGTAGCATTAGCCTCTGGTGCAATAAAATAGGTACTTGATGACCCAGACGTGTCAGACCCAGAAGTTATGGTTTGTGAAGGAGTAGTTGAACTGGAAACAAAAGCCGTTTGAAGGGGTGCTCCTGAACTGGTTGCTGTAGAAGAGGTGTTATAAAGCGAAGGGTTTTGATCATACATTCCTTTCTACCTCCTGTATTTCATCCTAAGTTCCTCCTCTCTTAATTTCAGGATGAAATCATTTATATCTAACTTTTCCAAAATACTGTTCTGTTTTAGGTTAGATACAAATGAAGCCCACTTCTCTGGTAATCCATCAGCCAAACTGGAAACCTTATCTTCCATTGATGTTTTAACTCCATGAATATGTAGCTCACTCATGAGATGATAGCACTTGTCGATCACATCATCTAGACTTTCCTTACCCATTGAAGAGAAGTTGTCAAACTCCTTCTACAATGCTTTAGCCTTTAGAGCTTTTAACGATGCATTCCCATCATAGCGTTTTCCAAGGCTATCCAAAGTTTCTTAGCTGTTTATTCTCAGAGAATTGATGAAATATATACTTCGGTATAGACTGAGTTAACAGGGTGTACACTTTCTACTCTGGGTTATATTTTGCCTTCTGCATGTCATTCATCCCTCCCAAAGTCAGTTTCACTCCAACAGCACCTACTGGCATGTCATACCCTATCTCGATTGACTCCCAAAGGTTGGGATCAACTCCATTTAAGTAAATCTCAAAATGTTGCTTCCAATGAGGGTAATCGTCTAACATTATTAGCTTATGGGGTTTATTGTGATTCCCTGTCTCATTTTCCAGAAGTAAGAGGTTCTGGATTCGTGTGTCTCTCCCTGCAGTAAAAGCTAAGTATTGCTCTTCCATTTAGTTAACTTTAAAATTTTTTAAGTCAAATACTTTGCTTATGCGAATGGACCACTCGTGCGATTGAACTTATGCGATTGGGTCAATCGTGCGAATGGAGTATGTGGATGAATTCAATCGTGCGATTGGATTCAGTCGTGTGGAAAGAGAGTGCGGTTGGAGTCTATGCGAATGAAGCTGGTTAGTCGTGTGAATCAACAAGATGACTGAGTTCAATCGTGCGTATGGAGGGTGCGAATGAGTTCAGTCGTGCGATTGAGTCAATCGTGCGACTAAAGGCTGCTGTTTTTACAAAAAACGAATGTTTTGCACACTTTGACGCAAAAACACGAATTTCTTATGAACCCTAATTGCCGTATGACGAAAAACGTTAACTTTATGACCAGAAGACTTCGAAAACACTTTTTTGACACAAAAAGATTGAATTTTTGAGTGAAAAACACCATTTTTAGGCCAAAATCGATTGAATGACATGTAAATCTAGAGCCAAAGCTTTGATACCACTTGTTAGGACCGTGTACGGATGGAGTACTAACTGATTTACATGTATACCAACTCAAATAGTGTGGAATCCTATTTGATTGGCGATCCAATCAGTGAGAATGCACGTGGAATCAATCTTAGAATGAATCTAAATGTTAAGAACGATTGCAATACGATTTTGTGCAATCTATGAACTTGGAACAGGTTCTTTAAGGTCTCTGGATGGCTAGGTATGAATAGGAGTCGAAATATTGAAAGTGTTCCATTTTTCCACGAATTAAGTGGTATTTATAGGTTAGGGTTAGTCAATCGTACAACCGGACCATTAGCATGGTTCAGTCGTGCGACTAAAGCATGCGACTGAGTCAATCACATGACTGAAGGTTCAGTCGTGCGACTGAGTCATCCATATTTCTCAGTCGTGCGACTGATCCAGTCTCCTGATTCAGTCATGCGACTGGTCCATTAGTATGAAGTATTCATGCATATGAACCATTAGCATGGTCCATTCGCATGAAAACTTCATAGGACTGGGTTTGAATATGTTTCTCAATCATTACTTGACTAAGATCTATTCAAACGACCACAAACCTATATAGTTAGTTCAATATGTGTTAATAAATAATAAACATTGAAACATACACTGAAACATTTGACATTAAGATCACCAATCACATATTCTGTTTCATTCAACTCATACATTTCATTTACATTTAGGACATGATAGGCATATTACATTAAGATCATAAACTAGGTATGTATGTATCAACAGCCATTCAAACTGCTCTTTCAAACTTTGTATACAGTGGTTTCAAGAAATGCAAAACAACTAAGCAACTGTGGGATGCATTGAAACTAATATATGAGTGTTCTACTGAAGCTAAGGAGAACAAGAAGGATCTCCCCAAGCAGCAATTTGAAAATTTCACCTTTAAAACAAGTGAAACCATGACTCAACAATACTTCAGGTATGTTGAGATTGTAGACACTCTAATCGATGTTGGAGTGACTCTTGAAAACAGGGATATTGTAAGCAAGTTTATGTCCTCTCTTCCTAGGCAATGGACATACTAATGTGTTGTTATCAAAAGGACTAAGAACCTTAAGACTCTCCCTTTGATTGAGTTGTATGGTATTCTCAGTGGATACCAGATGGAGATGAACATGCAAGGTTCATCTAGTAACTCTGGCAATCAAATAAGTTTAGCCCTACATGTGACTGAAAGGGATAGGATAGAACCTTAACATTATCTTATATGCTACCCTGGATTGTTTCTTGCATTGCCATGAGACAACCCTTCCACCAAGGAACTGACATCCCCTAGATGTAGACTTTGCAGTCATATTGCGACAACCATAATCACTATCTGTATAGGCATACAGATTGAAGTCGGGATTTTTAGGATACCATAGACCAAGTGTTGAAGCACCTTTACGGTATCTTAGAATCCTTTTGACAGTGATAAGATGAGACATCTTAGGGTTGGCTTGATATCTTGCATAGATGCAGGTGGCAAACATAATATCAAGCCTGCAGGCAGTAAGATACATAAGAGAACCAATCATAGCCATGTATAAATGTTTATCTACACACTCCCCCTCAAGATTAGGTCCAAGGGAGTGGTTTCTAGCTATGGGTGTCTTAGCAATCTTACAAGCAATCATGTTGAACCTCTTGATTATGTCTTGAACATACTTTGACTGAGTAATGAAGATGCCATCTTCAACTTGCTTCACTTGAATTCCCATAAAGAAATTGAGTCCCCCCATGGCACTTATTTCAAATCTGTCTTTCATCAGCTTCTCAAAGTCTTTGTAGAGCTTTGGATTAGTTGAACAAAAGATGATGTCATCCACATATACTTGAACTAGCAATATGTCGTTTCCTGTATTTTGATGAAGAGAGTTCCATCTATAATTCCTCTACTGTATCCATGCTTGCAAAGATACTAAGATAGTGTCTCATGCTACTTCCTGGGTGCCTGATGCAGCCCATAAAGAGCTTTGTCAAGCTTGCAGACATAATCAGGATGATCAGGATCTACAAAACTAGTTGGCTGTTTGACATACACCTCTTCATCAATCAATCCATGGAGAAATGCACACTTCACATCAAGTGGAAAGACCTTGAAGTTCTTGGATGCAGCAAATGCCAGGAATATCCTAACAGCTTCCAGTCTTGCTACAGGAGCAAAGATAGCAATGTAGTTAACTCCTTCTTCTTATGTATATCCTTGAACAACTAGTCTAGCTTTATTCTTGATGATGAATCCTCTATCATCCTTCTTGTTCCTATAAACACCCATTTGGTTCCAATGGTAGTCTTCCTATAAGGAAGAGGACGAAGGTTCCAAACTTTCTGTCTTTTGAATTGAAGTAGCTCCTCTTGCATAGCTTCAACCCAACTTCCATCCTGCAGAGCCTCATTAACTTTCTTTGGCTCTATCTAGGATAAGAAACAAAAGTGAAGACAAACATCTACTTCATGGGTTTGTCCTCTTCTTCTTACCCCTGTGACAACATCTCCAATGATGTTTGTTGTGGGGTGAGACTTGTGTATCCTTAGCTGAGGGATCATAGCAAGTTGCTGAGAAAGATCTAAATTAGAGAAATTTAGATCTGGCATAAATGTTTCACCCATCACATCAGCACACTTATCAAGAGAGACTTGATCCAAGGAGTGTGTGACATCATTGATGTTGTCATCTATGGAGTGGTTATCAACATCAAGAAAGTCTTGATCACTATCACTACTACCATCATTGTCTTGTGCAATTGAATCATCTTTATCTAGTTGTGGAGCCTCTGATCTGAAATTTGAAGGCATGCCAGATGTATCAGTTGAGTTTGTCATTGTGGTGCTGATAGAGATCTCATTTGCAAAAGTAGTCCCCACTGGAGCTGAAGATGTGTTATTTGAAGGTCTTCTCAACTCAAATCTTGGATCAGGATCACCTGTATTTAAATTTTATGCAGATCCTAAAACAGTCTCACAAGATTTGTTAAAATAGTTGGTAAGTAAATCAAGATCAAAGAGCCAATCAGGACCAGAACCAGCCACACAGGGTGTGTGTTTATTGAAAGTCACATTGGCTGACTCCTCAACAATTTTAGTTCTGAGATTGTATACTCTGTAAGCCTAGCTTGGAAAGAGTATACATGAAGTGTCCATCATCTGATTTCTTAGCAAATTTAGCAATTTGATCCTTGGTATTAAGATGGTGCAAGGACAACCAAATGACCTGAGAAAACGAATGAAAGGTTTCATCTTGTGCCAAAGTTCATAAGGAGTCCTGCCATGGGTCTTAACTACTAAAACTCTATTCTGCACATGGCAGGTAGTGTTGACTGCCTTTGCCCAAAAGGTGATAGGCAGCTTAGAGTCAGACAACATGGTTCTTGCAGCTTCAATCAGTGTCCTGTTTCTCCTCTCAGCAACACTATTCTGCTGAGGAGTCCTGGGAGCACTATATTGTCTTGTAGTACATTTTTCATCACAAAATGCATCAAGGATTTGGTTCTTAAATTCAGTTCCCTGATCACATCTTATGATTTTGACCTTGTGATCAGATTGATTCTCAATCTTTAAGATGAAATTCTTCAGAATCTCAGGAGTCTCATCCTTAGTTCTAAGGAAAAAGACCTAAGTGAATCTTGTAAAGTCATCTATGATCACTAAGCAGTATGAGGTCCTTCCTAGACACATTACACTAATGAGGCCAAAGAGATCCATATGTAACAAGTGTAGGGGTGTAGTGATGGAGTTCCTTTCCTTAGGCTTGTGAGATACCTTATGTTGCTTCCCTTTCAGGCATACAACACAATGGTCATCACTTGTAAATTCTTTCTTTAGCATTCCAGTTACCAAATTATTCTTAATCAGTTTATTCATGTTTTTATAGTTTACATGGCACATTTTTTTATGCCATAGGAAAGACTCATCACTATTTGCTTTATACCAAGAGCATGAAACTTCTCTAGAGGGAGATGTTTCTTGCAGATCCATCTTGTACATGTTCCCTTTCCTGGGGGCTCTAAGTAGAATATGCTCATGAGGAATGACCACCCCAGGCATGAGAACAATGCACTCATGCTCAGTAAAGAGCATGTTATGACTCCGATCACAAAATTGGGATACACTTAGATGATTGTATCCAAGCTCCTTGACAAAGTTTACCATTTGTTACCTTGCCCCTTCCAGAAATGTAACCACCTTCATCTCCTCCAAAAGCAACTGGCCCTCCATCAATCCTTTCAAAGTTCTGGAGTAGTGACCTATTGCCTATCATGTGCTAGGAACAACCACTGTCAATGATCCAGACATTTCTATTTGTCTTGCGTTGTCCCTGCACAAAGAAAATAATTAGTTACATTTGGAAACCCAAGCCTTACTTGTCTTGGGCTCATTAAGAGAAACAAAAGGTAATGCAATAGTAATAGATCCTATTATTGTGCTAGGAGGATCTTAAGCTGTTGTTAATGGGAAAGTCTCAGTCACTTGGTCTTTCTTAGACTTCCACAACACCTTTGGAAGCTTGGACTTGACCTTCAACACTTCGGAAGCTTTTGATACTTTGGAAGTTTTGATGACCGAACCTTCAGAAGATTCTGCAAACACTGTAGCAGATTCAGTGCTTCGGAAGTATTCCTTCCTTCTGAGACCAACTTTTCTTCCGAAGGCAATTTTCCACTTGCCTTCTTCTTGGTTTTGGAGCTTCCGAAGGAAACAGATTTTCCTTCCAAAGCTTGAATATTCTTAGAACTCTTGGAAGTCTTTGGTTTGATGGTCCAGGCTATGTAGCAGTGGTACACAGCAGATCAGTCTTCTTCTTGGTACTGAGATGATTTGAACATGAAACAGAACTCTTAGAAGAAGAGTTAAGGTTGATGTTTTCAGTTTTTACCACTTGAAACCCTGTAGAGATAAATACTTGTTTCTGCTTGGAGTCAACCATTAGCATGGTCCATTCGCATGAAAACTTGATAGGACTAAGTTTGAATATGTTTCTCAATCATTACTTGACTAAGATCTATTCAAACGACCACAAACCTATATAGTTAGTTCAATATGCGTTAATATATAATAAACATTGAAACATACACTAAAACATTTGACATTAAGATCACCAATCACATATTCTGTTCCATTCAACTCATACATTTCATTTACATTTAGGACATGACAGACATATTACATTAAGATTGTAAACTAGGTACCTATGTATCAACCGGGCTTCAGACTGCTTTTTCAAACTTTGTATACAATGATTTCAAGAAATGCAAAACAACTAAGCAACTGTGGGATGCATTGAAACTACTGTATGAGTGTTCTACTGAAGCCAAGGAGAACAAGAAGGATCTCCCGAAGTAGCAGTTTGAAAATTTCACCTTTAAAGCAAGTGAAACCATGACTCAACAATACTTCAGATATGTTGAGATTGTAGACACTCTAATCGATGTTGGAGTGACTCTTGAAAAAAGGGACATTGTAAGCAAGTTTATGTCCTCTCTTCCTAGGCAACGGACATACTACTGTGTTGTTATTAAAAGGACTGAGAACCTTAAGACTCTCACTTTGACTGAGTTGTATGGTATTCTTAGTGGATACAGATGGAGATGGAGATGAACATGCAAAGTTTATTTGGTAACTCTGGCAATCAAATAAGTTTAGCCCTACATGTGACTGAAAGGAATATGATAGAACCTTAACATCATCTTATATGCTATCTTGACAACTCACAAAAGGGTCCTATCATCACCTTCACGGTGACACCATGAGAAAGCTACACTTGTTGGACCAAAAGAACCAATGAGTCTGATCAGAGAAACCTCTAAGTCTCACAAGACATCACAACAGCTGAAGAAGACCTGATCAGCTGTTCTACAAAGTCTGAAGAATACAACTGCTGAAGTACGTCTGAAGTACTGAAGACAAAGACTGAGACAACAGCTGAAGATCTAAAGTCTGAAGACTTCAACAAGTACTGAAGACAAAGACTGAAGATCAACAGCTGAAAGACAAAGTCTGATGTTCAAGTACTGAAGACATCAGCTGATGTTAACAGCTGATGACAACAGCTGAAGAGGGCTTCTTCAGTTGTTGTGATGATTTTTCTTCTTCAGTAGTTTTTTTCCTTTCAGTAGTTTGTTTATTTTTCTTTTCAGTACTTGTAAACAACTGAGGTTGTTCTTCAGTTGTTGTAGTTTCAGTAGTTTTATGTTTTTCAGTAGTTGTAAATGAGATGTTTAACACTTCGGAACATTTGTAAGAAGATGTCAGTTGTTGACATCTTCAGTAGTTGTTAAACATCAGTAGTTATAAAACGGTTACATGTCACTTTCAAGTGACATCAGCCTACGTCATTCTTTTCTTTATAAGGAAAGATGACTCACCTGTAATCGTGCCTTTAAGGCCGACAATCCTAATGCAATATTCCTTTTGTCGGATATTTCTCTCTCTATAACAAAATTCTTTTATCGTTTTATATCAATTGTTCTTGTTGAATTTGTCTAATTCTGAGCTATTCCGCTGCTATATCTGTTCAATCGATTAAACCAAGGGCTGAGATCCTAACAAATGGTATCAGAGCGGTTAATCATTGATCGATCTAACAATTGATCATTGAAACTGTTCAATCGCTCTAAGTTTAATCGAATTAGCAAAATTCGCAAGGATCTGTTATAGAGATTGAGAGTGTATCGCTTCTGGCCGTTTTATTTGAGGTTCTGTGTGGTTTTGAGCTAAATTATTGTGTTTTTACTTGAATCTGTCTGATTTTCCACAATGACTACTTCTTCTAATGATCCTTTCAATACTGGATCCTCTACCAAGCCTCCGATCTTGGTGAGGAATGAGTATAACATTTGGCAGAGAAGATTGCTCCATCACCTGTCTGTCAATAGCTCAGGTTGTTGGACATCTGTGGTACATGGACCACATAAGCCAATGGTGAATGATCCGGAAACAAACCAGTTGGTTCCAAAAAAGAAGGAGCAATACTCCGATGAGGACAAGAAGTTGTTTGAAATCGATGCAAAAGCCCATGGAATTTTGGCTATGGCTATTCTAATGAGATTTACTCTGGGCTTCTGCATTGTGAGTCTGCTCATGACCTCTGGAATGCCATCAAAGAACAATTTGGTGGTACTGATGAGGTTTTAGCAAACAACAGGGAAATCCTCGCCCAACAATATGAGACTTTCTCTCATAGAAAGGGTGAGACTCTGACTCAACAATTTGAGCGGTTTTCATGTTTAATCTCTGAATTGAAAATGGTTAAACATGAATATACCAGGAGTCAGATGAACCATAGATTTTTAAGATCACTGCCTGAGAGATGGAACACATATACCATTGTTCTACGCTCAAATGCTGATGTTGATCGCCTATCTCTCACCCAACTTCATGGGAAACTGCTTACATTGAGAGAGAGATAGAGCAGAAAAGGAAATTGGTTTCATCTGGCAAACTCACTGAGGATTTTGTCCAAGGGAACACTGCCCTGATTGGACATCAAGAGTCAGAATATGCGTCATCTGAAAGCCAGTATGATGAGCATATTGATTTCTCTACAAACACTTCTGAGCCTGCCTTTGTGAGTGTTGATAGTTATTCTGCTGGTTGTAATAGTGACAATCTATGTTTCATCATGGATGATCTCAAGGGGATTGCTGATGATGACTTAGAAGAGATGGATATTTTGAGCCAAATGGCCTTGATAAATATCAGATCTCAGAAGTTCTACAAAAGAACTGGAAGGAAATTCCCAGGACTCTCTGGCAAAACCAAAGTTGGTTTTGACAAGAGTAAGTTGAAGTGCCATAAATGCCACAGGCTTGGGCACTTTGCAAGAGAATGTAGATCATCTGGATCTAACTCTCCTGCACCCTTTGTGACTTTCCCTGGCAATAGTCAACAAAACAGAGGGCAACAACCTGTCAATTCTGGTTATCATCATCAACCACAATCTCCTGCATATTTTGTTCCACAGGGGCCAATGCCATATCCATACCCTGCTATTACATGCCACAACCAGGTCAGGTTCAAGCACCCACTGCTCAGCAACCACATGCACTCCCTGAGCCTCAACCATCCCAATCTCATCAACCTAATCAACTTACAACACAGCTTCTTCACACCAGGTGTTGTTGACTGGAGCAGTTTACCAGATGATGTGTCTGGTAATGAACAACTGTTCTCAGGTGCTGGTCAACATGGTGGTGAGCATCCTTTTGGAAATCTAGCTCTCATGGCTTTGGAATCCTCTGATGGATCATCCTCAAATACCTCTTCAACACAGGTATCACAGGTATCCTCTGAGGCTAAGGCCAATTATGTTCTGAAACTTGCATAGCAGCATTCGCCTCTATTAGAGAAGCAAATGTGGCTTTAATCAATAAAAATGTAGAGCTAGAACAAACAATTTCCAAAAATAAAGCTGAGTTTGAGTCTGTGCTAAAAGAGAAAATGATGAGATTTACAAATTAAAATGCCAAATTTCTGATGATAAGGCTAGGGAGGATGTACTCTTAGAGAAGTACAAAGACCTCAAAGATACTCTTGCTGTCACCCAGGTAGAGTGTGATCGATGGGTACAATCTTGCAAGGGCTTTGAAATGCTTCTTAGTAAGCAAACAGCTTCCAATGTGAAGTTTAGAATTGGTTATAATCACACTGCTCCTCCTACAGTTTTTGCTTCAAGAGCAGGAGCGGATTCTGATGGAGAAAGTAATGACCAATCCACCTCATCATGTGATTCACTACTTGATAAAGCACCATCAGTAGTTGAAGTCAGTAGTAATCCCTCTGTGAACCTAACAGCTGATATTGATGGTTCAACTGCTGACACTCACATGATCAATGAGTTGATCAACCCAAGTGTTATCCCTAGAAGTACTGAGGGTACTGGAGAGCAGGGGATAACATCTGGAGTTCAAATCCTAATGACTGACAGCACTGAAGAGAAGAAAACTGTCAGTAGGAAGGATTTGAAGCCTACTAAGGAAGTTGACAAGAAGGCAAAAAGTGCTTCTAAACTGCCGAAGAGCAAGTCTTCAGTAGTTTCATCTTCTTTAGTTGATGATCAACAGAAGATGAAGAAGAAACGATGTGAAATATGTGGTCTATTCAATCATCTCACAGATGATTGTTGGTACAAAAAGGGATCCAAACTCAAACAAAAAGAGAAAATTAAAGAAAATTTGGCTAAAATGAAAACTGAGTTTGAGTCCAAGTTTGTACCAGCAGCATCAAATCCTGTTACTCCTATGACCAAAAGGAAATCTAAAAAGGAAGGAGTGCAACAGGCAATAGCTGAGGTTGCTCAAAAGAAGATGGTGCAACACAAGAACTCATCATCAAACACCAATACCAATGTGTCTGAAGAGCTGAAAGCTCTCTCCCAGAATCAGACACAGCTGGTAATGATGGTTCAACATCTGTTGGGAAGAGTTAACCAACTTGATGGCCCTGTGTTGAAACCCCAGAAAAGGAGATCCAAGCCGAAGGATTCCTCTTCTACACCATCTCCTTCACCTCAAGCTATTGTGTCCAATAAACCTGTTAGTTTACCATCTGTTGATGAGACCAGGCCCAAAACCAAAAAGGTTTGGGTCTCCAAAAACTGATTGTTTATTTATGCAGGTTTCTTCAACATGCCAAAGTAGCATCTGGTATGTAGACAGTGGAGGATCTATGCATATGACTGGGAACAACTCACTTCTTAATGACTACTCTCCAGGAAGGAAGGGATTTGTTTCTTTTGGCAATGATGCAAGAGGTTACATCATCGGGAAGGGTTTTGTTTCCAATGGGGAAATAAAGTTTGATGATGTCAACCATGTGGAAAATCTCAAGTATAATCTTTTGAGTGTCAGTCAATTGTGTGACAAAGGCCATGTTGCCCTTTTCACAAGCCAGAACTGCAGGATTCTGTCATCCAAAGTTCTGAGTTTGATTGACAAGGTATTGGATGCTCACACTCTCCTGAAGGCCAACAGGACAGGAAGAGTGTATGCCTTAGATCTTTCCAAGAAAATTGATCTCAAAGGCCATCCTTGCCTATTTTCCAAGGCCTCTCCTCAAGAATCTAATCTATGGCATAGAAGGCTGGGACATGTTAATTTCAAGAACATGAATCAGCTGATACACCATAGTTTAGTAAGGGGAATGCCTATGAAGGAGTTCAAGTGTGAAAACAACTGCACTGCTTGTTTGAAAGGAAAACAGCAAAGTTTCATTTCCACCTATTGAAGAACCAAAGTCCACTGCCTGCTTACAACTTCTTCACATGGATCTCTTTGTCCTGTGAGAGTGATGAGCATGGCACAGAAAAAATACTGTCTGGTAATTGTGGATGATTACTCCAGATTTGTATGGACTTTCTTTCTACATTCAAAGGATGAAGCTGCACAGAAGATCATAAACTTTGTGTTGTATGCTGAGAAGCAGTATTCCCTCTCAGTCAAGTGTATTAGAAGTGATAATGGAACAGAATTCAGGAACAATACACTTGATGAGTTCTACCTTTCCAAGGGAATAAAGAGACAGTTTAGTATTCCAAGAACTCCTGAACAGAATGGAGTTGTGGAGAGAAAGAACAGGACCCTCATTGAAGCTGCAAGGTCTATGTTGGCTGATTCTGGACTGCCATTGACTTTTGGGCTGAAGCTGTCAACACAGCATGCTATGTGCAGAATAGAGTGCTAATAAATCAGAGGTTGATGAAGACTCCATATGAAGTTCTACATCATTTGGCCCCTCTCATTTCATTTTTTAGAGCATTGGGTGTCCCTGTTTCATTCTCAACACAAAGGATCAGCTCCAGAAATTTGATCCTAAGGTGGATGCAGGGTACTTTGTTGGTTATTCATCAACTTGCAAGGCATACAGAGTCTTCAATTGCAGAACAAAGATGGTTGAAGAGACTTTACATGTCAAGTTCAATGAATCTCCAAAGGACAAGATTCCACAAAGCCCTGTGGAGCTCTTTGATTTGGACATACTGCAATATGTTCCTTATCAATCTCCTGCTGTTGCTCCTGTCAACAGTTCACCACCTGGTGTTACTACTGAAGATGTTGATGATAGTAGTAATCACCTCTTCAGGTTTAGTGATCAACTGCCTGAGTCCTCTAAACCTGATGCTCCTGTAGCTCCAGCCGCACCATCCACAACAAATGCTGATGAGATTTCTGCATCCTCAACTTCATTTGAGTTGCCACCATCTTCATGGTTTCAAGAATCTGCATCAACATCTGCTGCTGCTGAAGACCCTACAAACACTTGCACAGATTTGATTGTTTACCAAGAGCTGAAAAATCACCCAATATCTCAAATCCTTGGTGATATCAATGCTGGTGTCTCAACCAGAAGCCAGTTGTCCAATTCTGCTTCTATGCTCTCTTCATCAGTCAGCTAGAGCCAAAGAACTATCATGTTGCTTTGAGGGACAATGGATGGGTTGAAGCCATGCAGCTTGAGCTTCTTCAGTTCAAGAAACAGCAAGTGTGGGAGCTTGTTCCTCTACCTCCAGGTAAGTGTGCAATAGGCACTAAATGGGTGTTTAGGAATAAAACTGATGAAAATGGGCTAATTGTTAAGAACAAGGCCAGACTGGTTGTGCAGGGGTTTGCACAAGAAGAAGGTATTGATTATGATGAAACCTTTGCCCCTGTAGCCAGACTGGAGGCAATTAGATTGTTTTTAGCCTATGCTGCACTCCACAATCTTAAGTTTTCCAAATGGATGTCAAAAGTGCTTTTCTATATGGTACAATAAAAGAAGAAGTTTATGTGTGTCAACCACCAGGCTTTGAGGATAATAAGCACCCAGAATGGGTATATAAGCTTGATAAAGCTCTTTATGGGTTGAAACAAGCACCTAGAGCTTGGTATGAGACCTTATCAAACTTTCTTCTACAGAATAATTTCACTAGAGGCTCCATAGATAAAACTTTATTTATTAAGAAGGTGGATCAGCATAAGCTACTTGTTCAATTTATGTTGATGATATTATATTTGCATCCTCTGATCCCCAATTGTGTGAGGATTTCCAAACCTTAATGCAACAGAAGTTTGAAATGAGTGCAATGGGAGAATTACAGTTCTTTCTAGGTTTGCAAATCAAACAAAAAGCTGATGGAATTTTCATTCATCAGTCTAAATACACAAAAGATCTTTTGAATAAGTTTGATTTACAAAACTGTAAATCTTGTTCTACTCCCATGTGCAGCACCACACAATTGGATGTTGATCAGAAAGGTAAAGGTGTTGATGAAACCCTTTACAGATGTATGATTGGTTCCTTGATGTATTAACAGCTTCTAGACCAGATATTATGTTTGCTACATGTGTTTGTGCTAGATTTCAGGCTGCACCTAAGGAGTCTCATCTGATTGCAGTCAAGAGGATCTTTAGATATCTGCAAGGCACACAATCTCTAGGCTTATGGTATTCCACTGGACATTCTTGCAAATTAGTTGCCTTCTCTGATAGTGACTATGCAGGATGTAAGTTGACCAGGAAATCAACTTCTGGTGGATGCCAATTCCTAGGCAACTGTTTGATTTCTTGGCAGAGTAAGAAACAAACCTCTGTTGCTACATCCACTGCTGAAGCCGAGTACATTGCTGCTGCAAGTTGTACATCCCAAATACTCTGGCTTCAGAATCAACTTTTGGATTATGGCATTACAGAGACTAAGACTCCATTATTAATGGATAGTGCTTCAGCTCTTTGCATTGTCAAAAATCCTGTCCAGCACTCTAGGACCAAACATATAGAAATTAGACATCATTTTATAAGAGATTGTTTTGAAAAGGGTCTAATTAATCCTATGTTTGTGCCTAGTGCTGATGAGCTTGCAGACATTTTACTAAGCCTTTGGATAGTTCAACTTTCCACAACCTGGTGTTAAGGCTTGGTATGCTGCAGCTAGAATAAGTGACAACTCCATGTCACATATAAGTACTGATGAGTTATTTTACCCTCAGTAGTTTTTATAACTACTGAAGGCTAAATGCTTTAAGTACTGTACTTTATCTGTTCTACACTACTGATATAGGTACAACTACTGAAATCAGTAGAAACAGATAAGTACTGATGTCCTATGAAACTACTTAAAACAGCTAAAAGCTGATGAGTAAGTGTTGAGGACAGTATGAAACAGCTGAAAGGCTATGAATTGACGACAATACTGATGAGTACTCTCTCTTCAGTAGTTCACAAACTGCTGTTTCTTTATAAACAACTGAAGCAATACCATGTCTTCAGTAGTTTCACAACTACTGATGACTAACCCAAGTCTTCAGTTGTTTACAACAACTGATGGCAAAACCACGGTCTTCAGTAGTTCACAACTACTGATGACTAATACCAAGTCCTCAGTTGTTTCAACATCTGAAGTCCAACTTGTCTTCAGTAGTTTTTTAAAACTACTGATGCCTAAATCAGAGACTTCAGTTGTTTCAACGTCTGATAGTAAACACCATGTCTTCAGTTGTTTTATAACTGCTGACCACTCCAATACCATCAGTCGTTTCAAACGTCTGAAAGTTAATACCACGTCATCAGTAGCTTCAAATACTGATGACTAACACCAAAATCTTCAGTCGTTTCATAACCCGTACCCTATATACCTGATCCCTCTTTCAGAGTTTTTCTTTCTTTCACGACCTAACTTTTCAAAAGCTCTGAAAACCTTTCACCTTCATTAATGGCGACCATGCAACTCAAACCTCGACACAACTGTGTCGCGTACCTTACAAAATCGCCCTTCTGGACCAAATTTGAAAATGCTATAGATCTTATGGTCCAATCCCCACTAAAAACGGCTTTCCTTTTAAATCCAATCATTTATGCCGATTCGCTACGTCAGTTCTGGATGAATGCGACCGTTAATGGAGAATCTATCCTTTCATCTATCAACTCGCATAAGGTGGTCATCTCTACTGCTACCATCCGCCAAATATTGCTGTTAGATGATGCTGCCTACCCTGTTGGATATCCTAAGCACAACTTGATCTTTCCTTGGACAACATGGATATCAGGGTGATCTTAGTGCTTCAACAATCCTGAAGAAACATTTTCCAGATGCTGAACGATTATTATTTCATATGGTAAATGTTTGCCTGGCTCCGAAGACTCCTCTTGGGATCAACTGTCTTCCAGATGGCAACAGGTATTGTTCTCTATCCTTGAACAAGAACCACTAAACTTTTCTGAAATAATTTTTCTTGAACTCAAGGATATGGCCACAAAACCACTTTCTAACCGTTGGATACTATATCCTCGGTTTATAATGGCCATAATAGAGAATCAGCTTTCTGCTGAGGGACTAGTTGGTCTGGGAGTCCCTGCTTTGGCTGTATTGCCGGAGGTATACTCCCGACACAACACTGACCAAACTCTCAAACAGGCTGCCAAGCTGCGCAAACCCACGCAGCTGGAACCCACAGCCTCCACCTCCACATCCAAAGTCCCCTCCAAACTCACAAAGAAGAAGCCTAAGAAAGCTACTCAGGGAATTGAGTCCCCTGTGGATGCTCCTGCTGCACCAACGCAGGTTATCTCTGCTGGAAATAACCCCCAGTAGAGACTGTGACTCCACCAACTGAAGCCGCTCAGGTTTCCTCTCAAAAGGAACCTGAAGCAACCACTCAAAGGGAAGCCACATGCTGGGATCCTCCTCACTTGAGGGGATTACCATTGAAGAGCACCACCTGTCGTCCGGGTGCACACTGCTTCCACACCCTCTCCTGATGCAACCGCCCCTCAAGCCCTACTATCATTGTTGCAAAAGTGCTGACGCAGTTGCATTCCTCACCCCCCACCCAGACACCAATTACTACTGGGATAACCTCAACACCTGAGGGGGAGGATCACGATGCTGCTGTCAACCCACAGCACAGGGGTTATCATGTTCCATCTTCTAGTGTAGATAAGGAGGTGCGAACTTCTTGGTGAGGCTGCCACTGCTCCTGACTCAGCAAATGACCAGGATGCAGTTGGTAACATCTCTAAGTCCTCACCAGTGGCAACAGCTGATGAAGGACATAGTCCTGAGGCTGGAAGTCCCCAGAACCGAGAACAAGGGGCACATGCTACAATTGATCTACACTCAAGGCATGTTCATTCTGACTTTGTCAGGAGGTCAGGTGATTCAGTCACAACTGATGATGACCTGAGCTTCTTCTTTGATGTAGTTGCTCAAAACACCATTCTAGAGGATGAGGTTAGCAGACTCAAAGAGCTGCTGGCCAAGATGTCTCAGGATGCAAGTCCATCTGCCACCACAATACACCCACAGATGGCACCTTCTTCTGAAGGTCCCCTACACACTGAGCCAGTATATACTTCCGAGCCACCAGCCTCTGCTTTCGGCACTGATTCTCAGGAACAGAACCACCCTGATCAATCAGTTGCTACCCTTCAAAATTCCCTACCTCTCATCACTCCCATGATCACAGATATAGTGATCAAAGCCATTGATGAGAGGCTTCCTACAATAATACAACCCTTGGTGGAGGAGTTGGTGACTAAATCTCTTTCTACTGCTCAAACCCTTGCATTCAATGCAACCAAAAGGGGGAGAGTCAGTTAGTTAAAGGAAAAAGGAAGAGGATAGATGGGGAGAAGGCAAAAGAATCTGAGGTTGTAATGAGAAGGAGAAGGAGAATGTGAAGGGAGCTGAAGTGAATGAAAGTCAAAAAGACTTTCATGTCACATATCAAAAGAGAAAAGGAGAGTCTGAGAAGGAGAAGGAGCTGAAGGATATGTGAAAGAAGCTGACGCCAACCATAACCGTTCAATGGATAAAATCATTGAGCAGTTGTATAGGCAGGGTTTTGACATCAAACAACTAGACTCCGAGATCAGAAGGATGGAAACAGAGGAGATCAATTCCAGATGGGCTAGCTATGATGCCTTAGAAAGAGAAAGGCTGGAAATAATGATCAGATTTATAGCTAAATACCTGGAAGATCTCTAATGGAAATAAGGGCCTGGACCAGGGACAACATCTTGGCAATAACCACCAAGATTTGTTCATCTGAAGAATACTCCAAAGGTCTAGTGATTGAGGTATTGAATGAAGCTGGGGTTGGGAATCGAAAAGAACTGACAAAATTTACCAAAGCCTCCCTTACAGCCAAAATGCTAAAACAGTCTGAACCTCAATCCTCAAAATCACTATCTCCACACCCACTAAAACAACTCCTTTACCCTCTAAACCAACCATCCAACCCACAAAACCAAATCCTTTACCTCAAAAACCCATTGCCAGTGATGTACCTAGCCAAAAGAAAAGAAAGGTACTGAGGCCTGATGAAGATGAAGAGGAGGATGAAGAGACTGCCACTCTCTGCAGTTACTTTGCCTAAGGCTAAACCAATGTCCATCACTCCTGCTTCTCAAATGCATGATGTAATGATAAAGATTGAAGAGGAACAGATGCAAAAACATGATGAGGAAATGCTGAAAAGCATTGACAAAGCATATGCTACATCCTCTTCAATGATCAGCATGAAGAAAGAAGTATTAAGATTGTACACCCTTGCCAATACCTTTCAATACCAAAGGGAAAGAGTAAGGATATGGCCTGATCCTAGGGTGGCACACCGGATTGTCAAGAAAGAAATTCCTTCAAGATACAGGCCAAGTGAAGAGAGTTGTCGACGAAGACATCACTGTGGTGCTTGTAGTGTCCCCCTGGGAAATTGTTGAAGAGTTCAAGAAAGCCTATGAAGCCAAACAACCACCTCAAAAGATGTTAGAGAACAAAATATAAAGAAGGGATTGGTTTACAAACGACTTGAAAACTTCAAACAAGAAGAGCTCAACCTGCTCTTAGAAGGAACTCATCCAGATGAGTTTGCTTATAGACAAATAACAACGGTTGAGCTCAAAAATGGAAAACAGGCCAAGTACATATCTGAAGTGTATGGCCGAGAAGGATTATTTGATGGTGTGCCCGAGGTGCTGACAATGGATGAGCAAATCATGTTTTTAAGGGCTTACACCAGGGAATCATATAGGCTGATACACGGGAAGTAGATCTCATGGTTGGGGCAACAGCTCGTGTCCAAGTCCCCAATACAGAGCTCCCAACCATATCATGCCAAACAGATCATCAGAGACTTCTTCCCAGGCCGGTGCTGAAAAAGGGTCACTTCTCATCTGATCAAGAGGATAAGAGACCAATCTATCTGCCAAAATAAGTGGGACTCGTCAATAACTTAGAGGTTTTGGCTGCATTGGTTCAGGGGGAGTTTGTTGGACCAAAAGAACCAATGAGTCTGATCAGAGAAACCTCTAAGTCCCACAAGACATCACAACAGCTGAAGAAGACCTGATCAGCTGTTCTACAAAGTCTGAAGAATACAACTGCTGAAGTACGTCTGAAGTACTGAAGACAAAGACTGAGACAACAGCTGAAGATCTAAAGTCTGAAGACTTCAACAAGTACTGAAGACAAAGACTGAAGATCAACAGCTGAAAGACAAGTCTGATGTTCAAGTACTGAAGATCAGCTGATGTTAACAGCTGATGACAACAGCTGAAGAGGGCTTCTTCAGTTGTTGTGATGATTTTTCTTCTTCAGTAGTTTTCTTTTCCTTTCAGTAGTTTGTTTATTTTTCTTTTCAGTACTTGTAAACAACTGAAGAGGTTGTTCTTTAGTTGTTGTAGTTTCAGTAGTTTTATGTTTTTCAGTAGTTGTAAATGAGATGTTTAACACTTAGGAACATTTGTAAGAAGATGTCAGTTGTTGACATCTTCAGTAGTTGTTAAACATCAGTAGTTATAAAACGGTTACATGTCACTTTCAAGTGACATCAGCCTACGTCATTCTTTTCTTTATAAGGAAAGATGACTCACCTGTAATCGTGCCTTTGAGGCCGACAATCCTAATGCAATATTCCTTTTGTCGGATATTTCTCTCTTATAACAAAATTCTTTTATCGTTTTATATCAATGTTCTTGTTGAATTTGTCTAATTCTGAGCTATTCCGCTGCTATATCTGTTCAATCGATTAAACAAGGGCTGAGATCCTAACAAAGAAAAGAAAGGTACTGACGCCAACATAAAATCATTGAGCAGTTGTATAGGCAGGGTTTTGACATCAAACAACTAGACTCCAGATCAGAAGGATGGAAACAGAGGAGATCAATTCAGATGGGCTAGCTATGATGCCTTAGAAAGAGAAAGGCTGGAAATAATGATCAGATTTATAGCTAAATACTGGGAAGATCTCTAATGGAAATAGGGCCTGGACCAGGGACAACATCTTGGCAATAACCACAAGATTTGTTCATCTGAAGAATACTCCAAAGGTCTAGTGATTGAGGTATTGAATGAAGCTGGGGTTGGGAATCGAAAAGAACTGACAAAATTTACCAAAGCCTCCCTTACAGCCAAAATGCTAAAACAGTGAACCTCAATCCTCAAAATCACTATCTCCACAACCCACTAAAACAACTCCTTTACCCTCTAAACCAACCATCCAACCCACAAAACCAAATCCTTTACCTCAAAAACCCATTGCCAGTGATGTACCTAGCCAAAAGAAAAGAAAGGTACTGAGGCCTGATGAAGATGAAGAGGAGGATGAAGACAGACTGCCACTCTCTGCAGTCATTACTTTGCCTAAGGCTAAACCAATGTCCATCACTCCTGCTTCTCAAATGCATGATGTAATGATAAAGATTGAAGAGGAACAGATGCAAAAACATGATGAGGAAATGCTGAAAAGCATTGACAAAGCATATGCTACATCCTCTTCAATGATCAGCATGAAGAAAGAAGTATTAAGATTGTACACCCTTGCCAATACCTTTCAATACCAAAGGGAAAGAGTAAGGATATGGCCTGATCCTAGGGTGGCACACCAGATTGTCAAGAAAGAAATTCCTTCAAGATACAAGGCCAAGTGAAGAGAGTTGTCGACGAAGACATCACTGTGGTGCTTGTAGTGTCCCCCTGGGAAATTGTTGAAGAGTTCAAGAAAGCCTATGAAGCCAAACAACCACCTCAAAAGATGTTAGAGAACAAAATTATAAAGAAGGGATTGGTTTACAAACGACTTGAAAACTTCAAACAAGAAGAGCTCAACCTGCTCTTAGAAGGAACTCATCCAGATGAGTTTGCTTATAGACAAATAACAACGGTTGAGCTCAAAAATGGAAAACAGGCCAAGAACATATCTGAAGTGTATGGCCGAGAAGGATTATTTGATGGTGTGCCCGAGGTGCTGACAATGGATGAGCAAATCATGTTTTTAAGGGCTTACACCAGGGAATCATATAGGCTGATACACGGGAAGTAGATCTCATGGTTGGGGCAACAGCTCGTGTCCAAGTCCCCAATACAGAGCTCCCAACCATATCATGCCAAACAGATCATCAGAGACTTCTTCCCAGGCCGGTGCTGAAAAAGGGTCACTTCTCATCTGATCAAGAGGATTAAGAGACCAATCTATCTGCCAAAATAAGTGGGACTCGTCAATAACTTAGAGGTTTTGGCTGCATTGGTTCAGGGGGAGTTTGTTGGACCAAAAGAACCAATGAGTCTGATCAGAGAAACCTCTAAGTCCCACAAGACATCACAACAGCTGAAGAAGACCTGATCAGCTGTTCTACAAAGTCTGAAGAATACAACTGCTGAAGTACGTCTGAAGTACTGAAGACAAAGACTGAGACAACAGCTGAAGATCTAAAGTCTGAAGACTTCAACAAGTACTGAAGACAAAGACTGAAGATCAACAGCTGAAAGACAAAGTCTGATGTTCAAGTACTGAAGACATCAGCTGATGTTAACAGCTGATGACAACAGCTGAAGAGGGCTTCTTCAGTTGTTGTGATGATTTTTCTTCTTCAGTAGTTTTCTTTTCCTTTCAGTAGTTTGTTTATTTTTCTTTTCAGTACTTGTAAACAACTGAAGAGGTTGTTCTTCAGTTGTTGTAGTTTCAGTAGTTTTATGTTTTTCAGTAGTTGTAAATGAGATGTTTAACACTTCGGAACATTTGTAAGAAGATGTCAGTTGTTGACATCTTCAGTAGTTGTTAAACATCAGTAGTTATAAAACGGTTACATGTCACTTTCAAGTGACATCAGCCTACGTCATTCTTTTCTTTATAAGGAAAGATGACTCACCTGTAATCGTGCCTTTAAGGCCGACAATCCTAATGCAATATTCCTTTTGTCGGATATTTCTCTCTCTATAACAAAATTCTTTTATCGTTTTATATCAATTGTTCTTGTTGAATTTGTCTAATTCTGAGCTATTCCGCTGCTATATCTGTTCAATCGATTAAACCAAGGGCTGAGATCCTAACAACACTCAAGGAAGCCCTTTCTAAGATACAAGTTCTTCACATGCCTTTATGTCTTATGATGAAAGCTCAGGAAAATTTCTTTTCACCCTTGAAGGTTTGGACTGTATCCATCCAGATGATCTGGAGTACATTGAAATAGTCCAGCAGATGGCTCTTCTCACTTACAGAGCCAAGAAGTTCTATAAAAGGACAAAAAGGAAGTTCCCAAGCAATACAACTAGTGGAAAGTTTGGGCAGGATAAAAACAAAGTCAAGTGTTATAAATTTAACCAAATGGACCACTTTGAAAGGGAGTGCAAGTCACTAAGAACAAATGGTGGCCAAGCACAAACCAGACCAAACTACACTGAGAAAACCACCTAGAATGAGAAGCCAAAACAGCAAGGTGCAGTTTCTATTGAAGAAGGAGGCTTTGAGTGGAGTTTTCAAGTGGCAGATGCATCTCCAAACCAAGCACTAATGGCTGATCCTGATGAAGCAAAGGTATTGGAACATCTTTGTACACCTGAATGTATTGCTAAAGTTAATAGATACAGGTCCTACAACTTAGAGATGAGATCCTATCTTGAGTCCTTGAATATCTTAAAATCTGATTTCAAAAGATCTGAAAATGATTATAAACTACAAATAAAGGACTTAGAGAAAACCATTTCAATTCTTAAATATGAACACACCAACTACAGGACTCAGATGAAAGATCTCATAACCAAGTTGACTGAATGCCAGGCTGATCTTGTGATAAGCAAAACAAGGTCAGAAAAATGTGTTCTTGAAGAAGAAACCTTCAAGAACATTATATCCTCATCCTTGCATGCAAAAGTTTGTTATCAGAATAAGCAGGAACTGGGATCTAGTGAGATAACTCCTCCACACACCATCTTGTTTGTAAGATCTCCTAGGTGTGGAACTTCTGAACATGAGCTTCCTCTCATAGACCCTTTGACTGAAAAGATGAAGAAGTGATAGTGGAGAATGCCTTGAGAAGAGTAGAGAAGAGGATTCTAAGAAGGGTCACTATCCTTATGAGGAGAGTAAGAAGACTGTGATGATCAAGTCTATGAGAAAGAACTTGATTAGAAAGAACAAAAGAAAAGCAAAGAAGGCTTAAGAGATCAAGATCACCTTCAACTCTTAGCAGAAACAAGTTTTCATCTATGAAGGATTTGAAGTGGCAAAGACTAAAGACACTAACTTGAACTCTAGTACCGGAGTTTAAGTTCAGTATCAACTCATCCCAGCATCAAGAAGAAGGCGGATCAGTTGTGTACCATTGCTACACAACCTGAACCATTCAACTCCAAAGGAAGTCCTCATCCTAAAAGGACTTCCACTGCATGTGCAAAGATAAAGATGGAGAAAGAAAGTGATCAAGTTCAGTCTTATTCACAAAAGAAGGCTCTTAGGAAGAAGAAGTTAGAATGTGTTATGTGTGAGAGTTCCTCTCATCTTGCTAAAGATGGTCCTTACAATCCAAAAGGCACTTTCCGTATGATTAAGAAGGAGACTTCTAAGAGTTCCAAGAAGAAACAAGCTTTGAAAGGAAAATTTGTTTCCTTCAGAAGCTCCAAAATGAAGATGAGGGCAAGTGGAAAATTGCCTTCGGAAGAAAATTTGGTCTGGAAAGAAGGAATACTTTCGAAGCACTAAAGCGTGTTTCAGTGTTAGCAAGATCTTCTGAAGGTCCAGTCATCAAAACGTCCGAAGTCATCAAAACTTCCGAAGTCATCAAAACTTCCGAAGGTGGTGTGGAAGTCAAAGAAAGACCAAGTAACTGAAAGTTCTCCATCAACAACAGCAAAAGATCCTCAAAACATGACTATAGGATCTATCCCTGTTGCATTACCTCAACTTCTTTTGATGAACCCAAGACAAACAAGGCTTGGGTTTGCAAATCTAACTAATTATCTCTTTTATGCAGGAACAACTATAGACAAACAAGAATATATGGATCATTGATAGTGGTTGTTCCAGGCACATGACAGGCAATAGGTCACTACTCAAAAGATTTGAAAAGATTGATGGAGTACCAGTTGCTTTTGGAGGAGATGCTGCTGGTTACACTACTAGAAGGGGCAAGGTCACAAACGGTAAGCTCAACATTGAGAAGGTAAAATTTGTCAATGAGCTTGGATACAATCTTCTAAGTGTATCACAATTTTATGATCAGAGTCATAACATGCTCTTTACTGAGCATGAGTGCATTGTTCTCAACCTCGAGGTGGTCATTCCTCATAAGCATATCCTGTTCAGAGCCCCCAGGAAAGGGAACATATACAAGATGGATTTGCAAGAGACATCTCCCTCTAGAGAAGTTTTATGCTTTCTCTCTAAAGAAAATAGTGACAAGTCTTTCCTCTGGCATAGAAGACTGTGCCATGTAAACTTTAAAAACATAATAAATTAATTAAGAATGATTTGGTAACTAGAATGCCAAAGAAAGAGTTTACAAGTGATGACCATTGTGTGGCATGCTTGAAGGGAAACAACACAAGGTATCTCACAAACCAAAGGAAAGAAACTTCATTACTACTCCCCTACACTTGTTACATATGGATCTCTTTGGCCCTACCAGTGTAATGAGTCTAGGAAGGACCTCTTACTGCTTAGTGATCATAGATGACTTTACAAGATTCACTTGGGTCTTCTTCCTTAGAACTAAGGATGAGACTCCTGAGATTCTAAAGAATTTCATCTTAAAGATTGAGAATCAATTTGATCACAAGGTCAAAACCATAAGATGTGATCATGGAACTGAATTCAAGAACCAAATCCTTGATACATTTTATGATGAAAAGGGTATTACAAGACAATATAGTGCTCCCAGGACTCCTTAGCAAAATGGTGTTGTTGAGAGGAGAAACAGGATACTGATTAAAGCTGCAAGAACTATGTTGTCTGACTCTAAACTGCCTATTACCTTCTGGGTAGAGGCAGTCACCACTACTTGCTAAGAGTTTTAGTGGTTAAGACACATGGTAAGACTCCTTATGAACTTTGGCATAAGAGGGAACCTTTCATTGGTTTTCTCAGGTCATTTGGATGTCCTTGCACCATCTTGAATACCAAAGAACAAATTGCCAAGTTTGTTGAGAAATCAAATGATGGATATTTCATCGGATACTCTTTCCAAGCTAAGGCTTATAGAGTATACAATCTCAAAACCAGAATAGTTGAGGAGTCAACCAATGTGACTTTTAATGAACACACACCTAGGTCTATAGATATTTTACCCACAAGTGATCCTGATCCAAGATTTGAGTTGAGAAGACCCTCAAGTAACACTACTTCAGCTCCACTTGTAACTAGCTCTACAAATGAAGTTTTTATTAGCACAACAATGACAAATTCAGCTGATACATCTAAGATGCCTCAAATTCTAGCTTAGTAGCTCAACAACCAGATAAAGAAATTTCAAATATAGAAGATCATGGTGGTGGTGAAAGTGATTAAGAATTTCTTGATGTTGATAACCACTCCATTGAAGACAACATCAATGATGTCACACACTCACTGGATCAAGTTTCACTTGATAAGTGTGCCAATGTGATGGGAGAAACCTCAATGCAAGATCTAAATTTTTCTAATTTAGATCGCTCTTAGCAACTTGCTATGATTCCTTAACTAAGGATCCAGAAGTCTCATCCCATCTCAATCATCATTGGAAATGTTTATTCATGGGTAAAAACAAGAGGAAAAACCCATAATGCAAATGTTTGTCTTCTCTCTTGTTTCTTATCTCAAATAGAGCCCAAGAAGATTGAAGAGGCTCTAAAGGATGGAAGTTGGTTTGAAGCTATGCAAAGGAGCTGCTTCAATTCAAAAAACAAAAGGTTTGGAACCTATGTCCTCTTACTCATAGGAAGACTACTATAGGAACCAAATGGGGTTTTAGGAATAAGAAGGATGATAAAGGACTTGTCATAAAAAACAAGGAAAACCTAGTTGTTTTAGGGTACACATAAGAAGAAGGAATTGACTACAGAGATGTCTTTGCTCCTGTAGCAAGACTGGAAGCTATTAGGATATTCTTAGCTTTTGCTGCATCCAAGAATTTCAAGATCTACCAACTTGATGTCAAGTGTGCTTTTCTCTATGGGTGATTGATGAAGAGGTGTATGTCAAACGACCACCAGGCTTTGCAGATCCTGGTCATCTTAATTATGTGTGCAGGCTTGATAAAGCTCTTTATGGGTTGCATCAAGCACCAAGGAAGTGGTATGAAACTCTATCTCAGAGTCTCTGCAAGCATGGATACCGAAGGGGTACTATAGATGGAACTCTATTCATCAAAGGACAAGGAAATGACTTAATGCTAGTTCTAGTATTGTAGATGACATCATCTTTGGTTCAACTAATCCAAGGCTTTACAAAGACTTTAAGAAGCTGATGAAGGATAGGTTTGAAATGAGTGCCATGGGGAACTCAATTTCTTTCTGGGAATTCAAGTGAAGCAAGTTGAAGATGGCATCTTCATAAGTCAGTCAAAGTATGTTCAAGACATAGTCAAGAGATTCAACATGACTGATTGTAAGGTTGCTAAGACTCCCATAGCAAGAAACCAGTCCCTTCGGCCTGACCTTGAGGGGGAGTGATGAACACCTCTATAGGGCTACGATTGGGTCTCTTATTTATCTTACAACTAGCAGGCCTGATATCATGTTTGCCACATGTGTTTGTGCAAGATATCAAGCCAACCCCAAGATGTCACACCTTATCACTGTTAAGAGAACTTAAGATATCTCAACGGGGCCTCAACACTTGGCCTTTGGTATCCAAAGAATTCTGACTTCAATCTGTATGCATATACATGTAGTGATTATGGTGGATGCAATATGACTGCAAAGTCTACATCAGGGGTATGTCAGATTCTTGGTGGAAGGGTTGTCTTATGGAAATGTAAGCAGCAATCCTGTGTCTCTACATCAACTGCTGAAGCTAAATACATTGCTGCTGCAAGCTGCTGTGCTCAAGTGCCATGGATTCAGAATCAGATGCTAGACTATGGGTTCAACTTTAAGGAGACCCCATTCATATAGACAACAATAGTGCCATCTCTATTACAGAGAATCTTATGAAGCACTCAAAGACCAAACACATCAATATCAGGTATCATTTGATTACAGATAACTATGAGAAAGGATTAATCAAACTAATTAAGGTTAACACAAATGAACAATATGTTGATATGTTCACTAAAGCTTTTTATGAACAGAGATTCAAATATCTTGTATCAACTATTGGGATGATTAACTTTGAGTAATTTTTTCTTAAAACTTAATCATTTCTTATTTCTAAAATTTGTGTGTCCTAATTTGTCTATATCTATCTATTCATAAGCCCTTGTTTGTTTTGGAAGTAAAATTCTTTTTGAAAACTTTTCATAGAATTTTTTATAATTTCTCTTTGGAAGATATGTTTTTGTATCTAGTTAATTTTGTTTAGGCTTAGTACTTGAATTAATATTTGTAATGAATGGTTGTAATTCATTATTATGTATGCATTATATATATAGGTTAACCCATTTATATGTGTGTTGATTTATGTATGGTTGCAGGTACGAACATTATACTTGGTCAATTTTTGAATTTGACCAAGTGTAAGAAACATCTACGGATGAACATTTTGTTCTTCCGTAGATATGTTTCTTACAAGTAAAATTACATCCGAAGATCCCCTGCGGATGAATAACCAGAACTGAAGAACAAAATTCCTATGGAAGAACAAATCAGCTTCAGAAGAACAAGAATTCCTATGGAAGAACAAATCAGCTTCGGAAGAACAAGATTCCTATGGAAGAACAAATCATCTATGGAAGAAAAAGACTTATACGGAAGAAAAAATTCCTACAGAAGACACTATTCCTGCGGAGTCCAAACACTTGTATAATACAAGTGTTACAAGTCAACAAGTCAACTATGCAGTTATGCGAATTCCAAGAAATCCAGTGATTCCTTAACTGAAACAAAACAAATCCAAGAGATCCGGTGTTTCCTATAGCATAACATTATTGTCTGTATATATGGATCCTAGGTTTCGATTCAAAGACGATTGATTAGACGATTGATTGAACGTCAATAACAATAGAAATACAACAATTCCACAAACAACGAACATCACATCAATTCACTCAATCAAACCCTCGCAGCCGTCACATAATTCATAACAAACTTTGATATCATTCATTCATTATTTTGTAATCATTAACATATTTTAATGAAATACATATTATTATTAATTGTGTTTCTGTTAGTGTGTTCTTGAATCTTCTTGATATTGAAATTTAATACAAAACAATTAAACCAAGCCAACGTTGATTCCGCAAACGTTGACTTCTCTTCGACTAACACTGATAATTCCTGACTGCGATCCTTGGATTCACAGGTGGTATTAGAGCCAAGTGCTCATTGATTTAGATCGATTGATCTAGCAGTGTTAGTTGTGTTTAATTGCTTTGAATTCTGTAGATTTGTTAGTTTTTACTGATTATATCTACTGTTTTTTAAAAGAATTTTGTGTGAAACTTGTTTGGGGTTCAACAACAGTCGATTAGATTAACTCGTATCTATATTCAAATCAATTGAATAGCAGATCTTGTTGATCATTCTCATCAATTAACATCATGAGCAACTTTAGTGGATCATCTTACCAACCACCGAAGTTGGAAACAAAAGCAGATTTCAAATCCTGGAAAATCAAGTTCAGGAATCATGTGAACTACACAGATTCTGACTTGTGGGAGTCCATCACTGAAGTTCCTTATATTCCACCCACCCTGGCCGGATTATAATGATAAAAATAAACTAATCAGTACCAAAGATCTATCATCTAATGATATCAAAAAGGTCAAAGTTGATATCAAAGCATACAGTTTGCTTAGTATGGCTTTACCTGAAGAGATATTGATTAGGTGTGAGAACTACGAAACAACAAACTCCTTGTGGAAGATACTTCATACTCTCTACGAAGGGAGTGATGAGATCAGAAGCATAAGGAGAGACACCCTCAGGTCACAATATGAAACATTTCATCATATTGAGGGCGAATCAATTCCTCAACAACTTCATAGATTCATGCAGTTGGTAACTGAAATGAATATTTTGGAGTTGAAATATACCAATGAGGAATTAAACAAGAAAATGCTCCACACTTTGCCAAAAAGTTGGAAGCAAACAGTATCCATGTTCAAGAATACCATAGATCTCAAGTCAACTGGTCTAGATACACTGGTTGCAAAAGTAGAAGCTCTTGAAATGGATGAAAAATCAAGAAACAAGAGTGTGAGAACCCATGTGTCACCTTATCACTTCAAAGGAAAAAATAATGTTGGAAGTGCATATAAAACAAACAATAAGTGATAACTCTTGTGCTTTGAGTGATAATAAGGAGGAAGTTAGCTTTTATGCTTCTGAACCCTCAAAGAAATCATCTCAAAGTAAAAATCAGAAGGATAAAGGAAGAACTGTTGATAGAAAAGATACAATTGCAGCAACAACAAAGTCTTCACAATCAAACAATCAGTCAGAACCAATCACTGTGATATTGAATTCTGAAGAACAAAAAGCAGCCTTTGTAGCTTTTAGTTCTAGTTTTCAAGTATATATGGGAAGCTCTCTAACGCCAACAAATATCTGCCAACAAGACTTAGAAGAACTACATCATGATGTAGTGGAAGAAATGGACCTACAATGGCAGATGACAATGATTGCTTATAGAGCAAAGCAATATCTCAGGAGAAACAAGAACTTGGCAGCAGCCAGTAAAACATCAAAGATTGGTGTTGACAAATCAAAGGTAAGATGCTTCAAGTGTAATCTCTATGGACATTTCTCTAGAGAATGTAATCAACAGTCATATCCAGAGATAGGACAACATCAGCAGCATCAACAACATGAGACTGAACCTCATCAACAATCAAACTCTAAAGATCTCTACACAGACAATCTTAACTGATCAATACATCCCCACCAGCCACCAATGAATCAGCTGGACCAAGTAACTCAAAAGAGTCGGGGCTGATCATACTTCAAGATGGAATGTGTGACTGGAGTATGTATGAAAAAGAAGCTTGGAAGAGAATCAAGCATTGATGGCTCATATGGAACACAAAGTTCATCCAATGGCCAGAGAGGTAAAAGAAAGGTTGTATTCATCAACATGTGTTAAGGAAGTTGAACGTTATAGAGTCCATGCTCAACAGTTGGCTGACAAAGTAAAAGAAACTATGATTTTGAATGAATCCCATGTTAGAGAACATAAATTGTATCAAATCAAAATTAACTCTTTGCAAAAGGATTTAGAAAAATTTGTTTTTGAAAACTATAGCCTAAAGCCCAAGTTGAGCATCTGACCACTTCCTTAACAAAATCCATGGCTGATCATGCTTAAACTGAAGTGAAACTTCAAAAGTTTCAATTATCATCTCAGCAATATGAGAAGCTGTTAAATTCTCATATTAAATCAAAAAACAGGTATGGGTTGGGTTATAATGCTGTTGCACCACCTATAAATGATAATTACACATCTCTACCTGAAACAATGACCAACACTATGTCAAATCATTTTGTGCCTACCACCAAGATTGAAACAGAATCAACTAAAATCAACATTAACAATAAAGCTGAGGTGAGTGAAACTGAATCCTCTAAATCAGAATCTTTAAATCAAAATGATTCAAAATTTGATTATGATAATTGTGATGACTTGGATGATTCTGATGAACCTGATATTGATCAAATGACCATTGGTAAGAATGTTCATATTAAAACAGGTATTCCAAAAGTGCTTGAAGAATCAAAGCTGCAATATCCTCCAAAGCAGAGAAACATGGTGAAGACTATCTGCAAGAGGATTGCTGAACTCAATGAAGGACTTCAAGAACTGAATCTTCAAAAAGAAGTTGATAGTTGTGGATCAACTGAAGAAGTAATTTTATCCCATGCAAATAAAGGTAAGAAGAAACAAGAATCAACTAAACAAAAGAAAAATTCTTTAGTAGAAGATCTGCGGAAAGCAAAGTCTGCTGAATCCGTAGAACTTCTGCAGAAGAAGAAAGTTGAATCTACGGATGAGGTACCAAAAAGAGAAGTTGTTAACAAATAAAAGATGTTGAATCTGAAACAACAAGAATCATCAAAGGACAAGAAAGATTCAATGATGATACTTCAAAGAACAACAAGAACAAATCAAATTCTTCAAAAGAGGAAACGAAGGCTCCCAAACTGAACAAGAAAAAGAAGAAATGTTGGACCCTTTAAAGGATCATACATGCCAACTCAATGGGTGATTTGATGATTGTTCTGCTGAAATCCCTTAAGTCCAAGAAGAAATGCGGATGAAGAATCTGCTAAGAAGAATAAAGTACTGTCTCCCGCATTTGTCAATGTGGAAGGCAAAGAACAAATACGGACAAGTATTTGTTATTCCGCATTGACAAATGCGGAAGACCAAGAATAGATGCGGACAAGTACTTACTCTTCCGCATTGACTAATGCGGAAGACAACGTAAATGCGGACAAGACTTTGCTCATCCGCATTGACAAATGCAGACGACGAATAAATGTGCACAAGTATTTGTTCATCCGCATTAACCATTGCGGATGACCAACATACTAATGCGGTTGATCAAGTGAAGAAATGCTTATCAAAATTTCAATGAAATTCACACAAATTAATCAAATCAAAACAAGATATCAATAAACTTCAAGTTTTCATTAATATCAAGCTAAGACAATTACAAGTATGAAAAGCAGATTTGAATATCTTGTGTATTCGTTCCTATCTACCTGCAAATCTAAGCTATTTATACTGAAAACAAAAAGTAAAGGAACTAAGAAATTACACAAATAGTCCTATACTATTACAAACTATCAAAAGACAAATAAATACAACATGTTAATCTTTCTTAGAGCACTTAACAAGTTAACTCATCCGCATTTGTCAATGCGGATGGACAAGCAAATATGCGAATGAAGACTTAGACTAGTTCTGATGTAATAGGTCAGGGGTAGTTTAGTCATTTTGTAAAAGGCATCTTGTCTGCCTATAAATAGAATAGATACCTCGTACATGAGGTGACAGCCGATAGATAGAGAATTTTTGTTGTAATTATTCTCTGTAATTTATCAACTTTCATATATCGATACAAAAGCATTTATGAGTATTTTTCTTGCATTGAATGTTCTTTGATTGTTTGTTTCAACCACTCAATCATTGACTTGGTTACCATATTCGATTCATAGTAAGAATATCACTCTTACTCAACCCCAGTAAATTGGTATCAGAGCTTTGGCTCTCGATTCTTTTTCAGATCTGCGAAAGAACTGAATAGAATTCGATTGATCTGGTAATCGAGTTACTAGTAGAGTATATCATATTCTCTACTTAGTAAACAGCAGAAATTACTCTCGTCAACACATACTCATCAAAATACTCATAACACAAAGAAACTCAGTATCATTACAGATCTATTTTTGAATTCCGTTGGAACTGTCTGAACTAAGTTGGACTAATCAATCATAAAATCATCTAAATCTATATCATACAAGTTAAACACATAGTTAAAATGGATTCTAACAGCTACTCAGAACTTGGTCATACACCTAAACCTCCAATGCTTAAACATAAATATGAGTTTAAACAGTGGAATATCAGGTTTAGGAATTACATCACACGTGTAGATCCTGATTTTTGGATATCAATATGCAAGGGGCCAGACATTCCTGTTACCCTGTCTGCAGATCAAGCTGCAATATATAGAACTGCTAGCATCGAAGATCTGACCTTAGATGAAGAAGACTACAAGAAAATCAAGATAGACCTCAAAGCCTACTCAATTCTGACTCAAGCACTCAAGATGGATGTGCTGAAAAGACTGGAGAAGTATGGAACTGCAAAAACTGTGTGGGATGCACTCAAAATCATGTGTGAAGGAAGCAGTGAAGTGGCTGAAATCAACGAAGACAAGCTTGTTAATCAGTATGAAACATTTCACCACACCAAGGGAGAATCAATCTCTAAGCAACTGCATAGATTTGTACAGTTAGTAAATGACTTGGAAATCATGGGAGTCACTTACAAAATTAAAGAATTAAACAAAAAAGATGATTCACAGTCTCCTGAAAGCTGGAAACAGAATGTAACCATGCTAAAAAAATACTCTTGATCTTGAGAGTACTACTCTAGACATCATGATAGCCAAAATTGAAGCTTTAGAACTTGATGAAAGAAGCAGAAATCTTGGTGGACCTAGAGTAATTGAAGCTTACAAATTTGCATCGGAATCTCATTCTGTGGAAAATGCATTCATCACTGAGGAGGATGATTTTATCTTATCTACAGATCAAATGAACAATACTGGGTTCATTGTAACTCCACCAATCAATCATCCTTGAACCTTATCTCAACCTTCTAGAGTCACTGCTGCTCCTCAAAATCCCAGAGTCAATACTGTTCCTCAAACCAATCCTAAAGACTCAAGATCAGAAGAACAAAAGGTAACCTACAATGATTTTGTTGCAAGCTTTGAAGCCTACTTGGGAGGAAGACTCACTTCTGCTCATCTCATTCAAGAAGATCTAGAGGAAATGGATCCAGATGATGTGGAAGAAATGGATCTACAATGGCAAATGACCATGATTGCAATGAGAGCTAAGAAATTCTTTAGAATAGGAAGAAAGCTGAGCCTGAATGAGAATACATAACTTGGATATGATAAATCCAAGGTGAAATGCTTTAACTGTGGCATGGCTGGTCATTTCTCAAGAGAATGCAATGCCCCCAAGAGAAACAACTATCAAAGGAACTCTCCAGGCCAATCATCCTCACAGCCTGACTCAAGCTTCCACTCTAACAATCAACAGCAGCAGTATCATCAACACCAATCATATCAGAATCCACCCCAACTGACAAATCAAGCTCATGGAAGCAGTCAGTCTTTAGCCAGTTCTCTTGTAATAAAGCAAGATGGAATTTGTGACTGGAGTGTGTATGCAGAGGAAGTCAAGCCTCAATTTCAAAATCAAGATCTTATGGCTCACATCAATGATGGACCATCTCCAATGCCTACTGAGGTAAAATCTAACCTTTGTAGTGAAAAATGCATTAATGAATTGCAAGACAATAGAGAGCATAATCACAAACTGGTTGATAGAATCAAAGAAGAAAAGGTGAAATCAGAGATGATGAAGAGAGAAATAAAAAACTTTGAAATCAAAATTAAATCTCTCATCTCTGATATAGAAAAACTTCATGGTGAGAAGTATACTCTTGCAGCTGAGAATGAGCTACTTACTGAAAAGTTAGCTCAATCTAAAGCTCAACAATCGACTGAAGTGAAACTTGAAAAGTTTCAAATGTCTTCAGTCAAGCTGCAACAGATGCTTGATTCCCAAAAGAATCCAAAGGACATGACATGGATTGGGTATAATTCATGTCCTCCATCATACAATGACAACTACACTGTCATGCCTGACTCTATCTCACTCTCTGAAGCAATTGAACCTAAAACTATGGAACCTAAATCTGCAGTGAAACAAGTGACAAATCCTAAAACAAACTTGATGTTTATATTGAAACCAATAAGAATAAAATCAAGTTAGGTCACCCAATCAAAATCAAAGAGTGTTCAGACAAGACAGTGAGTGTCATGAAACCATCAAGGCCTGTAAAAGCAATTGTACCTTCTATAAAATTCATACCATCTGTTTTACAAGGCAAAAAGAAATATGTCAAGACAGTGAAACCCATTATTGAGAGTAGTTCTGATAATGAGATTATATCTCCACAAAATTCAAGCAAATCAGAAAAGATTTCACTGAAAAAGAAACAAACTGTAACACTAAGTTCAACACATAAAACATCATCAGACCCTCGGTCTTCAAGATTAAGGCAGGGAGTTGGGTTTGATATCCGTAACAAGGAACATGTTGACCAGTTTGAGAAAGAAGTGAGAAATAGGTTGAAGAAACATAAACAACCTAGACAATTGAACAAAAGTAGTGTTGTGAAGCAAACTACTAAAAGGGCTGATTCTGATTCATCACCTAAAGAAAAGAAAGCGACTCATCAAAAGAGAACATCAGTTGAGTCACACAAAGAAAAAACTGATTCAAGAAACAAACAAATGTATTGTGATATTTGTGACATGTTCAATCACAAGACAGATAAATGCTTCTTCAATCAATATTGTTCTATCTATGATATGAATAATCACTCCACCAAAAATTTCTATTTCAACATATATTGTTCAATCTGTGACATGAACAATCACAATCTGATTGTTACATTAATCAGAAGGGGTTAAGAATTCCCCAACACAAGCCCATCTTAAAAACATCTACTGTGATGCACTCTGTCAGACCTCCTCTTCATAATACTCAATCTAGGACACCTAGATCAACAAATGACAGAAATAACTTGAAGGAATTAAGGAAGCGTCAAAGAAATCATCTCACAATGAAACACAAACTTGACCTTCCTAAGCAAAAACCAACTTTTGATAATGAAACTCGGGCTAAATTTTTTCAAAGAAATAGAGACCAATGATTTCATTATTCATCTGAATCCTCAGTAGATGTTGATGAAATGACTCAATCAATTCATCATCAAAAATCTCCCAGAACACCTCCATCCAAATCACAATTCAGAGGGAAATATCAGGAGGTGACTATCATGAATAGGAACGGGAAACCCAAGACCATCATGGCTTGGGTTCCTCATTCTAATTAGTTCTTTTTGCTTGTAGGTTCATCCACATAGGTCTAATAGCCTATGGTACGTTGACAGTGGATGCTCCCGACACATGACTGGAGATCTTTCCCTCCTTCATGACTTCAAGTACATACAAGGAACTACTGTGACATTCGGTGGAGATTCAGAAGGTGGTAGAATTACAGGAGAAGGATCTGTGACAAACGGGATGCTGAGCTTGACAGAGTGAATTACTGTAAACAACTGAATTTCAATCTGCTAAGCGTGTCTCAGATCCGCGACAAAAAATATTCCACTCACTTTACAGACACTCACTGCTACATTCTGAAACCTGAATTTCAGATCCCTAAAGAATGGGTTATCTTAAAGACTCCAAGGAAGAATAATACATATGTCTTAAACTTGTGTTCTGCATCGCCTAAGGAAGAAACATGTCTTTTGTCTAAAGCATCATTTGATGAGTCACAGCTTTCGCATAGACGTTTGGGGCACACTAACTTTATAAATATGAACAAGTTAATCAAAGGAAACCACGTCATTGGTCTTCCTAAAAAAGAATTCAATTTTATTGATCAATTTTCAATGTGCCTCAAAGGAAAACAACACAAATCATCTCACAAAACCAAGCTGGTGAACAGTAACAATACTCCATTGAAGTTACTTCACACGGATCTATTTGGACCAACTCATGTAATGAGTATGGGAAAGAAACAGTATTGTTTAGTGATCATTGATGACTTTTCTCGATTCACATGGGTGTTCTTCCTACTTCATAAAAACGAAGCATCCCAAATCATTCAAGATTTTATCACCAAAGTTGAAAATCAACTTGATCTTAAGGTCAAAACAATAAGAAGTGATAATGGAACTGAGTTCAAAAATGAAAATATGTGTTCCTTTTGTGCAACCAAGGCATTGTTCATCAATTCAATACAGCAAGAACTCCTCAACAAAATGGGGTAGCTGAAAGGCAAAATAGAACACTGATTGAAGCAGCAATAACGATGCTAGCCGATGCTAAACTACCAATCACCTTCTGGGCAGAAGTATTAACACATCGTGCTTTGTGTAAAATTGAACTCTGATTGTTAAAGAAAGTAACATGACACCTTATGAACTGATCTTCCATAGGAAAATATTTATTGGATTCCTTAAATCATTTGGTTGTCTAGTCTCAATATTAAACACCCGTGATCATTTGGGAAAATTTTCATCCAAGTCTGATGAAGGATTCTTTGTATGTTATTCTTCTGTCTCAAAGGCTTATAGAGTGTTCAATCCTAGATTGAACATTATTGATGAATCTACAAATGTTCAATTCAAGGAACATTCATTTCCCAAATCTACAAATGGTCCTGACTGGTTGTTTGATATTAACACATTTACAAAATCATTTGACCAATTTCACTTGTCTGATGCAAGAAATATACATTCAGGTGATACTTCATCAACTACAGAAAGAAGAGATAATTATCCGTTGATTCCACCTGCATTTGATGAACATTTTGTTGATACATGTATGTGTTGGGTTTGTTGTGCCAAAAACAATGTTGTTTAACCATTTAAACAAGAAAAACGCAGCGGATAAACATTTAACAAATACCATTTGTAATCTGAAAATGATGTTCATAACTTAATTTCAACAAACCCAAAGACATAGGATCATTTGTATGTGAATAAACTAGTTATCAACAAGCTAAAACAACCAAAACAACATCAACAAATACCTTTATGGGCGATTTGAAGAACCGACATTAGAGCTGCTGGAAATCACGTTTTGTTGAATAAGTGGCTGTACTTGGATGGCCAAAACACCAAGGATAGGTGTCCTCAAGTGCTCATACCCACAAGCCTTCAAGAAACACCATATTTGCTAGGATTTGACACCAAAAATCGCATCAAAAACCCTGCTGAAAACCTTTTCAGCCGTGAAACATCAAGAAGATGTCAAAGGCTTTGTTCCAGCCGTATGACTTCTCTTCCATAAGAGAAACTCGAGTTCTTGTGCGATTTCATGTGAGAAAGAGGAGTAGATCAGATGTGTGTATGTTCATGGAGAGTTTCTTGTTTCAAAAACAAAGAAAAGAAAAAGGAGAGGGGAGAGGCCTTGCGGCCGAAAACCCACACCCCTTATTAGGGTTTTCCTTTTTTTTAAAACTCTTTTAATTTGACAAATCTTATAAATTACATAATTAACCTTTAATTATATAAAATATGCACACACACACTTTTATTATTTGATGGTGCTTGATTAATTTAAACAACATAACAAATAATAACCATGTACAAAATATCCTCATAGTTTGTTCATTCTCACATATAATTTATTTAGAAAACCCATTTTCTAAATTGGTGTAATTATTTAATTGCATGATCATATCATCAATTAAATATTAATTGGTGTTTGCTAAGCTTGTTATTGGGTATGACCCGACTTGGATCACAACGTACTAACCACATCAATGTTCTATGTGTCTTGGGCATACAGAATCCAACAATCTCCCACTTGCACAAGATACATAGAAGATTGATGCAAGCAGTAAATACCGCCTAACAAAGGTTTACTACCCTTAATACGCGTGACTTAAAGCCATTCAATAACATCATCCCCTTCAAGTATCCAACTTGAAATGATTTAGGTGAATCAATCATCTATCCTTTTGTTACAGATGTCATGTTAAATCCAAGGACACAGAATGATCATTCCTTGTTGATTTAACTTAATCAGGCCTTAGACATCATGCTCTCAACGAATAAGAGGAACAAATTCCATCTTGACTACATACGTTTCTCACAATCACCTTATGTTGTACCCAAACATAGCCTTATGTACTGACCATTATTTCAGAGCAGTTTAGAACTAGCTAAAGGTATAACACTTGGTGAATATCAAAACCCAATATGTATCTCAGGTCAGAGGATACCAAATGATATTCGCCTTTACTCAAATTTACTTATGATCAATCTAGAAGATCCCATGTAGTAAAATTGAGATGCGGGTCAGTCCAATATTTGCATCCCACAAATATCTATGAACCTTGGTAGCAACCAATTGCTCTATATTCATACCTTATGAATATCTACCAATCCATGTTCATAATAGTCTCATATTCATATTTGTTCCCACAAATATGACCGACTACGGACATTTAGAATAATAAACATATTCATGGATGTAAACATGCTAAAAGGGAACACGACTCAAAAGGTCAAAATTACAATTGTTCCATACATTAAATACTAAATAGATCAATTCCAATCACTAGAATATCGAAGTCCTAAGGCACAAGTATGACCCTCATACTTTGCCTTCGCAAGGAGCTTCGTGAATGGATTCGTAACGTTTTGATCTTAATGAACTTTACGAATACATATCTTTACCCTTTTCAACTTCATCCCTTATGATGTTGAATCTCCGCTCAAGGTGCTTAGTCTTTGATGAGTACGGGGTTCCTTGATTTGAGCAATCCCACCCACGTATTTACCAAATATCTCTAGGGAGTCTTGAATGGTAGAGACCACCCCTAGATAAGCAATGGACAAGCTTATCCATGCAGCTTCCAAAGCTGCTAATGAAGCGGCTATGTATTCGGATTTTAGAGTGAATAATGCTACCGTGTCCTGCTTTGAACACTTAAAGGATACCACACCTCCATTCATAATGGAAGTACACCTGATAGATGGTCGAGAACCATATGGATCAGTTTTGAGAGCCCGCACCAGTGTAACCCTTTACATGGACTCCTTTTAAACAGATCCGTATATTAGAATATATCTTTTGTCCCACTAAGGTATTTCAATATACTTTTAACAGCCCCCGATGGTTATTTCTATTGTTATCTACTTTGTCATACCTGATAAGCATGACACGTCCGTGTTAGTGCATATCATTAGACAAATGACGGATCCTATAGCAGATGCGTATGGGATATCCTTCATTTGATTTTGCTCATCCTATGAGCTTCGACATTGAGACATAGTCTATCATTGTCTCTCTTTGAATAGGTACCGTACCTTTCCAAGAGTTTTCCATCTTGAACCTTTTCAAGATTTATTAATATATGCACTTTGGTTTAGCCCTATCAACCACCTCGATCTATCCTTATAGATCCTTATTCCAAAATATGGGTGGTTTAAACGAGATTCTTTTATGAAAAATATCTTCCAAGCAAGGTTTTAACACCTTCCATGGTTGGAATACAATGTTGAAAGTACAATTATGCTCCCACTAGCTTTCATATATATACATGACCTTTTGATGCTTGTTTCAATCCATAGATCTATCACTTTAACTTGTATACTTCATTGGGATGTCGCGGATCGACAAAACCTTCATGCTGAACTATGTGGACAGTCTCTACGAGATGTCCATTAAGGAAGCGGTTTTGACATCCATTAGCCAAAACTCATATTCAAAATATGCAGTTATGGCACTTAACATCCTAATCGATCTTAGCATTGCCACGGGCGTAAGACTTTCATCATAATCAACCAATGAGTTTGATGAAACCTTATGCTATAAGTCTTGACTTATAAGTATTCAAGTGTCCATGTATATTTGTTCTCATCCTGAGAACCCACTTGTATCCAACCGGTTTGGAGTTAAGTGGAGGTTCAACCAATTGCCAACTTGGTTTGTATACATGAATTGCATCCTTACATCATGGCCTCTAGCCATTTGTCCCAATCCAAATTGGACATAACATCTTGGTGTATGGTTAGCTACAGGGTATAACCACATAGCATCCATTCATGAAATATCCTTATCTTTCAGATGGAATACTAACTCTACCAGATTTGTGAACGTTTTGTGTGTGTTGATCAACCTCTTGATCTTCATCAACAACCTCCTGCTGATTGCTAGTGTCAATCAAATGTGTATCGCCTTGTGGATTTTGATCCTTATCAAGTTCCACAGTTCTATACGTCATTCCTTCCATAAAGGACTTGGTTTCAAGAACCATAGACTTTGGAGCAATAAATACTTTTGATTCGTTGAGTCAAAGAAACGGTATCTTATACAGTCTCTGTGGATTCTTAATGACACACACTTTCTTTGTCCGGGTCATATTCACAATATGAGCCTAGAGAGCGATGCGAAAACCCAAAATGATAAAGGTGGTAAGTTCATAGCCATAATAAATTGAACCATATCCAAATAGGGTTCAATTTCTCCTTTATCAGAATGAAGAGCATAGATAACTATACGGAGCTGATTTTCTACTTCATTATTGAAGATTTTGAACATTTCAAAAGCTTCATACTTATGTGCCATCAAGTGCATACAATAATAGCAACTGTAATCGTCGTAACAATAATGAAGTATCTTTCACCAGTCTTAGACATTGTCTTAAAAGGATCATATACATCCAAATGTATCATTCCTAATTAGTCTTTGGTTCATACTTATCAAATGAAACATTTTCATTTGTTTCCAAAAGACCATTCTTTTGAAGTGTTTGAATCCAATTCTGGTTAATGTGACCAAGACGACAATGTCAAAGATAGTAATAACTTAATCCCATTTTAAGTTTCTTTATGCTGAAGGTGTACCAATGAGTTATAATTGGATGATTTATCATGAACCAATTCATGGATATCATTAAAAGGCATATCTTTAAAATGATATACATCATTCAAACTCAATACTATTATTTACAAACTTTGAATCATGATCATATTGCTTTAATAGGAAACATTAATTATGTTTCTAGTCAAACTAGGTGCATACAAAAATGTTTTGAGAACAACTTCCAAACCATTTGAAGGTCTCAAAATAGAGTTTCCCTTCTTGAAGCGGACATTTCTTTTGAACCCTTTTTGCAACAATTGCAAGTATAAGTCTCACATCCGGTATCCAATACCCATGTGATTGAAGATAGGCTTTTAAAACAGCGTATGAATCATGGAATTGTATTGAGGTTTGCCCAAAACCCTTCTTGTGTTTCAACTCCTTGAGATAGAAGGGACAATTCCCTTTTATAGTCCTATCTCTTCATACTCAAAACATGGATCGTTCTTCCATTAACTTAGGCTTCATAAGCTTAGTTTTTGAGGTTTCGCTTTAACCTTTGCTTTGATGTATTCCTTTCCTTTAGCAATAATTGCTTTAGGATCGGGATGGGCCACTTCTTATAGCCTCCTTTATTGATTGAGAGAATAGGTAGAACCTCTCTACTTATCCCCGCCTCGGTTGCTTTGAGCATTGCATGAGTTCACCGATGCTCTGTCCCATCCGTTCATATTACAGTTTATTATGAATGTCTCAAACCTTTAGTTAGGTAATCAAGGATCAAATCCTTGGCCAAAAATTTTGAGACAGGACAGTAAAGCATCTTGAGGCTATCAATATGGCTTTTCATCTTAAGAATATATAAGATGATATCGATTGGGTCTTTTCTGTGACATGTATAAAGTGCTTGAACCGTTTCAAAGCAATCTTACTAAAGTTTGTGGAAGGAACATTTCCTTTTAGATTAACATGTCATGTGCCCCATGAGGCTCCAAACCCTTTTTGAGTCTGGGAATCATATTCCCAACATGAGATCGGATGCTTGCACAGAATCCTAAGTGTGCTTAACTCAATCGTCAAAAGGCCATAACATCAACAGCGTGGGTTGGTGAGGTATGGGATCGTCAAGGACATAGACCTTTACTCATTCTTGAGAACGATTCTCAAGTTTCAAAATGAGTCCATAAGATAATTATGGTTAGGACTATCCCTCTCGAGAATAGATCTCAGTGATAGGGAAAGGACGATCGGGGTGGTAGCATTATAGTTAGAGGTCATCATTACAATATTGACAAAGTTCATATTAGTATTCTCATGAATTTATTTCAATCGTTAATACCCTTAAATGTCTCATAGACAATTAACAATTAAAATCTAGAATCCAACGTTACATTTAAATGATGGTTAGGTGACCTTTATCCCATTATTTAAATTAACAAGGTAGTCAATAGTTGACAATTGCAACCTATTGCAACTTCTAGTCTTATGGGATCGGTTAAACATCATATGTTTAGTCGGCATGTTTAATCCCATCAACACCATTGTACGCCATGCTTCGGTGACCCTAAGCACATGGTTTCCAATTCAAGTCGTCCTACTTACACACACGTGTGAGTTTTTACATATAAGCGGTTAGGTGACCTTTATCCCACGAGTATGTTAGACTCACCTCAAGGACACAGTTCCCTACAAGTGGTTAGGTGACCTTTATCCCACAAGTAGTCCCAAGTGATTCGAGTGTCGTGTAAAAGGATGGTGTTAGACTTTTTACCAAAGGGTTTTAAGTTTCCATTAATTTTAGACTTTGAAAACACTATGTACCTTGTAATTTCATGCTTTCAAATACATGGTACCCTATGGTTCTCTTTTAATAAAACCTCTTTTATTTTGAAATCATTAATCCTTTTAGTAACCTTTTATTAATTACTTAATGATTTGGAACCATAAAATTCAGCTTGTTATGATAATTTATTTAGATTGTTAAGCATATCCATATATCAAACAATCAACATAAAGCAAACAAGCATAATCATACAAACGTATGTGCATAACCATAGCCACTAAGTTGACAACACTTGTTTGCCATCACAAGTGTTGTCATAAGGTCCTTTCCTAAGGGTACAACACAACACAAATTGATGAGATCTCCAAAGACCCCCACTTGAACTTGCATCCAAATGCTTCAAGTCCATCCTTTGTGTCTTCCTTTTGCTTCCTTCCCGAGCATCTTCTTTTACAAAATATATATATCCTAATACATATTTTCTAGTAAAAGAAAAATACTCCTAATATATTTATTACATTGCCAAATGAATAAACAAATTACAAACCAAAAGGAAACACAAAAGATTATTATTACAACCCATAAAGAAAGAACACTATCAACATGACAATGCCATAATCAACCAAACCCAAAATAACCAAGGTCAAGGCTATGTTATGCACTAAAATTATATATCCATACATCATACTAATAACCAAAATGAACCCCATTGACCCTAAGTTTTCAGCCAACATAAACCAAATTCTAGGGTGTTTTGTCCAAACAAAACACAATCAACCAAATTGATATCTTTCCTTTCAAGGTTTAATCACTAGCATGTTTGATATAACCTTGAAAGGTTGGGGTATCATCAAATCAATACAAAACAGCCCTAAAATTGGTTGTTAAACCTTATATACCAATTATAGAAGAACACGTGAAACTAATCATCCACATAACCGGCTCTTGATGCCAATGTTGGGTTTGTTGTGCCAAAAACAATGTTGTTTAACCATTTAAACAAGAAAAACGCAGCGGATAAACATTTAACAAATACCATTTGTAATCGGAAAATTGATGTTCATAACTTAATTTCAACAAACCCAAAGACATAGGATCATTTGTATGTGAATAAACTAGTTATCAACAAGCTAAAACAACCAAAACAACATCAACAAACTACCTTATGGGCGATTTGAAGAACCGACATTAGAGCTGCTGGAAATCACGTTTTGTTGAATAAGTGGCTGTCCTTGGATGGCCAAAACACCAAGGATAGGTGTCCTCAAGTGCTCATACCCACAAGCCTTCAAGAAACACCATATTTGCTAGGATTTGACACCAAAAATCGCATCAAAAACCCTGCTGAAAACCTTTTCAGCCGTGAAACATCAAGAAGATGTCAAGGCTTTGTTCCAGCCGTATGACTTCTCTTCCATAAGAGAAACTCGAGTTCTTGTGCGATTTCATGTGAGAAAGAGGAGTAGATCAGATGTGTGTATGTTCATAGAGAGTTTCTTGTTTCATAAACAAGGAAAAGAAAAAGGAGAGGGGAGAGGCTTTGCGGCCGAAAACCCACATCCCCTTATTAGGGTTTTCCTTTTTTTTAAAACTCTTTTAATTTGACAAATCTTATAAATTACATAATTAACCTTTAATTATATAAAATATGCACACACACACTTTTATTATTTGATGTTGCTTGATTAATTTAAACAACATAACAAATAATAACAATGTACAAAATATCCTCATAATTTGTTCATTCTCACATATAATTTATTTAGAAAACCCATTTTCTAAATTGGTGTAATTATTTAATTGCATGATCATATCATCAATTAAATATTAATTGGTGTTTGCTAAGCTTGTTATTGGTATGACCCGACTTGGATCACAACGTACTAACCACATCAATGTTCTATGTGTCTTGGGCATACAGAATCCAACAGTATGTCCCTAGATCATGATATGTGATGTAATAGTTCTTGTTTGCTATGATTAATGAACTGATATTGATAGTCTGTTGGTTATAATGTTAATAGTTCATTAATGAGTCGTGACTGAATTGATTGGGTTTATGATTACTTGAATGATTACATATAATATTATATTAATTAATTAAAACATTCAAACATAACTTAATGAAGTTCTCATGCGAATGGCTTATGCGAATGAACCATAAGCATGAAGAACTTCACACGATTGACTCAGTCGCACGACTGAACCAGGAGACTGGATCAGTCGTACGACTGTAACATAAGATTGGCTCAGTCGCACGGCTGAACACTCAGTCGCACGATGAATCAACCGCATGGTTCAATCGCACGACTGAACCAAACTAATGGTTCAGTCGCACGATTGGATAGTGCCAACCTATAAATACAACTCAATTCGTGAAAAACAAGGACACTCGATCAATTACGATTCCAGACGAACCCTAGCCGTCCAGAAACCTTCCAAATCGTTCTCCAAGTTCATAGAACACATTAGATTGATTCCTTATCGATTTCTAACGTTAGTTTCAATCCTTGATTGATTCTTCGTGTGTTCTCACTGATTGGATCGCCAATCAAATAGGATTCCGCACTATTTGATCTGGTTTACACGTGATCTTCAGGTATTTCGGTCAAATACCAGGTCCTAACAAGTGGTATCAGAGCTTTTGGCTCTTGCTTAGGTGTTGATTCAATCAAGATTGCATAAAAGTTTGTGTTTTTGCACTAAAAACGCAATCTTTGGCATCAAAAGTGATCTTGGAAGTTCCCTGCTCATCGAAGTTTGGTTTCTACGGACTTAGGCAATTAGAACTTGTGAAATTTCGAATTTCTACGGCTGAAACCCGTCAAACCTAGAAATTTTCGCAAAACAGCAGCTTCAGTCGCACGAGTGACTCATTCACACGACTGGACTCCATTCGCATTGCTCATACGCACGATTGGACATAGTCGCACCCTCATTCGGCCGACTGAACCGTTCGTTCGCATAGCTCATACGCACCAGATTCATTCGCACGACTGAACCAATCGCCCAGTTCAGCCGCATGATTGAACCAATCGCAGAGCTTATATGCACGATTAGCTCATTCGCATCCTTCAGTCGCATCAGTGAAAGTTTGCTTGATTAGATTATAAGTTTATTAGTCATGGAAGATCAGATGTCAGCATTTACTGCTGGGAAGGACTCAAGGATACAGAACCTGCTGTTGCTTGAAAGTGAGGTGGGGAATCACAATAAACCCCCCAAAGCTTTTGACTTTAGATGAGTTTCCCCACTGGAAACAACGTTTTGAGATCTACCTTAATGGAGTAGATCCTAATCTGTGGGAAGCCATTGAGATTGGTATAGTACACCGGTGGGAGCTGATGGAGTTAAGCTAACATTAAGCGGGATGACAGACGCACCGAAAGTAAAGTACAATGCAGAGAAAAGAGTGTATGCATTGATCACTCAGTCTATCCCCAAAGACATATTCCACCGGTATTCAGAGAACAAGCAGTCCAAGAAACTGTGGGATGAGCTAGAGAAGAGATATGATGGGAATGCATCGTTGAAGGCTATCAAGGCAAAGGAGTTGAAGAAGGAATTCGATAACTTCTCATCAATTGGTAATGAAAGTTTGGACGAAGTCATAGACAGATTCTACCACTTGATTAGCGAATTGCATACACATGGAGTGACTACTACCATGGAAGAGAAAGTAAGCAACTTCGCAGACGGATTGCCTGATAAGTGGGCTACATTCATGTCTAACCTGAGACAGAATGGAATCCTTGTAAAGCTGGATATAAATGACTTCATTCTTAAGTTGCGAGAAGAAGCACTAAGGATGAAGTATAGAGCTCAGAAATCTTCGTACACACAAAATCCACCTTTATACAACGCCACGCCTCAAGCTAAGACATCTGGAGCACCCCTCCAGACTGCTTTTGTGTCTAGCTCGTCAGGTCCTTCACATGCTTCTCCTTCTGGATCAGACACGTCTGGGTCATCATGTACCCATCATATTGGATCAGAAGCAAACGCTACCAAACTGAAGATCGAGAACCTCGGTAATGTGACCGTGGAAGTAGCACGAGAGCATATGGATCTTTTAGCAGCAGTGGTTCATTCATATGATGGACTTGTTGCCGGGAAGATTGGAAACTGCCATCTGGCAGATGAGGACTACGAGTAGGTGGATGAGATGGAGCTTGAGAGAATGGATATAATTTGGGCCTTAGCAAGTGCTGTCCGGAGGGCGAAGAAGTTTGTGAAAAAGACTGGACAGAACTTGGTTGCTACTAAGGATACCACCTTTGGCTTCGACAAGAGTAAAGTGACCTGCTTTAACTGTGGTGAGAAGGGGCACTTCAAAAGAGAATGTGTCAAGCCAAAGAAGACGGGGAATGGGAACCCGTTCTCATCCTTTACTCGCCAAGACAAGCAAGCCTCTAGTTCTACTTCATCAAACAAGGATCCAAAAGCCTTAACTGCTCATGATGATGAAGGACAGGATTGGAGTTTTAGGTTTGTCTCACCAGGAGAATCTAACATTGCCATTGTTGAGGATATTGATGATGATTCTGCGAGTGAAGGTGATATAGCAGTTGAGATAGCAATGTCACATAGTGAAGAAACAACTGCAGCCGAGGTCAGTTACAAGCCAAAAGAGGAAGTTTCCACGTCAGAAACAGAAAAGTCAGAATCACCAGAACCAGAAACATCTGATGCTGCACTGATGGCTAATTCTTTTGAACCAACTCAGGTAAGTACCACTGACCAAATTTTTAATAATCATGCTTGTTCTGATTGTGACACTTTTAGGAATAGCATAGCTGAAAAATTCGCTAGGTTATTAGATCATAATGATAACCTAGTAAAAGATTTACGTCTGTGCACTGAGGCTAATAGAGTACTGACAGGATCAGTGATCACAAGTTTGATGTATCAGAATACAAAGCAGCGGAATACAAACTAGAATTAGACAAATTGTAGCAAGCAATCGATACTTGTAAGTATTAAGAGCGCATACGGTTATAGGGAGAGAATATATATTTCTGATTTGAAGGAATGTTTATAGAGGTAGAATATTTCTAATCAAATCATTCATTCATTCCTTTCATTCACACGATTATAATACATTGTCACTCCTTATATAGAGTGCAACAATCACTGCTGTTATCATGGAAAGTGACAACTGGCAGATCTAATACAAAATAACTAATTCTTAACAACTACTGAAATGTTCACAACTACTGAGAACATATCAGCGTGTTAAGTACAAAATATAAAACTACTGAAACATAAAAATATAAAACTACTGATATCACAACTACTGAAGAGTACTCTTCAGCAGTTGTGACAAACTACTGAGGCTTCAGTACTTGATCTTCAGATTTTGACCTTCAGGTGTTTCATCAGCTGATGACTTCAGTAGACACCATCAGCTGATGTCTTCAGTCTTTGTCTTCAGACCTTGTACATCAGTTGTTGATCTTCAGCACTTGTAAACTCTTCAGCTGTTGTACTTCAGCACTTTGGTTCTTCAGCTGTTGTACTTCAGCACTTTGGTTCTTCAGCTGTTGTACTTCAGTACTTTGGTCTTTCAGCTTCAGCACTTGTGTTCTTCAGCTGTTGAGGTCTTCAGCACTTGATCTTCAGCTGTTGAAGTCTTCAGCACTTGTCAACTACTGAGGAGCTTTCAGCAGTTGTTGTGATACCATGTGGGACTTAGAGGTTTTCTGATCTTGGCTCATTGGTTCTTTTGGTCCAACAAACTCCCCCTGAACCAATGCAGCCAAAACCTCTAACGTATTTATTCTCCCACTTATTGATGGCAAAATGTTGGTCTTTTTCCTTCTTGATCAGTAGAGAAGATGACCCATGTAAGCTCCGGCCTGGGAAGAACCTCCAATGTTTGTTTGGCAGAGTATGAATGGGAACTCTGTTTTGGGGAACAGGACACAGAGTTGTTATCCCATTCATGAGATTCACTCCCCATAATGAGTCTGTACGACTCTCTTGTGTAGGCCTCAAGGAAGGTGATTTGTTCCTCCATGGTTAGCTCTTCAGCACCTCCTTCGAACAGTGATTCCGGCCCATAATACTCAGACAGGTATTTGGCCTGTTTCCCATTCTTTAGCTCCACAGTTGTTATTATTCTGTAAGCAAACTCATCCGGTGATTACCCTCTAGGAACAACTGGAGCTCATTTTTCCTGACTTCCTCAAGCCTCTTGTAAACTAACCCCTTTTTCACTATTTTGTTTTCCAGCATCTTCTGAGGGGTTAGATTTGCTTTGTAGGCCTTCTTGAAGTCTTCTAGGATTTCCCAGGTGAAACTACAAAGACCAGAGAGATCACTTCATCTACGATCTTTTTCACCTGGCCAATGTATCTCCGAGGTATATTATTCTTGTGAATTCGTGAGAGACCCTGGGATCAGGCCAAATCCTCACTCTTTCCTTTTGATATTGAAAGGTATGCCTGAGAGTGTAAAGTCTGAGGGCTTGCTCCTTCATGTTGATGATGGAAGATGTGGCTGCATAAGCTTTGTCAACTCTCCTCAGCAATTCCTCATCATGCTGTTTATGAAGCTCTTCTTCTTCTAGCTTCACTTTAATCATTTGTCTCTGGACTTCAGGAGTAATTGCTGAGGAGTGACTTGTGGCCTTAGGCAACTGAATCACAGCTGAGAGCGGCAGCCTGTCTTCATCATCTTCTTCATCTTCTTCTAGCCTCAATATCCTTCTCTTCTTCTTCAAGGTATATCATCGGCTATGGGTTTTGAGGGTAAGGGAGTTGGTTAGTGGGTTGTGTTTTGGGTGGTTTTGGTGTGGGAATGTTGACAGGCTGTGCTAGCATCCTTGAGGTGAGTGTGGCTTTTGATTGCTTGGCTAGCTCAGTCCTGCTACCAGCACCCACTTCATTCAAAGCTTAAATAACAAGCCCCTTAGTGTATGCTTCAGACGAACAGATCTTGGTGGTGATTGCCAAGATACTGTCCCTGGACCAAGCTTTGATTTCAATCATTGATCTTCCAAGATATTTTGCAATAAATCTTATCATGATTTCTAGCATTTCTCTTTCTAACACTTCATAACTTGCCCATCTATTCTGGATTTCTTCAATCTCTAGTCGTCGAATCTCAGAGTCAAGTTTGTTGGTGTCATGGCCTTGCCTAAACAGCTGATCAATGATGTTGTCCATTGATCTGCCGTGTTCAGCATCAGCCTCTTTTATCAGTAGCTCCAAGGCTTTATCTTCAGCAATGTGCTCATCTGCACCTTTCTTTCGCTTGTAGGTGAGCATTGGTTGTTGTTCTTTCTCCTCCTTTTGGGCTTGCATCACTTCCTTTTCCTCGGATCTTTTCCTCTTCTTTTCTTTCACTGCAGTACTCTCCCCCTTTTTGGTTGCATTGGAGGAAGGGGTTTGTACCGCAGAAAGAGTCTTTTGGAACAGCATCAACCAAGGGCTGTAATGTTGAGAAAGCCTCTCATCAATGGCTTTGATCACTATATCAGTGATTATGGGTGTGATGAGAGGGAGGGAATTTTGGAGTACAGCACCTATTTGCTCAGGAGGGTTCTGTTCCTGAGAAGTAGGGCCTGAAGCAGAGGCAGGTGGTTGATTTTGGAGTGGCTCGGTGTTTGGGAAACCTTCAAGTGAAGGTGCCATCTGTGGGTGGATAGAGGCAGATGGTCTTTCTCCTTGTGAGAGTTGGTCAGTAGGTGTTGCAGCCTACTGACTTTCTCTTCAAGGATTGTGTTCTGGGCAAGAACATCATAGAAGAAGCCCAGGTCATCATCAGCCAAAGCTGAATCAGCTGACCTCCTGCTTAGAGCAGGATTTACATGCACTGGGTGTAGACCAGTTGGTGCATGTGCCCTTGGGCTTGGTATAGGGGACTTCCAGCCTCAGGACACTGTCCATCATTAGCTGTTGCCTCTAGTGAGGTCTTAGCAATGTTACCAGCCTCACTCTGGTCATGTGCTGAGTCAGAGGAGGTGGCAGCCTCACTAGATATTCTAAGCTCCTTGTCTACACCAGGAGATAGAATTGGGAAACCCCTGTGCTGTGGGTTCTCAAGTGCACTGTGTTCCTCCCCCTTAATTGTAGAGGTATTCCCAGTAGTAAGTGGTTTCTGGGGAGGGGGTGAGGAGTGCAATTGAGTCAGCACCTGTGCAACTATTAAAGTTGGGCTGTGAGGGGCGGTTGTTTGGGGTGAGGGGATAGAAGCAGTGTGCACCTGGGGAGGTTGGTGCTCTTCAATGGCAATCTCCTCAAGTGAGGAAGATCCCAGATAAGTAGGTACCCCTTGTGTGGTGCTGCAGGCTCCTGTTGAGAGGAAGCCTGAGCGGCTGTGGCTGGAGGAGTCATTGTATCCACTAGGGGGTTTGGACTAGTGGATATATCCTGCGTTTGTTGCAGGGGCATTCTCAGGGGACTCAATCCCTGAGTAGCCGTTTTGGGTTTCTTTTTGGTGGGTTTGGTGGGGACTTTGGATTTGGAGGTGGTGGCTGTGGGTTCCAGCTGCGTGGGTTTTCGCAGCTTGGCAGCCATTTTGAGTGTCCGGTCAGAGTTGTGCCGGGAGTATACTTCCGGCAGAACAGCCGTAGCAGGGACTCCCAAGCCAACAAGTCCCTCAGCATTAAGCTGGTCTGTAATAATGGTCATTATGAACCGTGGATAAAGTATCCAATGGTTGGCAGTTAGTTTTTGAGCCATATCTTTGAGCTCTGAAAATATTAATTCTGAAAAGTTTAGTGGTTGTTGCTCAAGAATAGAATACATTACCTGCTGCCATTTGGTGGACATTTGATCCCAAGACGACGTCTTAGGGGCCAAACATACATTTACCATGTGAAAAACCAGGCGCTCAGCGTCATTAAGTGTTTCTTCATGATGGTGGAGGCACTGAGATTGCCTTGATATCCATGTTGAGCAAAGGATAGATCGATGGTGCCCTTCGGATATCCAGCAGGAGAAGTAGCATCATTCAGTTGAGGAATTTTGCGGATTATTGCAGGAGTAATGACTACTTCTTTGTTGTTGACCGACCGACCGGAGGGATGGTGTGTTGTCCTCCCCAGTGGTAACAGCAACGTTCATCCAAAATTGGTGCAAGGATTCGCATGTAAGATGGGGTTCAGAAGAAATGCCTTGTTGTATTGGGACTGAACATAAGATCGATAGCAATATCGACTTAGTCCAGATCGGCGATTTAGTGAGGTAGGCAACACAGTTGTGTCGCGGTTTAATTTGCATAGACGCCATTGAGAAGAGGGAAGTTTTGAGAGGAACGTTAGGTTGAAGAAGATGAAGCTTTGAGAGCTAAGGTTAGGGGTATATATAGGGTACGGTAAGGAAACAACTGAAGGATATGGTGTTAGTCATCAGTATTTTTAAACGACCGTTGACATGGTATTATCCTTTCAGACGTTGAAACAGCTGAGGTCGTGGTGTGAGGCATCAGTAGTTTAGAAAACTACTGAAGACCGTGGTTTTGACTTCAGATGATTGAAACAACTGAGGACTTGGGGTTTGTCATCAGTAGTTAAGAAACTACTGAAGACAGTGTTTTGTCATCAGCTGTTGTAAACAACTGAAGACTAGGGATTAGTCATCAGTAGTTATAAAACTACTAAAGACATGGTTTTCCTTCAGTTGTTTGAGATGAAACAGCAGTTGTACAAACGACTGAAGAGAAAGTTCTCTTCAGGTGTCTCCGTCAATTCTTAGCTTTTCAGCTGTTTCAATCTGTCCTCAACACATTCATCAGTCTTTTCGGCTGATTTCAGTTGTTTCATAGGACATCAGTACTTATCTGTTTTTACTGATTGCAGTGGTTGTAACTGCATCAGTAGTTGTGACTACATCAGTAGTTTAGAACAGATGAAGTACTTCAGTACTTGTGAGACATTTAGCCTTCAGTAGTTATAAAACTACTGAGGGTAAAAGAGCTCATCAGTACTTATATGTGACATAGGTACTTATGATCAACAGTATGAATTACCAATCATCAGTAGTTGTCACTTATTCTAGTTGCAGCATACCAAGCCTTAACACCAGGTTTTGGAAAGTTGAACTATCCAAAGGCTTAGTGAAAATGTCTGCAAGCTCATCAGCACTAGGCACAAACTTAGGATCAATCAGACCTTTTTCAAAACAATCCCTTATAAAATGATGTCTGATCTCTATATGTTTGGTCCTAGAGTGCTGGACTGGATTTTTGACAATACAAAGAGCTGAAGCACTATCCATTAACAATGGAGTCTTAGTCTCTGTAATGCCATAATCCAAAAGTTGGTTTTGAAGCCAGAGTACCTGAGATGTACAACTTGCAGCAGCAATGTACTCTGCTTCAGCAGTGGATGTAGCAACTGAGGTCTGTTTCTTGCTCTGCCAAGAAATCAAGCAGTTGCCTAGGAATTGACATCCACCAGAAGTTGATTTCCTGGTCAACTTACACCCTGCATAGTCACTGTCAGAAAAAGCAACTAATTTACCAGAATGTCCGTAGAATACCATAAACCTAGAGATGGAGTGCCTTGCAGATATCTAAAGATCCTCTTGACTGCAATCAGATGAGACTCTTTAGGTGCAGCCTGAAATCTAGCACAAACACTGTAGCAAACATAATATCTGGTCTAGAAGCTGTTAAATACATCAAGGACCCAATCATACATCTGTAAAGTGTTTCATCGACCACTTTACCTTTCTGATCCGAGTCCAGTTGTGTGGTGCTGCTCATGGGAGTAGAACAAGGCTTACAGTTTTGTAAATCAAACTTTTGCAAAAGATCTTTTGTATATTTGGACTGATGAATAAAAATTCCAACAGCCTTTTGTTTGATTTGCAACCCCAGAAAGAACTGTAATTCTCCCATGGCACTCATTTCAAACTTCTGTTGCATCAACTTTGTAAAGGCATCACACAACTTTGGATCAGAGGATGCAAAAATGATATCATCTACATAAATTTGAACAAGTAGATTATGCTGCCCAGCTTTCTTAATGAATAAAGTCTTGTCTATGGAGCCTCTAGTGAAATTGTTTTCCAGAAGAAAGTTTGATAATGTCTCATACCAGGCTCTGGGAGCTTGTTTTAACCCATAAAGAGCTTTATCAAGCTTATACACCCAATTAGGATGTTTATTATCCTCAAAGCCTGGAGGTTGACATACATAAACCTCTTCTTTAACTTTTCCATACAAAAATGCACTTTTGACATCCATTTGAAAAACTTAAGGTTTTGATAAGCAGCATAAGCTAAAAACAATCAAATTGCTTCCAGTCTGGCTACAGGAGCAAAGTTTCATCATAATCAATACCTTCTTCTTGTGCAAACCCCTGAACAACCAGTCTGGCCTTGTTCTTAACAATAAGCCCATTTTCATCAGTTTGTTCCTAAACACCCATTTAGTGCCTATTGCACACTTACCTGGAGGTAGAGGAACCAGTTCCCACACTTGCTGTTTCTTGAACTGAAGAAGCTCAAGCTGCATGGCCTCAACCCATCCATTGTCCTTTAAAGCAATGTGATAATTCTTTGGCTCTTGCTCACTGATGAAGAGAGCATAGAAGCAGAATTTGACAGTTGACTTCTTGTTGATACTCTAGCAGTGATATCACCAATGATTTGAGACATAGGGTGATTCTTCAGATCTTGATACACAATGAGATCTGTGCAAGTGTTTGTAGCCGTTCAGCAGCAACAGATGGTGATGGTGTATCATTTCCTTGAAACCAATCAGTGGATGGTAATTCAAGGAAGTTGAATTCGAAGAATCTCATCAGCATTTGTTGTGGATGGTGCTACTGGAGCTACAGGAACTCAGGTCTAGCTGAATCAGGCAGCTGATCACTAAACCTGAAGAGGTGAGTACTGCAATCATCATCATCATCAGCAGTACCACCAGGTGGTGAACTGTTGACAGGAGCAACAGCAGGAGTTTGATAAGGAACATATTGCAGTATGTCCAAATCAAATAACTCCACAGGACTTTGTGGAATCTTATCCTTTGGAGATTCATTAAACTTAACATGTATAGTTTCTTCAACCATCTTTGTTCTGCAGTTGAAGACTCTGTATGCCTTGCAGTAGATGAATAACCAACAAAGTACCCTGCATCCACCTTAGGATCAAATTTACGGAGTTGATCCTTTGTGTTGAGAATGAAACAGGGACACCCAAATGCTTTGAAAAATGAAATCAGAGGAGCCAAATGTGGAGAACTTCATATGGAGTCTTCATCAGCCTCTGTTTACTAAAACTCTATTTTGCACATAACAAGCTGTGTTGACAGCTTCAGCCCAAAAGGTCAATGGCAAACCTGAGTCAGCCAGCATGGACCTTGCAGCTTCAATGAGGGTCCTGTTCTTTCTCTCCACAACTCCATTTTGTTCTGGAGTCCTTGGAATGCTAAACTGCCTTTTGATTCCCTTTGAAAGATAGAAGTCATCAAGTGTATGATTTCTGAACTCAGTTCCATTATCACTCCTAATACACTTGACTGGAAGGGAATACTGCTTCTCAATGTACAGCACAAATGAATAATCTTCTGAGCAGCCTCATCCTTTGAGTGTAGAAAGAAAGTCCATACAAATCTGGAGTATCATCCACAATTACCAGACTATTTCTTCTTTGCCATGCTCATTACTCTCACAGGACCAAATAGATCCATGCAGTAATTGCAAGCAGGCAGTGGACTTGGACACTTCAATAGGAGGAATGAGACTTTGTGCTGTTTTCCTTTTAAACAAGCAGTGCAGGTTTCATCACAATGGAACTCCTTTATTGGTAAGCCTCTGACTAAACTATTGTGGCTAAGCTGATTCATGTTTTTGAGATTAACATGACCAAGCCTCCTGTGCCACAGTGTAGATTCTTGAGAAGAGGCTTTGGAAAATAGGCAAGGATTGCCTTTGAGATCTATCTTCTTAGAGAGATCTAAGGCATACACTCTTCCTGTCCTGTTGGCTTTCAGGAGAGCGTGATCATCCACACCTTGTCAATCAAGTGCAAAACTTTGGATGACAGAATCCTACAGTTTCGACTGGTGAAAAGGGCAACATGGCCTTTATCACACATTTGACTGACACTCAAGAGGTTGTACTTGAGATTTTCCACATGATTAACATCATCAAATTTGATTTCTCCATTGGAGACAAAGCCCTTACCGATGATGTAACCCCTAGCATCATTGCCAAAAGAGACACAAATCTTCTTTCCTTGAGTAGTCATGAAGAAGAGAGCTGTTCCAAGTCATGTGCATAGATCCCCCACTGTCTACATACCAGATGCTACTTTGGCATGTTGAAGAACCCTACAATAATAAACAATCAGTTAGTTTTAGAGACCCAAACCTTTTTGGTTTTGGGCCTGGTCTCATCAATAGATGGTAAACTAACATGTTTATTTGAAACAACAAGCCTGAGAGGAAGAAGATGGTGTAGAAGAGGAGTCCTTTGGCTTGGACCTCCTTTTCTGTGGTTTCAACATAGGAGAATCTAGTTGGTTAACTCTACCCAACAGATGTTGTACCATCATCACCAGCTGTGTCTGATTTGTGTGATAAAGCTTTCAGCTCATCAGACACATTGCTAGTGGAGTTTGATAAGTTCCTATGTTGTACCTTCTTCTTTTGAGCACCCTCAGCTGTCACCTGTTTAACCCCTTCCTTTTGGATTTCTTTAAGGACTAAGGGTTACAGGATTTGATGTTGCTGATACAAATGTGGTCTCAACTCAGTTTTCATTTTTATTACCATTTTCTCATTAATTTCTTCTTTTTGTTTGAGTTTGGAACCTCTTTGTACCAACAATCATCTGTAAGATGATTGAACAAACCACATACTTCACATGGTTTCTTCTTCATCTTAGGTTGATCATCAACTAAAGATGGTGAAGCAACAGAACTTGTTCTTCAATGCTTTGGAAGCATTGGTTGCTTTCTTGACTACCTCTTTAGTAGTCTTCAAACTCTTTCTACTGCCAGTTTTCTTCTCTTCAGTACTGACAGCAGTTGAAGTTTGAACTTCAGGTGTTAATCCTGCTCTCTAGTCCTTTCAGGACCTTCAGGATTTTCCTGAGTTGATCAACTCATTGATCATGTGAATGTCAGCATTTGAACCATCAACATCAGCTGATAGGTTCAAAAAGGGCTTGATGCTGACTGCTACTTCTGATTGTGCGGTATCAGAAGGTAGATCACATGATGTGATGGATTGGTTATCACTCTCACCATCAGATTTTACCTCTGCTCTTGGGTAAAATCTGTAGGTGGAGCAGTGTGATTGTAACCAATTCCAAACTTCACATTTGAAGCAGATTGCTTACTAAGAAGCATTTCAAAACCTTTGCATGATTGTACCCATCTACACACACTCGACCTGGGTAACTGCAAGGGTTTCTTGTGAGATCTTTGTACTTCTCTAGAAGTACTTCTTCTCTAGCCTTATCATCATTTTTGGCAATTCAGTTTATAAATCTCATCATTTTTATCTTTGAGCACAAACTCAAACTCAGCTTTGTTTTTGGAAATTATTTGTTCTAGCTCAATGTTCTTATTAATTAGAGCTACATTTGCTTCTCTAATGGAAGCAAATGCTGCTATGCATGGTTCAGAACATAATTTGGCTTTTGCCTCAGAGGATACCTGTGATACCTGAGGTGTAGAGGCATTGGAAAATGAAGTATCAGCACTCCAAAGCCATGAGAGCTAGATTCCCAAAGGGACTGTCACCACCATGTTGACCAGCACCTGAGAACAGTTGATCATGACCAGACAAGTCATCTGGTAAACTGCTCCAGTCACAACTCCTGGGGTGAAGAAGCTGTGTTGTTGAGATTGAGGTTGTTGATGAGATAGGGAAGGCTGAGGTTCTGGTAGTGCATGAGGCTGTGGTGTCATAGGAACTTGAACTTGATTTGACTGTGGCTGTAATAACAAGGGTACGGATATGGCATTTGACCCTGAGGAACAAAATATGCCGGAGATTGTTGTTGAGGATGATGACTAGAGGTGACAGGATGTTGCCCTCTGTGTTGTTGACTATTGCCAGGAAAAGTCACAAAGGGTGCAGTAGAGTTAGATCCAGTTGATCTACACTCTCTTGCAAAGTGTCCAAGCCTTTGGCATTTGTGACACCTCAACTTGCTCTTGTCAAAACCAACTTTGGTTTTGCCAGAGAGTCCTGGGATTTTCTTCCAGTTCTTTTATAGAACTTCTGAGATCTGATATTTATCAAGGCCATTTGGCTCAAAATATCCATCTCTTCTAAGTCATCATCAGCAATCCCCTTGAGATCATCCATAATGAAACATAGATTGTCATTATTACACCCGTAAACTGACCATCAACACTCACAAATGCAGAATCAGAAGTGCTTGAAGAGAAATTAATATGCTCATCATACTGGCATTCAGATGAAGCATATTCTGACTCATGACCCACCAAGGCAGTGTTGCCTTGTATAAAGTCTTCAGTGAGCTTTCCAGATGAAGACAGCTTTCTCTTCTGTTCTATCTCTCTCTCAAACGTGAGCAGCTTCCCATGGAGTTGGGTGAGAGATAGTTTGTCCAAACTTGCACTGGAGCATAGGACAATAGTATGGTGTCCCATTTCTCAGGCAGTGATCTGAGAAATCTGTTATTCATCTGAATATTGGTGTATTCAAGTTTGACCATTTTTAGTTCAGAGATCAAACAAGAAAACCACTCATATTGTTGAGTCAGTGTCTCACCCTTTCTATGAGAGAATGTCTCATATTGTTGGGCAAGAATTTCTCTATTATTTGCCAAGACCTCATCTGTTCCTCCAAATTGTTCTTTCAAAGCAATCCAGAGGTCATGGGCAGTTCATGATGCATTAGCCCAGAATAGATTTCATTGGGCAATGCCATGGCCAGAATTCCATGGGCTTTTGCATCAATTTCAAGCAACTTCTTATCCTCATCTGAGTATTGCTCCCTCCTCTTCGGAACCATTTGATTGGTTTCCGGGTTATTCACCATAGGCTTGTGTGGACCATGTACCACTGATGTCCAACACCCTACGCTGTTAACAGACAGGTGATGGAGCATACGTCTTTGCCATATGTTATACTCATTCCTAACCAGCATAGGTGGCTTGGTTGAGGAACCAGTATTGTGAGGATCATTGGAAGGAGTGGTCATTTACAATTCAAAAACAATTTAGTTCAAGTTTTAAAAAGTTTTAGACAGACCACAACAACCTCAATGAGAACCAAGAAAAGATCTCAGGATGAATGAGCAGAAATACAGAAAATTCAATCTCTATAACCGTTTCTTGCAAAAACAAAAGCTAATTCAATCAAACTTAGATCTTGAATAGCAGTTTCAATGATCAATTGCAGATCGATCAATGATTAACCTGCTATGATACCATTTGACAGGATCAGTGATCACAAGTTTGATGTATCAGAATACAAAGCAGCGGAATACAAACTAGAATTAGACAAATTGTAGCAAGCAATCGATACTTGTAAGTATTAAGAGCGCATACGGTTATAGGGAGAGAATATATATTTTGATTTGAAGGAATGTTATAGAGGTAGAATATTTCTAATCAAATCATTCATTCATTCTTTCATTCACAAGATTACAATACGTTGTCACTCCTTATATAGAGTGCAACAATCACTGCTGTTATCACGGAAAGTGACAACTGGCAGATCTAATACAAAAATAACTAATTCTTAACAAACTACTGAAATGTTCACAACTACTGAGAACATATCAGCGTGTTAAGTACAAAATATAAAACTACTGAAACATAAAAATATAAAACTACTGATATCACAACTACTGAAGAAGTACTCTTCAGCAGTTGTGACAAACTACTGAGGCTTCAGTACTTGATCTTCAGACTTTGACCTTCAGGTGTTTCATCAGCTGATGACTTCAGTAGATACCATCAGCTGATGTCTTCAGTCTTTGTCTTCAGACCTTGTACATCAGTTGTTGATCTTCAGCACTTGTAAACTCTTCAGCTGTTGTACTTCAGTACTTTGGTCTTTCAGCTTCAGCACTTGTGTTCTTCAGCTGTTGTACTTCAGCACTTTGGTTCTTCAGCTGTTGAGGTCTTCAGCACTTGATCTTCAGCTGTTGAAGTCTTCAGCACTTGTCAAACTACTGATGAGGCTTTTAGCAGTTGTTGTGATACCATGTGGGACTTAGAGGTTTTCTGATCTTGGCTCATTGGTTCTTTTGGTCCAACAAGTACTAAAACAAAATGAGCATAGTTATAAGGAAAAGATAGACCTATTGACTATACAACTTAGGGAAACCGAAGTAGTGGCCTTTAACCAAGCAAATGACATTAGGTACTATCTAAACTCCTTAGAAGACACTAAGAAATAAAAGGCAGTGCTAGAAGTAGAAGTCAATTCACTAAAACAGAAACTACATAGTTGGACTAGTTCGTCGCACATAGTTCAACACTTAGTGAGAGAAAGGAATAACGGGGAGGGATTAGGCTACAAAGTGGTTCCACCACCACCTGAGACCTTGATGAATACTAAGTCTAGACCAGTAGATAATAACCCCATCAAGGATCAGTGGTGACTACTCTTCTTGTTACTGATCCAGACACCTCATGTTCATCTATTGAATCTGGTCAGAAACAAAAGGAGGCCACTTCAAAGGCAAAAGGTAAATTGCCTTGTGTTAACCTGGAAAATGAATTTGAAAAAGTTAATTTAAATTCAGGGTCAAACAGAGTCAAATCAGAACCTAAAAGGACTCAAATGCTACTTTTTCACATGCTTCAAGTCAAAAAACCAGTTAACCAAAAAGTGAAACAGGTTAAAACAGTAAATTTGTTAAATCAGAGAAAACATCAAACGTACAAGAGTTAAAAACTAAAGTGATTGATGTTACTAAAGTGTCACGCACTTCTCCACAAAGAAAGTCTACTCATAAAGTTGATAGCAGGTCATGCTACAACTGTGGAGAATGTGGACACATTGCTTCCTACTGTCATTCTATCAGACACCTAGGAAGAAGATTGATCTTCTGGACTCTAGACCTAGGTCTTCTAAGCGGAGTTCTCTAACTCCACCTAGAAGAGCTAGTGAACCTAAAGTCCAACCTGTAAGCCAGACGACTGTTTATCATAAACAGGCATTGCACAAATCTGGCTTATGGAAAGAAAGTCCACCTACGTGTCTAATACTAATGACAAGAAGGAACCTGAGCTACCATCACCCTCTAAGGGTCAATGGGTGGAGTTTATGATGTGTGATGCCTCTGGGAAACCCAGATAGTCAAAGCTTGGCTTCCTAACCTAAACTAATTCATTTACTTTGTATGTGCAGGGTGTTCGATACAGTGCTGAGACTAACACGTGGATTATAGACAGCGGAGCATCCAGGCACATGATAGGAAATAGAGCCCTTTTATCTAACGTCAAACAAATAAAAAGAGGGCATGTTTCCTTTGCAGGAAACAAAGGAGGCTATATCACAGCTCAGGGAGAAGTGGGAAATCAAAAGTTAAGTTTGATAAGGTGAACTACGTTCAACAACTTCAGAACAACTTACTTTATGTTTCCCAAATCTGTGATAAAGGATTTAAAGTCATCTTCGATAACCAGAAGTGTTACGTGCTGAAGAAAGAATATATGATCCCAGAGGACCAAGTTCTGATGACTGCTTCAAGATATAAAGACCTTTAGTCAAAGGAAGATGAATCATTTGATTCAGAAGGATTTAGTTAGAGGAGTGAATGTCAAGAACTTCCAACTTCCTGACTTTTGTGTAGCTTGCAAGAAAGGCAAACAGACAAAGAAGTCTCATAAGGAAAAGAAAGTTCATTCAATAGAACTTCCTCTTGAGCTTCTTCACATGGATCTGTTTGGTCCAGTTAGTACAAGGAGCATTGCAGGTGACGTGTACTGTTTTGTGGTCACTGATGACTACTCAAGGTTCACTTGGGTAATGTTTCTGAAATCCAAATCAGAAACATTGGAGACATTCAAGGAATTAGTAACCACACTTGAATCTCTCTACAAGCTAAAAGTTAGACAAATACGCTCAGACAACGGGACATAATTCAAGAATCAAGGGATGGAGGCATACTGCAAGGAAAAGGCAATTGTGCATCAATTCACTTTTGCCTACACACCTCAAATGAATGGCGTTGCTGAGAGAAAGAACAGGAGTTTGATAGAGACAGCACGGACTATGCTGGCAGACTCGAAATTGCCTATCCAATTCTAGAATGAGGCAGTGGCAAATGCGTGTTATACACTGAATCGAGTCCTAATAGTCAAGCGCCACGGAAAGACATGTTATGAGCTACTTCAAAGACGCAAACCGAATTTGGAGTATCTTGAACCTTTTGGCGCACCGTGTACACTTCTGAAGAAGACACAAGAAGGAAAATTCAGCGAGAAGGCAGTTGAAGAATTTTTCTAGGATACAACATACCGAACAAGCGAGTTTACAATAATCAACGGGTCTTGTAGAAGTGTGGTGTAATGTCGACGTTCAGAGATATACCACACCACCTACAGGCAAAGGACCTGCATACTTCTTCGATTATGATGGATTCTTCAAATCCTTCAACATCCCTCTCTCTCCCTCGGATGATGAGTTAGCTACTAGGATGATGTATGATATTCTAAATACACCATCTAGCACACAGGGAGAATCATCTACTCAGTCAGAAGGGGTAGTCGATGACAGTGACTCCTCCTCTGAAGATGAAACTGAAGCAGATGACCAGAACAGTCAGGAGAACAGGTTCCAGTTCCTGAAAGTCTACAAGCATCCACAAGTGATGCACCCTCGACTTCGGAACCTCAAACTCCAACCTCCTCTGATGCAGAACAAAATGTTCACAATCTTGGTTCGGAGGTGACTGTGCCGACTACTCCAGGATCACGACTAAACGTCTATCATCCCCTTGACAATGTTATTGGAGATGTCCGATCAGGAGTACAAACCCGAAATCAGCTATACTCAGCTGATTACGCCTCAGTTATGGAGAAGGGTTACATTCATGATGGTGCTTATTGATGTTTTGCTTCGCAGGTTGAGCCAAAATATGTCAGTGAAGCACTAAATGATGAGGCGTGGGTGAGTGCCATGCAAGAAGAACTTCTGCAGTTTAAGAAGTTAGGTGTATGGACTCTGGTTGATAGACCTAAAGGTGCTAAAGTTATTGGCACCAAATGGGTACTAAAGTGCAAGAAGGATGACCAAGGAGTCATTATCAGGAACAAAGCTCGACGGTGGTTCAAGGTTTTCGCCAAGTCGAGGGGATTGACTATAATGAGGTGTTTGCACCCGTGGCAAGGATGGAAGCTATTCGTATCTTCCTTGCCTATGCATCGTACATGAAAATTAAAGTCTACCAATTAGATGTGAAGAGTGCATTCCTTCATGGGGAAATCAAGGAAACAGTCTATGTAAGTCAACCCGAGGGATTTGAAGACCCTTATCATCGGGATAGAGTTTACAAGCTCGACAAAGCTTTATATGGGCTTCATCAAGCTCCTCGAGCTTGGTATGAGAAACTCTCGACTCATCTTGTGAAACACGGCTTTCGCAGGGGAGTCATTGACTGTACACTGTTTATTAAAGAAAAGGATGGCGACCTACTGCTTGTGCAGATATATGTTGATGACATAATCTTCGGGTCAAAGAACGAAGAGTTATGCAAAGAGTTTGAAGCAGTGATGAAGAAAGAGTTTGAGATGAGTGCTATGGGGGAGATGAAGTTCTTTCTCGGGTTACAGGTGGATCAAACACCTAATGGGATCTTTCTACATCAGACCAAGTATGTAGGAGACATTCTCAGTCGCTTTGACATAGAGAATGCTTTTGCTGCTGGGACTCCACTTGCTACGAATCATGATATAGCACCTGATGAGTATGGAGATCTTGTAGATGCCATTATGTACCGAGGAATGATTGGATCCCTCATGTATCTCACTGCCTCAAGACCTGATATCATGTATGCTACATGTTTATGTTCCAGATATCAGGCTAAACCTAAGGTCAATCATCTGATCGGGGTCAAAAGGATCTTTCGTTATCTAAAGGGTACACCCACACTGGGGTTGTGGTATCCTCATGATGACGATTTTGAGCTCACAGCGTATAGTGACTCGGACTATGGAGGCTGCAAAATGAACTACAAGTCTACATCAGCAGGGTGTCAATTCTTTGGGAGAAGATTAGTTACATGGCAGTGTAAGAAGCAGACATCGGTTGCATTGTCAACGTGTGAAGCCGAATATGTTGCTGTTGCAAGTTGCTGTTCTCAAATCATTTGGATTCAACAGCAAATGCGGGATTACGGTTTGAAATTCTCATCTACTCCTATTTTTGTTGATAACTCTGCTGCAATTGCAGTAACCAAAAATCCGGTTCAACATCCTAAGACCAAACACATCGGTATTAAATACCACTTCATAAGAGACTGTTTTGAAAAGAACTTAATAGATGTGGTTAAAATTAATACTGATTTTCAACGTGCTGACCTCTATACTAAAGCCTTTGATAAACCACGTTTTCAATACTTGCTAGAGGTCAACAGCGTTAAAAAGAAAAGTGAGGTAATTCCTGATGAGAATAATGTGTAGTCCGATGTAGTTTCGTTAAAGTTTATTTTATTTTATGTTATCTGTTTTTTCCTTTTGTCTGTTATATTTAAACTCATGTTATTTTGCTGTTTATTAAAATCCAAAAATAATTAAATCCGAAATGATTTTAGTATTTTAGGGGGAGAATATGTTAGCAAGTTAACATTAAAAAAAATGAGGGAGAAGGGGTAACTAGCTGAAATAAGGTAGATTATGTTTGTGATGCCGATTCAATACCTTTGGAAAATGATAGTACACATGAACAAATCAAGAGGGACTTTAAAATTTAAGGTTTGAAAAGATGCAAAGGTTCAAAGTATAAGTCTGTGTAGTCTAAGCAATATAAAAAGGGAAGATGATAGAAAACTGGCAACTCCTAAGGTGACACAAAGAAAGTAGACTTAGAGGCTGCTAGACCACAAATGATATGTTGGTAGATTCAACACGATAGACAATTAGACCTGATTGGTGATCTCAAGATCAAACTAAGTTGTTCAACTGATTGTGGGCTTCCATCTTATCACTGGTTAACACAATCAAATATTTTGCAATAAGGGGTAATGAGCATTTAAATGCCACAAAAGTGTGCGGATGACCATAATCAAAGCAAAGCAAGAAAAAATGAAAGACAAATGCAATAAAGCTAATGACTTATGTTGTTGGTACATATTGTGTCAAATAAAATAAGCTGCTCTAACAAGGAGATAGGTTGTGTGCCTCTCTGCTGTGCGATGGCACTGACCTGAGGATAAGCATAACCTTGATATTCTAGAATTCATTGTTGTTTGCCGCCTCTCTGCTGTGCAATGGCACTGACCTGAGGACAGGCTTCTCTTTGAAAGCTCTAAGAATAGTCTCTTCTTGTAATAATACCCGTAGACCACTCAAAAACCTCTGAGGAATGTTGATTACCATATAAGTGTGGGATCCACAAATATTAGCTGAAATAATTAAACCTAAATCAGTCACCAGTCTGCGTCAAAAGTCTGTGTATGGATTTAAGTGGACAAACATACTGACAATCTTAGTGGCTACATTCTCAAGAGTTCAAATCAATGTGAAAATCTAAGAGTTTCAGTATGATTTCCTTAAGTTGCTAACGATTCTGGATGAACACCGAGAATTTAAGCATCAAAAAGTTTTAATAACAAGTCCCAAATGATTTGATGTTCCTGTATGATTCCAAAATTGAATTGGTCCAGATATGATCAATCTAAGTTGAAGCTGTCTACTCCCCAACCAAATCCCTTAAATTTCCATCTTAGGGTTTTATCTCTCACAAAAAGTCCAAAAATAAACTTTATTTGTGTATTTAGTTTAAGTTTCTATGTTAATCTTTTAATTTGTGTGTCTGTCGGACTACATCAGGGAAATCAGAAGGAAATTAACTTACCTAAAAGGGTCATGTCTGAGATGGCCACATGTTTTTCAAAGTCTAAAAAGTCACATCTGATGTGACTGAATTGGTTAAGAGCTTACAATGTTATTATCAAAAGTGAAAAGGGTCTTAAGAGTAAATGTTCAAAATGACTGTAAACTCACAAAGTGTGACCCATTCGCACTAGTGGATCATGGTTATCGACCAACTATGCGAATGGCTTCCAATCGGCCGAATGGACATGAAAATGATCCATTCGACCGAATAGAAGGGGGAGAATGAAACAGTAGACCGACTAAGGCTCAGTCGATAAACTAAAGAGGCGAATGAAGGAGACCGAATGAGTCAGTCGACCGACTGAGACTCAGTCAGCCGACTGAATGCGATTGACTAGGCCAATCGTACAACTGAACCTCAGTCGCCCGAATGAACTGTGCGAATGAGGCCAGTCGGCCGATTGAAATTAGGGTCAGTATTTAAAGGGCCTCAGTCGATCGCATCTCACTCATCACTCCCAATAGCACCCCAAATCGCGTTCTTTACCGTTACTCTGTCAAAATTGCCACAGATCCTGATTTACATTGCTGTTAAGTTTCTTACATTCGAGTGACGATTTACAGGTACATTACTCTTTGAATCCTACCAAAATCAGCACATTACCGAACCTACAATAGAGACACCTGATTGAATCAAGAACCAAACGGAAAAATGGCTGACCGATGGTCTCTTAATCCAAAGCACAACATATGTGCCCATTTGGACCACACGACACGGAACGGGGCCAAGTTCTCCGATATTATAGCCTTCCTCAAACGTTCACGGATACATAAGGCTATATCTACGCCGTGCACACCTTACAAATCATTACACCAGGCATTCTGGGAGAATGCCTCGGTGGATCGTTCTCGTGAGCCATACAGCATCAGAAGCACCATTTTGGGTCAAGCTATCGACATTACCACCACTGACAGCCAAAGAATCCTTGAGTTTGGGGATGACTCTACTCACCCCACTAAGTTACATCCTTTGACTGTGAGAGGGTGTTTTCTCCGAATCAAGTATGCGGGGGACATTAACTCGGGGGTGCTAAATAAGAGCAACCTGTGCCCACAATACAAATATCTGGCACATGTGATTCTTAAGTGCATCGCTTCGAGAAGGGGTGGTTTCGATGACCTATCAGATCAGATACAGAATGCCTTCGTGGCTCTGGTGCTGAACCACCCTTTCAGCTTCTCTAATATGATCTTTGCTTATTTGGTAGAGAACATTGAAACAAAAGGGAAAGAAGGTTTTTGTATGTATCCATGATTTCTTCAGATGATATTCAATGAGAAGCTGCCTCAGCTCCCCAAGGAAAGTCACGATGCAGTGACTTTGGAACTTATGGATGACACTACTTTGGGTAGGATGGTGGTGTACCGGGGCAAGCAAGTTAAGCCCCAGGAAAAGAGACTGATTGGCCACTTAGTAGATGAAAGTTATGTGGCACCGGGGAGACGCCAATGGCGTCACGAGGACAGTGACTCCGACATGGAGCCAATTGTCCTACCTACTGATGATTCAGATGAGGATGACAGTGGGGATGATGCTATTCTGTCCAGAGGCACTGTGTCTGATTCTGTTCCCTCTGTGTCTGTCTCACCTGCTGAAGTAACTGAGGCAGTGGGATTTCATCAAGATTTTGTTCTTAACGAGGAGGATGAGGATGAATCTGATGAGGAGCCACTGACCCGAACTATGGGAAGGAAAGTTGTTCCCACAGAACATGGGTTGAGGGTTGTTGGTGAACAACCAAGAGGCTCCGGAGATGCAAAAACTGATCCAACTTATGCTCCGGGGTCCTCAGGCGGGATTGGAGGGGGAGCATCCACCTCGAAGGGAACGAGGAGAAAACGGATGGCTCAACCCCATGGCCAGAAAAAGAAGAAGCGTAGGGTAACCTTTATCACTACCACATCCACCACATCCACCATACCTTCCACCACTACCACTTCTTCAGACACACCATCCACCACCATACCTTCCCCCACAGCAACCACAAACAGCACCAGACCGACCACCACAAGACAGATCCCAGCCACCACTACATCATTCACCCCACACTCACCACCACTATCATCCCGACCTGACCCGATATTCACCACCACCACCACCACCACTAGCCACCAAACCGAGCCCTCAGCCTATCCCTCACACACCTATAGATATCCTCTACCTCCAATCGGGGTAGAGGAACAGTTGTCAGCTTTAAACAGAATGGTGTTGCGATTGCTGGCGGCTGATGAGGAAAAGACCACTCAGATCCGCCAGCTTACCGACCTGACTGCTGCACAATCGCATAAAATTGCAGAGCAGGATCGAGTAATTGAGGAGCAGGCCTAGTAATTGGCTGCTCAGAGCACTCAGATGGACCAACTTTCGAGCTCAAAGTGTCGCAGCAGGTAAGCAAATAGAGGAGTTGGAAAAAGCTAAGAGGACCATTTTGCTAAAATTGAAATGATCAAAGGAGGAACCTTTAAAGATAAGGGATGGAGACAGAGATAATGAAGATGATGATGATGATGATAATGAGAGTAATACGGATGAAGAGAAAACTGAAGAGTGGTGTGAAGATGAAGACACTAAGAAGGAGAACCAGCTGAATCTGTCTCAGCTTCAGGGCAAGAGAAGAGAACAAAGAACAGACAAGATCAGTCAGCTTCTGCTTCTGCACCTTCACATGAAGAGTCTAGCATTCAGGATAAAAGTAAATAGTAGATGTTTATGTATTTATTTACTTTTGTATTCTGTATGAAAAACCATGTACTAAATGTTTATATTAAGTTAATGCATTTTGTTTGATAAATTACTAATGATTTGAGTGTGAAATGTGTAAATCAAATAGATCCAAAGTACCACAGAGATGAGTTTGATATTGCTCCCCTTCAACAGGTCAAGTCTCAACTCACAATGATTCTTGATCTGAAAGGGATTGTGAGAAGGTCAGTGAGTTATACCCTTGAAGAAGGTGAAATAATTCACAACCTATCTAACGAGCAACTGGCAGAGATGTTCAGACTCAATCCTGATGAAATTGTCAAGGATGCTCCAACAGTTGATTCAACCAGTGACGAAGAACTAAATGATGTTGATGAAGTTGAGGTTGAAGATATTGCTGCTGAAGAGTACCCTCAGTACGCTGACAACGAGGGTAATGTGGTCCCCAATCTGGGTGAGTCCCTAGTCAGTGATATGTTTGAGGTACTAGACAAGATGGAGCAGGAAACAGGAAAGACCGAAGGAACCGCCCAAGCCTCAAATGATGACGTAGACATTCGAAAGGCTGAGTGGGCTGAATGTTTTAAAGAAGTCAGAGCCCAACGTGCTGCACCGAAGAGGGATGCCTACACCAAGTTCTACAGCGTCAAGAAACATCTTACGGTGTCAGGCAGGATTATAGCATGGGCATATTTTGATGATCTTAACGTTTATGCCGTTAAGAGGGAGAAGGGCATAGAGTACTTTCGATTTCCACATGATCTAAAGACTCTACCAGGATTTGAGCTCAACCAGCTGGCCAAATTGAAGCTGTTGTATGCTAACCCGAGAAAGATGTCAGGCTGGTTTGAGGCTGCCCTAAAGAAAGAGTACCACACCAGGTGGATTAACTTCAGACCTCAACAACCTACAAGGTATATTAGAAGGTCTGAGATGGACGCCATTACTGGAAAACCAAGATTGTGTTGAAGTGAAATCCTCCGCGCACAATGTCAAGAATCCCACTTCGGGAAATGACAAAGGATTTCACTCCACACTTCAAATGGTGGTACTATGATTGGAGGACTGCTGAAGCTGTCATAGTTCTGAACAAAGGGGACCAAATGGATACTGTCAGGGTATTCGACCCAATGTGGCTAACCAACTTGTCTGCTAATGATGTCTATACATTATACAAGTGGCCACTGTTCTATGACACACAAGACATTGTACAAGCCCTCCAGTTCCAAAACGTTATACGACTTTGCTTCGCGTTGATATTCATGCGGGAGTCACACAAGAGGACAAGTACAAGAAATATGAGGAGGTAATAAAGAAAACAAGACATTAGAGAGATCTAGGTACAAGGGGGAGTTTGTTGATACATGTATGTCCCTAGATCATGATATGTGATGTAATAGTTCTTGTTTGGTATGATAATGAACTGATATTGATAGTCTATTGGTTATAATGTTTAATAGTTCATTAATGAGTCATGACTGAATTGATTGGGTTTATGATTACTTGAATGATTACATATAATATTATATTAATTAATTAAAACATTCAAACTTTACTTAATGAAGTTCTCATGCGAATGGCTCATGCGAATGAACCTAAGCATGAAGAACTTCACACGATTGACTCAGTCGCACGACTGAACCAGGAGACTGGATCAGTCGTACGACTGTAACATAAGATTGGCTCAGTCGCACGACTGAACACTCAGTCGCACGATTGAATCAACCGCATGTTCAATCGCACGACTGAACCAAACTAATGGTTCAGTCGCACGATTGGATAGTGCCAACCTATAAATACAACTCAATTCGTGAAAAACAAGGACACTCGATCAATTACGATTCCAGACGAACCCTAGCCGTCCAGAAACCTTCCAAATCGTTCTCCAAGTTCATAGAACACATTAGATCGATTCCTTATCGATTTCTAACGTTAGTTTCAATCCTTGATTCATTCTTCGTGTGTTCTCACTGATTGGATCGCCAATCAAATAGGATTCCGCACTATTTGATCTGGTTTACACGTGATCTTCAGGTATTTCGGTCAAATACCAGGTCCTAACACATATGAATGAAGATGTTCCTCTTCAAGCTGATCCGATTAGACAACTGTCACAAAACCTTAGTGTTTCTTCTGAAGAAGGTCCCAGCATGGTACCATCTCACTCAGATGACTTGTCAAATAAGTTTGGAAATCAAAAACAGGCTTCTCATCCAGTAAAACACAAGGTACATCAAATGATGCAAGCAATCTCAGTGCTGCTGAAGATGTAGCAGTTACTGAAACATAAGTTAACAATCTTCATAATTCAACAAGAATACAAGATGAATGTGCCTATGACCATAATGAATTGAATGTCTCCAATCTTGATGTAACTATTGCTGGTGACACCATTCCAACCATAAGAATACACAAGAATCATCTAGTTGAAACCAATATTGGTGATCTTAATGAGAGTGTGACAAGAAGCAAGTCCAGTATTGCAAACATCTGTTTGTTCTCATGCTTTCTATGTCAAACAATACCCAAAAATATCAAAGAGGCACTTCAAGACAATAGTTGGATTGAAGCAATGCAGGAAGAATTGCTCCAATTCAAGAAGCAAGAAGTATGGCAGCTGGTAGATCTTCCCGAAGGATAATATCCTATCGGTACCAGATGGCTGTATAGGAACAAGACTGATGATAGAGGGATTGTCATTAGAAATAAAGCAAGACTAGTGGCACAGGGATACACTCAGGTATAAGGAATCGACTACGACGAAGTGTTTGCTCCTGTTGCCAGACTAGAAGCATCAGAATCTTTCTTGCATATTCTGCATCCATGAAATTTACTGTTTATCAAATGGATGTAAAGTGTGCCTTCTTGTATGGAAAAATTGCTGAAGAGTCTATGTGAGTCAACCACCTGGCTTTGAAGATCCAGATTTCCCTCACAGAGTTTACAAGCTTGATAAAGCTCTGTATGGTCTTCATCAAGCACCAAGAAAGTGGAATGAGACTCTATCATCCTTTCTTCTTGAACATGGGTATGAAATAGGAAAGATTGATCAAACTCTCTTCAGAAGGAAAAGAGGAAAAGACATGCTGTTAGTCCAGATCTACGTGGATGACATTATATTTGGCTCGACAAACAAGCAACTCTGCAAAGAATTTGAAGACCTTATGCATTAAAAGTTCCAATGAGTGTTATGGGGGAACTCACCTTCTTTCTAGGGGTGCAAGTCCAACAAACGGCAGATGGAATCTTCATCAACCAATCGAAATATGTAGAAACCATGTTGAAGAAATTTCACTTTCCTGACTGGCAGTCTATCAGAACTCCTGTGGATACTAAAGTGAAGATTGGACCTGACCCTGAAGGCAAATCAGTGGATCAGACTCACTATCGATCAATGTAAGGTTCACTTTTGTATCTAACAGCCAGTAGGCCTGACATTATGTTTGGTGTTTGTGTGTGTGCTAGATATCAAGTTGATCCAAAAGAATCACATGTGAACTTAGTCAAGAGGATATTTAGATATCTGAAGGGCAAGCCAACTCTTGGGTTATGGTATCCAATGGAAGGAGAATTCAATCTCTATGCCTACACAGACAGTGATTATGGAGGATGCAACTTCAACTGAAAATCCACTTCTGGCGTTGTCAATTTCTTGGTCCCAAACTAGTGTCCTGGCAATGCAAGAAGCAGACAAATGTGTCTATGTCCACAGCAGAAGCTGATTATATTGCTGCATCAGCATGTTGCTCTCAAGTTCTCTGGATTCAAAACCAGATGCTTGATTATGGTTTTAACTTCTTGCACACACCAATTTCTATTGACAACACAACTGCTGTCTTTATAACTAATAATCCAGTTCAGCACTAAAAAACAAAACATTTTGAGATTAGATATCATTTTTGAGAGACTGTGCTGAAAAAGATTTAATCAAATTGATTCAAGTACCAACTGAAAATCAATTAGCTGATTTGTTTACCAAGGCATTTGAACCTAGTAGGTTTGAATTTCTGGTTCAGTCAATTAGCATGATTAACCTTGAGTAAAAACCATGAAAAACATCAAAAACAATTTAAAACATCAGAAAACCACAAAAAGAAATCAAGTTTAATGAAGAAAAGATTTATTTGGGAAATGATATAATTATAGTCGTTATATCATTCATTATGCTTAATTTCAAAATGTAAAAGACTGAAATGACTTACCAGATATGTTGGTAGGCTCAACTTGGAAGAAAAGATACATGCAGTGATGAATTAAAGACATATTCAATTGTGAAACACTCATCACAAAGTACAGATATGTATTGGCTTATCTGAATGCATGTGTGTGCAGTAGCCTAAACACACCAGGTAATGATACTTTATGAATCTCTTTCACCACATCATGTTTCATCTTTGTTTTGCTGAGCAAAGACCTGATGAAACTCGCACATAGTGCAGATGTTATGATCCAAAAGATTCCGAATGTGAAACACATCCAAAATTGGATGAATCAACAAAGTAATACATTCCAATGAATGAACAAAAGAAACCTATCATGGATCACCTTCCAAAGTGAAGTGAAAAGAATCCCAATGTGGATCAACATGAAAAAGGATCAAATTAAAAGAATCCAATGAGGATTAGTGAAAATGAGATTTCATGACTTAAGTAACTTGGTAAAAAAGTTGTGAAAAAGTTCTACCATGCATTGTATAAGGAGGGTTGATCATTTCATGCATATGTGTGTGAGGTACACATTGAATAATTAATCAACCAAAAGATGATAAAAGTCATTTGTATCAAAATATCAACCAGGTATGGGTTTAAGAGGACAAACATACCTTCAATCTTCAAGTTCATGATCATGTCCATTTAATCATAAAGGATGCACAAGTGTAATGTAAGACTGATATGATTCCAACAAAGAGATTTTTCTCTTCATTATTAATAATAATCAAAATAATATTCATAAAGTTTTAAATCTTTAAAGTTTCTATCCAAATGTGACATAACTTTAGGGGGGGTAATTTAAAATTTTTGTGTAAGTCCAAATTTTTGTTTATTAATTTAATTTTGAAAACAAAACAAAAAGAATTTTAGTTGGTGTTGTTGCAATAAGTCATACCATTATATCTCAGCTTATGTAGATTATTAGAAGCATGATAAGCCCAAGATCTATCAAAATTGGGAAAGTTGTATAAACTGTGACATACAAGTCAATCAAGCAAGAATTGACAACTTCAACAGCCAACTTCATAAGAAAATCAATCAAGGACACCTCTTCATAAGATAAATAATCAATTCAATCACATTAACTTTTGATTAAGTTCAAAAGCTAATGCAGGTAAAGTGCGTTAGTTAATGCGGGTGAAGGTAACCCATGCATGTAACTAAAGCGGGTAACAATATATTCAAGTGCAACAAATGCGGACAATGAGTTTACTCTACCGCATTAGTGTGTGAAGTAGATGTGGAATTTACTCTACCGTATTGCTACAGTTAACAATGCGGATGAAAAGGTCTCTATCGCATTTGCTACAGTGCAATGTTGACCAAGTGTTGTTACCGCATTTAATATAGTTGCACAAATGCGGATTGACTTTGTTCTATCGCATTTGCTACTGTGTACAAATACGGATAGAATAAAACAAGTAACTCTACCGCATTTGTTATAGTGAATGCTGATGAACACAATCACAAGTTATTCTTCCGCATTTACTACAACACAAATACGGACAGTCAATGGTTTCAAGTTTTAACTTCCGCATTGCAACAGTACACAAATGTGGAAAGAATAAATTAAGAAGAAAAAACTTCCGCATTTACAACAGTAGCCAAATGCAGACAGTCAATATCAAAAGTTTGTCTTCCGTATTTGCTACGGTTAACAAATGCGGATGACCAAAAGTCAAACAAATTAACCTTCAGCATTTGCTACAGTGGTGACTGTATCTACTTTTAAACTTGTAAAATCTTTTAAAATGTATTATTTAACTATTTAAAGGAATTTAAACGGGTCATTTAATACTTTTCAAATTTGAGAGACTTTATAGTGAGACGAGCACAAACGTACAGTTAACCATCTTCAATCATCATCATCATAAACGTTCAAAGATTTTCGTGTGAATCTACTCAATCGACTTCTGTTATCGATTCTGAAACAACATTCGTATCAGAAATAAGTGAAACTTTCATAAAAAGTTTAATCAAAACCTAAGTTTCAGAATGTTAAACCTAAATCAGTCAATGAACCAACTGTTAAGGAGAACACAAAAACATGTTTCGTTGATGTAGCATAATACACCTTTTCGACTTCAATGAGCATGAAAACCAACAGAAAGTCTTATCATCATGAAAATCTTGACATTCATGTTCGTTGTAAGAATAGAGCATGTTAAAATTGAAACATTTGAAACAAATCAATGAAACAATAGCTCATTAATGGTACAAACATAGAAACTGTGATTGTTAAATGACAAACTCACCATTTGTGATGACAACAATGCAATAGATGACAAGCAGTCTTCCTTGTCAATTTAAAGTCAAACTGATAACTAACACACATATCTCTTGTGTAGATACATGGCGAATCTTACATGGAGCAAGCTCCATAACATCAGCGGTTATTTAAACCCTGATGTGCCTGAAGCCGAAGGACTTAGAGATATGATAAGATTCTTATCTACCACAAGGGTAGCATATGCCATGACTGTGAAACCATAATCTATGAGAATCCCATCAGGTCTTTCTGGGACTCAGCCAAGGTAGTTGAAGCTGATGGTGTGAAAACATTGACTGGAAGAATCAACAATGAACTCACTCTGAGGATCATAGTAGAGTCTGTTAGAAGATGTCTACACTTTGCTGATAATGCTAATGATCCTCTGGAACTAGATGATGAAGAAATAACCACATTTTTACTGAAATTGGTTATGAAGGAGATTATGAAGCAAGACAAATAGTTAAAGGATTAGTGGATCTACCTTGGAGGTTCCTAATTCATATGTTCCAACACTATCTGTCAAAAAGAAAAATAGGATGGAATGACATTCCAGTCCTCACATCTTCTACAATATGTGCTCTCTGCACCAACAAGCCATTTAATATGTCTGAATATGTGTTCAATGGCCTAATTTGTAACATTCAAGAAAGATTAAGATACAAGTTTCTGATGTATCCCAGATTCATTCAATGTCTAATCCATGAATCATTCCATGACATTGTTAATGAAGGACCTATGCTTAATATCCCTCACTATGATGCAAGATCCTATAAATACATCAAGAAGAAGGACCCAAGGAACTTTTACAGTGGTGCCCACTCACCCCTTCTTCCTTGGATGATTTAGCAATTAAATCAAGCAAGTCAAGCACAACCATCACCACAACCATCTCCACAACCATCACCACAACCATCACCATAACCATCTCCACAACCATCACCACAACCATCTCCAAACATCACCACAACCATCTCCACAACCATCACCACAACTATCTCCACAAACATCACCACAACCATCACCACAAGCACAACCACAACAATCACCACAACCAACACCACAAACAACCCCTCAACCTACACCTATATCACCTCATCATCAATCTCCAATATCACCACCACATCAATTACCAATGTCACCTTACCAACCTTTACCATCATCCCATGATCATCCTACTGAAATAGAAGGATCAACAAGTGCATCTAAATAATCCAAATCATCTTTTGGTGAGGAGGATCATCATGATCAAATCCTTGCTATGAAAGCACCTTCTGAGGCTGCTCCTTCAGAGAGCTATGCTGAATCTAACATCAACATGCCTGATGAAAAGGATGAACTAATATCTGAGCTCTTATTGAAAGTAGAAAGGATGGAAGGAACTTTAAATAGGAGAGCTGGAATCATCAATGACAGAATTTTAGAGCTGGATGAGAAAGAAAATGAATTGAAAGAACTAAAAGAGAAATATGAAGCTGAAAGAAAAGAAAAAGACAAGGAGATTGAATACTTAAAAGCTGCACTAAACCATTCCAGAGAAGAAATCAGTGGTCATGTGGACACTCTTGCTATTCAGACTATAGCAATGGAGGAACAACAAAATATCATTAAGGAACAAGCAGAAATCATTTCTAGTCTTGAAAAAGAGCTTCAAAGACAAAATAGAAGAATCTCTGAACTAGCACTAATAATTGAAAGTCAAAGAAGTAAAGTGGATGATGAAAAGAAAGACGCAGAACAAGAAAAGGAAGATATGGATGATAACAAGTATGTTTATGAAAATGAATAAAAAGAAGGTGATGCAAGTCAAAGAGAGTTTAAAGATTAAAGTCTAGATATGGTAGTATACTCTGGAAATACAGATGACTCTCACTATGAGAAAGCTGAATTTGAAGAACTCTTCAGTGCATGCAGATCATTTTTCATCTGAAAAATTCAGCATAGATGATGACTTTTGGGAATTTGTAATAATCAAAGGGCTGATCAAAGCCTATTGTATTCATCCCTAAGTCACCAATGCCTCTGGAGAAGAGTGAACCATGCAAATTGTCCCCGCTATATCTTATCTGAAGAACAAAAGAAAAATAAAAGAATGTATGAAAAAGAAAAGAAAGAGAATATGAAAAAGAAAAGAAAGAGGAAAATGAAAAAGAAAGAAGAGAAACATAAACAAAAGAAAAGAGGATAGAAAATTAATTTGAATGATCAAGAGACAAGCACACCTAAAAAGGTACCTGGGCAGTAGAACAAGCTGAAACTTCTAGCCCTCAACTTCAAACTTACTCATGAAAAGGATACTTAGTTAAAAGGCTAGGGGTAAGAGACCCATATTAAGAAGAACCAGTTAGAAACAAATGATGACCCAGAAGCCTAGCAGCAATTGCCTGAATTTTTGGAAGAGCATGAGCAGGCAGAACTCAATTGAAGAAATTGGCTGGTGCACTTGATTTAGAAGAATGTGATCTTGCTGGTTGATATAAAGCTAAAAAAGATGTTCAATGGACAGTCCATGAAAAACAGAACAGGCAGTAGAAACAAATTTGTTCAAAGCACAACGAATGACTTGATGATCAAAGTTATGTTTCTTGATCAATCAAGATATATCCTGAATGAAGTATTTGGAATGACATATGAAGGAATGAAAGAAGAAGAAGATAAGTTAAAAGGCTGCTTGATCCAACATTGAAACAAATACAAGAAAGGAATCATGTTGGACCAAAAGAACCAATGAGCCTGATCAGAGAAACCTCTAAGTCCCACAAGACATCACAACAGCTGAAGAAGACCTGATCAGCTGTTCTACACAAGTCTGAAGAATACAACTGCTGAAGTACGTCTGAAGTACTGAAGACAAAGACTGAGACAACAGCTGAAGATCTAAAGTCTGAAGACTTCAACAAGTACTGAAGACAAAGACTGAAGATCAACAGCTGAAAGACAAAGTCTGATGTTCAAGTACTGAAGACATCAGCTGATGTTAACAGCTGATGACAACAGCTGAAGAGGGCTTCTTCAGTTGTTGTGATGATTTTTCTTCTTCAGTAGTTTTCTTTTCCTTTCAGTAGTTTGTTTATTTTTCTTTTCAGTACTTGTAAACAACTGAAGAGGTTGTCTTCAGTTGTTGTAGTTTCAGTAGTTTTATGTTTTTCAGTAGTTGTAAATGAGATGTTTAACACTTAGGAACATTTGTAAGAAGATGTCAGTTGTTGACATCTTCAGTAGTTGTTAAACATCAGTAGTTATAAAACGGTTACATGTCACTTTCAAGTGACATCAGCCTACGTCATTCTTTTCTTTATAAGGAAAGATGACTCACCTGTAATCGTGCCTTTGAGGCCGACAATCCTAATGCAATATTCCTTTTGTCGGATATTTCTCTCTCTATAACAAAATTCTTTTATCGTTTTATATCAATTGTTCTTGTTGAATTTGTCTAATTCTGAGCTATCCGCTGCTATATCTGTTCAATCGATTAACCAAGGGCTGAGATCCTAACAAATGGTATCAGAGCAGGTTAATCATTGATCGATCTAACAATTGATCATTGAAACTGTTCAATCGCTCTAAGTTTAATCGAATTAGCAAAATTCGCAAGGATCTGTTATAGAGATTGAGAGTGTATCGCTTCTGGCCGTTTTATTTGAGGTTCTGTGTGGTTTTGAGCTAAATTTATTGTGTTTTACTTGAATCTGTCTGATTTTCCACAATGACTACTTCTTCTAATGATCCTTTCAATACTGGATCCTCTACCAAGCCTCCGATCTTGGTGAGGAATGAGTATAACATTTGGCAGAGAAGATTGCTCCATCACCTGTCTGTCAATAGCTCAGGTTGTTGGACATCTGTGGTACATGGACCACATAAGCCAATGGTGAATGATCCGGAAACAAACCAGTTGGTTCCAAAGAAGAAGGAGCAATACTCCGATGAGGACAAGAAGTTGTTTGAAATCGATGCAAAAGCCCATGGAATTTTGGCTATGGCTATTCCTAATGAGATTTACTCTGGGCTTCTGCATTGTGAGTCTGCTCATGACCTCTGGAATGCCATCAAAGAACAATTTGGTGGTACTGATGAGGTTTTAGCAAACAACAGGGAAATCCTCGCCCAACAATATGAGACTTTCTCTCATAGAAAGGGTGAGACTCTGACTCAACAATTTGAGCGGTTTTCATGTTTAATCTCTGAATTGAAAATGGTTAAACATGAATATACCAGGAGTCAGATGAACCATAGATTTTTAAGATCACTGCCTGAGAGATGGAACACATATACCATTGTTCTACGCTCAAATGCTGATGTTGATCGCCTATCTCTCACCCAACTTCATGGGAAACTGCTTACATTCGAGAGAGAGATAGAGCAGAAAAGGAAATTGGTTTCATCTGGCAAGCTCACTGAGGATTTTGTCCAAGGGAACACTGCCCTGATTGGACATCAAGAGTCAGAATATGCGTCATCTGAAAGCCAGTATGATGAGCATATTGATTTCTCTACAAACACTTCTGAGCCTGCCTTTGGAGTGTTGATAGTTATTCTGCTGGTTGTAATAGTGACAATCTATGTTTCATCATGGATGATCTCAAGGGGATTGCTGATGATGACTTAGAAGAGATGGATATTTTGAGCCAAATGGCCTTGATAAATATCAGATCTCAGAAGTTCTACAAAAGAACTGGAAGGAAATTCCCAGGACTCTCTGGCAAAACCAAAGTTGGTTTTGACAAGAGTAAGTTGAAGTGCCATAAATGCCACAGGCTTGGGCACTTTGCAAGAGAATGTAGATCATCTGGATCTAACTCTCCTGCACCCTTTGTGACTTTCCCTGGCAATAGTCAACAAAACAGAGGGCAACAACCTGTCAATTCTGGTTATCATCATCAACCACAATCTCCTGCATATTTTGTTCCACAGGGGCCAATGCCATATCCATACCCCTGCTATTACATGCCACAACCAGGTCAGGTTCAAGCACCCACTGCTCAGCAACCACATGCACTCCCTGAGCCTCAACCATCCCAATCTCATCAACCTAATCAACTTCAACAACACAGCTTCTTCACACCAGGAGTTGTTGACTGGAGCAGTTTACCAGATGATGTGTCTGGTAATGAACAACTGTTCTCAGGTGCTGGTCAACATGGTGGTGAGCATCCTTTTGGAAATCTAGCTCTCATGGCTTTGGAATCCTCTGATGGATCATCCTCAAATACCTCTTCAACACAGGTATCACAGGTATCCTCTGAGGCTAAGGCCAATTATGTTCTGAAACTTGCATAGCAGCATTTGCCTCTATTAGAGAAGCAAATGTGGCTTTAATCAATAAAAATGTAGAGCTAGAACAAACAATTTCCAAAAATAAAGCTGAGTTTGAGTCTGTGCTAAAAGAGAAAACTGATGAGATTTACAAATTAAAATGCCAAATTTCTGATGATAAGGCTAGGGAGGATGTACTCTTAGAGAAGTACAAAGACCTCAAAGATACTCTTGCTGTCACCCAGGTAGAGTGTGATCGATGGGTACAATCTTGCAAGGGCTTTGAAATGCTTCTTAGTAAGCAAACAGCTTCCAATGTGAAGTTTGGAATTGGTTAATCACACTCACTCCTCCTCCTACAGTTTTTGCTTCAAGAGCAGGAGCGGATTCTGATGGAGAAAGTAATGACCAATCCACCTCATCATGTGATTCACTACTTGATAAAGCACCATCAGTAGTTGAAGTCAGTAGTAATCCCTCTGTGAACCTAACAGCTGATATTGATGGTTCAACTGCTGACACTCACATGATCAATGAGTTGATCAACCCAAGTGTTATCCCTAGAAGTACTGAGGGTACTGGAGAGCAGGGGATAACATCTGGAGTTCAAATCCTAATGACTGACAGCACTGAAGAGAAGAAAACTGTCAGTAGGAAGGATTTGAAGCCTACTAAGGAAGTTGACAAGAAGGCAAAAAGTGCTTCTAAACTGCTGAAGAGCAAGTCTTCAGTAGTTTCATCTTCTTTAGTTGATGATCAACAGAATGAAGAAGAAACCATGTGAAATATGTGGTCTATTCAATCATCTCACAGATGATTTGTTGTACAAAAAGGGATCCAAACTCAAACAAAAGAGAAAATTAAAGAAATTTGGCTAAAATGAAAACTGAGTTTGAGTCCAAGTTTGTACCAGCAGCATCAAATCCTGTTACTCCTATGACCAAAAGAAATCTAAAAAGGAAGGAGTGCAACAGGCAATAGCTGAGGTTGCTCAAAAGAAGATGGTGCAACACAAGAACTCATCATCAAACACCAATACCAATGTGTCTGAAGAGCTGAAAGCTCTCTCCCAGAATCAGACACAGCTGGTAATGATGGTTCAACATCTGTTGGGAAGAGTTAACCAACTTGATGGCCCTGTGTTGAAACCCCAGAAAAGGAGATCCAAGCCGAAGGATTCCTCTTCTACACCATCTCCTTCACCTCAAGCTATTGTGTCCAATAAACCTGTTAGTTTACCATCTGTTGATGAGACCAGGCCCAAAACCAAAAAGGTTTGGGTCTCCAAAACTAACTGATTGTTTATTTATGCAGGTTTCTTCAACATGCCAAAGTAGCATCTGGTATGTAGACAGGGGAGGATCTATGCATATGACTGGGAACAACTCACTTCTTAATGACTACTCTCCAGGAAGGAAGGATTTGTTTCTTTTGGCAATGATGCAAGAGGTTACATCATCGGGAAGGGCTTTGTTTCCAATGGGGAAATAAAGTTTGATGATGTCAACCATGTGGAAAATCTCAAGTATAATCTTTTGAGTGTCAGTCAATTGTGTGACAAAGGCCATGTTGCCCTTTTCACAAGCCAGAACTGCAGGATTCTGTCATCCAAAGTTCTGAGTTTGATTGACAAGGTATTGGATGCTCACACTCTCCTGAAGGCCAACAGGACAGGAAGAGTGTATGCCTTAGATCTTTCCAAGAAAATTGATCTCAAAGGCCATCCTTGCCTATTTTCCAAGGCCTCTCCTCAAGAATCTAATCTATGGCATAGAAGGCTGGGACATGTTAATTTCAAGAACATGAATCAGCTGATACACCATAGTTTAGTAAGGGGAATGCCTATGAAGGAGTTCAAGTGTGAAAACAACTGCACTGCTTGTTTGAAAGGAAAACAGCACAAGGTTTCATTTCCACCTATTGAAGAACCAAAGTCCACTGCCTGCTTACAACTTCTTCACATGGATCTCTTTGGTCCTGTGAGAGTGATGAGCATGGCACAGAAAAAATACTGTCTGGTAATTGTGGATGATTACTCCAGATTTGTATGGACTTTCTTTCTACATTCAAAGGATGAAGCTGCACAGAAGATCATAAACTTTGTGTTGTATGCTGAGAAGCAGTATTCCCTCTCAGTCAAGTGTATTAGAAGTGATAATGGAACAGAATTCAGGAACAATACACTTGATGAATTCTACCTTTCCAAGGGAATAAAGAGACAGTTTAGTATTCCAAGAACTCCTGAACAGAATGGAGTTGTGGAGAGAAAGAACAGGACCCTCATTGAAGCTGCAAGGTCTATGTTGGCTGATTCTGGACTGCCATTGACTTTTTGGGCTGAAGCTGTCAACACAGCATGCTATGTGCAGAATAGAGTGCTAATAAATCAGAGGTTGATGAAGACTCCATATGAAGTTCTACATCATTTGGCCCCTCTCATTTCATTTTTTAGAGCATTTGGGTGTCCCTGTTTCATTCTCAACACAAAGGATCAGCTCCAGAAATTTGATCCTAAGGTGGATGCAGGGTACTTTGTTGGTTATTCATCAACTTGCAAGGCATACAGAGTCTTCAACTGCAGAACAAAGATGGTTGAAGAGACTTTACATGTCAAGTTCAATGAATCTCCAAAGGACAAGATTCCACAAAGCCCTGTGGAGCTCTTTGATTTGGACATACTGCAATATGTTCCTTATCAATCTCCTGCTGTTGCTCCTGTCAACAGTTCACCACCTGGTGTTACTACTGAAGATGATGATGATAGTAGTAATCACCTCTTCAGGTTTAGTGATCAACTGCCTGAGTCCTCTAACCTGATGCTCCTGTAGCTCCAGCCGCACCATCCACAACAAATGCTGATGAGATTTCTGCATCCTCAACTTCATTTGAGTTGCCACCATCTTCATGGTTTCAAGAATCTGCATCACATCTCTGCTGCTGAAGACCCTACAAACACTTGCACAGATTTGATTGTTTACCAAGAGCTGAAAAATCACCCAATATCTCAAATCCTTGGTGATATCAATGCTGGTGTCTCAACCAGAAGCCAGTTGTCCAATTTCTGCTTCTATGCTCTCTTCATCAGTCAGCTAGAGCCGAAGAACTATCATGTTGCTTTGAGGGACAATGGATGGGTTGAAGCCATGCAGCTTGAGCTTCTTCAGTTCAAGAAACAGCAAGTGTGGGAGCTTGTTCCTCTACCCCCAGGTAAGTGTGCAATAGGCACTAAATGGGTGTTTAGGAATAAAACTGATGAAAATGGGCTAATTGTTAAGAACAAGGCCAGACTGGTTGTGCAGGGGTTTGCACAAGAAGAAGGTATTGATTATGATGAAACCTTTGCCCCTGTAGCCAGACTGGAGGCAATTAGATTGTTTTTAGCCTATGCTGCACTCCACAATCTTAAAGTTTTCCAAATGGATGTCAAAAGTGCTTTTCTATATGGTACAATAAAAGAAGAAGTTTATGTGTGTCAACCACCAGGCTTTGAGGATAATAAGCACCCAGAATGGGTATATAAGCTTGATAAAGCTCTTTATGGGTTGAAACAAGCACCTAGAGCTTGGTATGAGACCTTATCAAACTTTCTTCTACAGAATAATTTCACTAGAGGCTCCATAGATAAAACTTTATTTATTAAGAAGGTGGATCAGCATAAGCTACTTGTTCAAATTTATGTTGATGATATTATATTTGCATCCTCTGATCCCCAATTGTGTGAGGATTTCCAAACCTTAATGCAACAGAAGTTTGAAATGAGTGCAATGGGAGAATTACAGTTCTTTCTAGGTTTGCAAATCAAACAAAAAGCTGATGGAATTTTCATTCATCAGTCTAAATACACAAAAGATCTTTTGAATAAGTTTGATTTACAAAACTGTAAATCTTGTTCTACTCCCATGTGCAACACCACACAATTGGATGTTGATCAGAAAGGTAAAGGTGTTGATGAAACCCTTTACAGATGTATGATTGGTTCCTTGATGTATTTAACAGCTTCTAGACCAGATATTATGTTTGCTACATGTGTTTGTGCTAGATTTCAGGCTGCACCTAAGGAGTCTCATCTGATTGCAGTCAAGAGGATCTTTAGATATCTGCAAGGCACACAATCTCTAGGCTTATGGTATTCCACTGGACATTCTTGCAAATTAGTTGCTTCTCTGATAGTGACTATGCAGGATGTAAGTTGACCAGGAAATCAACTTCTGGTGGATGCCAATTCCTAGGCAACTGTTTGATTTCTTGGCAGAGTAAGAAACAAACATCTGTTGCTACATCCACTGCTGAAGCCGAGTACATTGCTGCTGCAAGTTGTACATCCCAAATACTCTGGCTTCAGAATCAACTTTTGGATTATGGCATTACAGAGACTAAGACTCCATTATTAATGGATAGTGCTTCAGCTCTTTGCATTGTCAAAAATCCTGTCCAGCACTCTAGGACCAAACATATAGAAATTAGACATCATTTTATAAGAGATTGTTTTGAAAAGGGTCTAATTAATCCTATGTTTGTGCCTAGTGCTGATGAGCTTGCAGACATTTTACTAAGCCTTTGGATAGTTCAACTTTCCACAACCTGGTGTTAAGGCTTGGTATGCTGCAGCTAGAATAAGTGACAACTACTGATGATCTCAGTAATTACTGATGATCATTGGTAACCATGTCACATATAAGTACTGATGAGTTATTTTACCCTCAGTAGTTTTTATAACTACTGAAGGCTAAATGCTTTAAGTACTGTACTTTATCTGTTCTACACTACTGATGTAGTTACAACTACTGAAATCAGTAGAAACAGATAAGTACTGATGTCCTATGAAACTACTGAAAACAGCTAAAAGCTGATAAGTGTTGAGGACAGTATGAAACAGCTGAAAGGCTATGAATTGACGACAACTACTGATGAGTACTCTCTCTTCAGTAGTTCACAAACTGCTGTTTCTTTATAAACAACTGAAGCAATACCATGTCTTCAGTAGTTTCACAACTACTGATGACTAACACCAAGTCTTCAGTTGTTACAACAACTGATGGCAAAACCACGGTCTTCAGTAGTTTCACAACTACTGATGACTAATACCAAGTCCTCAGTTGTTTCAACATCTGAAGTCCAACTTGTCTTCAGTAGTTTTTAAAACTACTGATGCCTAAATCAGAGACTTCAGTTGTTTCAACGTCTGATAGTAAACACCATGTCTTCAGTTGTTTTATAACTGCTGACCACACCAATACCATCAGTCGTTTCAAACGTCTGAAAGTTAATACCACGTCATCAGTAGCTTCAAATACTGATGACTAACACCAAAACCTTCAGTCGTTTCATAACCCGTACCCTATATATACCTGATCCCTCTTTCAGAGTTTTTTTATTCTTTCACGACCTAACTTTTCAAAAGCTCTGAAAACCTTTCACCTTCATTAATGGCGACCATGCAACTCAAACCTCGACACAACTGTGTCGCGTACCTTACAAAATCGCCCTTCTGGACCAAATTTGAAAATGCTATAGATCTTATGGTCCAATCCCCACTAAAAACGGCTTTCCTTTTAAATCCAATCATTTATGCCGATTCGCTACGTCAGTTCTGGATGAATGCGACCGTTAATGGAGAATCTATCCTTTCATCTATCAACTCGCATAAGGTGGTCATCTCTACTGCTACCATCCGCCAAATATTACTGTTAGATGATGCTGCCTACCCTGTTGGATATCCTAAGCGCCAACTTGATCTTTCCTTTGGACAACATGGATATCAGGGTGATCTTAGTGCTTCAACAATCCTGAAGAAACATTTTCCAGATGCTGAACGATTATTATTCATATGGTAAATGTTTGCCTGGCTCCGAAGACTTCCTCTTGGGATCAACTGTCTTCCAGATGGCAACAGGTATTGTTCTCTATCCTTGAACAAGAACCACTAAACTTTTCTGAAATAATTTTTCTTGAACTCAAGGATATGGCCACAAAACCACTTTCTAACCGTTGGATACTATATCCTCGTTTATAATGGCCATAATAGAGAATCAGCTTTCTGCTGAGGGACTAGTTGGTCTGGGAGTCCCTGCTTTGGCTGTATTGCCGGAGGTATACTCCCGACACAACACTGACCAAACTCTCAAACAGGCTGCCAAGCTGCGCAAACCCACGCAGCTGGAACCCACAGCCTCCACCTCCACATCCAAAGTCCCCTCCAAACCCACAAAGAAGAAGCCTAAGAAAGCTACTCAGGGAATTGAGTCCCCTGTGGATGCTCCTGCTGCACCAACGCAGGTTATCTCTGCTGGAAATAACCCCCCAGTAGAGACTGTGACTCCACCAACTGAAGCCGCTCAGTTTCCTCTCAAAAGGAACCTGAAGCAACCACTCAAAGGGAAGCCACAATGCTGGGATCCTCCTCACTTGAGGGGATTACCATTGAAGAGCACCACCTGTCCCGGGTGCACACTGCTTCCACACCCTCTCCTGATGCAACCGCCCCTCAAAGCCCTACTATCATTGTTGCAAAAGTGCTGACGCAGTTGCATTCCTCACCCCCCCCCCCACACCAATTACTACTGGGATAACCTCAACACCTGAGGGGGAGGATCACAATGCTTCTGTCAACCCACAGCACAGGGGTTATCATGTTCCATCTTCTAGTGTAGATAAGGAGGTGCGAACTTCTGGTGAGGCTGCCACTGCTCCTGACTCAGCAATGACCAGGAATGAGTATGCAGTTGGTAACATCTCTAAGTCCTCACCAGTGGCAACAGCTGATGAAGGACATAGTCCTGAGGCTGGAAGTCCCCAGAACCGAGAACAAGGGGCACATGCTACAATTGATCTACACTCAAGGCATGTTCATTCTGACTTTGTCAGGAGGTCAGGTGATTCAGTCACAACTGATGATGACCTGAGCTTCTTCTTTGATGTAGTTGCTCAAAACACACCATTCTAGAGGATGAGGTTAGCAGACTCAAAGAGCTGCTGGCCAAGATGTCTCAGGATGCAAGTCCATCTGCCACCACAATACACCCACAGATGGCACCTTCTTCTGAAGGTCCCCTACACACTGAGCCAGTATATACTTCCAAGCCACCAGCCTCTGCTTTCGGCACTGATTCTCAGGAACAGAACCACCCTGATCAATCAGTTGCTACCCTTCAAAATTCCCTACCTCTCATCACTCCCATGATCACAGATATAGTGATCAAAGCCATTGATGAGAGGCTTCCTACAATAATACAACCCTTGGTGGAGGAGTTGGTGACTAAATCTCTTTCTACTGCTCAAACCCTTGCATCCAATGCAACCAAAAAGGGGAGAGTCAGTTAGTTAAAGGAAAAAGGAAGAGGATAGATGGGGAGAAGGCGAAAGAATCTGAGGTTGTAAATGAGAAGGAGAAGGAGAATGTGAAGGGAGCTGAAGTGAATGAAAGTCAAAAAGACTTTCATGTCACATATCAAAAGAGAAAGGAGAGTCTGAGAAGGAGAAGGAGCTGAAGGATATGGTGAAAGAAGCTGACGCCAACCATAACCGTTCAATGGATAAAATCATTGAGCAGTTGTATAGGCAGGGTTTTGACATCAAACAACTAGACTCCGAGATCAGAAGGATGGAAACAGAGGAGATCAATTCCAGATGGGCTAGCTATGATGCCTTAGAAAGAGAAAGGCTGGAATAATGATCAGATTTATAGCTAAATACCTGGGAAGATCTCTAATGGAAATAAGGGCCTGGACCAGGGACAACATCTTGGCAATAACCACCAAGATTTGTTCGTCTGAAGAATACTCCAAAGGTCTAGTGATTGAGGTATTGAATGAAGCTGGGGTTGGGAATCGAAAAGAACTGACAAAATTTACCAAAGCCTCCCTTACAGCCAAAATGCTAAAACAGTCTGCCTCAATCCTCAAAATCACTATCTCCACAACCCACTAAAACAACTCCTTTACCCTCTAAACAACCATCCAACCCACAAAACCAAATCCTTTACCTCTAAAACCCATTGCCAGTGATGTACCTAGCCAAAGAAAAGAAAGGTACTGAGGCCTGATGAAGATGAAGAGGAGGATGAAGACAGACTGCCACTCTCTGCAGTCATTACTTTGCCTAAGGCTAAACCAATGTCCATCACTCCTGCTTCTCAAATGCATGATGTAATGATAAAGATTGAAGAGGAACAGATGCAAAAACATGATGAGGAAATGCTGAAAAGCATTGACAAAGCATATGCTACATCCTCTTCAATGATCAGCATGAAGAAAGAAGTATTAAGATTGTACACCCTTGCTAATACCTTTCAATACCAAAGGGAAAGAGTAAGGATATGGCCTGATCCTAGGGTGGCACACCGGATTGTCAAGAAAGAAATTCCTTCAAGATACAAGGGCCAAGTGAAGAGAGTTGTCGACGAAGACATCACTGTGGTGCTTGTAGTGTCCCCCTGGGAAATTGTTGAAGAGTTCAAGAAAGCCTATGAAGCCAAACAACCACCTCAAAAGATGTTAGAGAACAAAATTATAAAGAAGGGATTGGTTTACAAACGACTTGAAAACTTCAAACAAGAAGAGCTCAACCTGCTCTTAGAAGGACTCATCCAGATGAGTTTGCTTATAGACAAATAACCACGGTTGAGCTCAAAAATGGAAAACAGGCCAAGTACATATCTGAAGTGTATGGCCGAGAAGGATTATTTGATGGTGTGCCCGAGGTGCTGACAATGGATGAGCAAATCATGTTTTTAAGGGCTTACACCAGGGAATCATATAGGCTGATACACGGGAAGTAGATCTCATGGTTGGGGCAACAGCTCGGTCCAAGTCCCCAATACAGAGCTCCCAACCATATCATGCCAAACAGATCATCAGAGACTTCTTCCCAGGCCGGTGCTGAAAAAGGGTCACTTCTCATCTGATCAAGAGGATAAGAGACCAATCTATCTGCCAAAATAAGTGGGACTCGTCAATAACTTAGAGGTTTTGGCTGCATTGGTTCAGGGGGAGTTTGTTGGACCAAAAGAACCAATGAGCCTGATCAGAGAAACCTCTAAGTCCCACAAGACATCACAACAGCTGAAGAAGACCTGATCAGCTGTTCTACAAAGTCTGAAGAATACAACTGCTGAAGTACGTCTGAAGTACTGAAGACAAAGACTGAGACAACAGCTGAAGATCTAAAGTCTGAAGACTTCAACAAGTACTGAAGACAAAGACTGAAGATCAACAGCTGAAAGACAAAGTCTGATGTTCAAGTACTGAAGACATCAGCTGATGTTAACAGCTGATGACAACAGCTGAAGAGGGCTTCTTCAGTTGTTGTGATGTTTTTTCTTCTTCAGTAGTTTTCTTTTCCTTTCAGTAGTTTGTTTATTTTTCTTTTCAGTACTTGTAAACAACTGAAGAGGTTGTTCTTCAGTTGTTGTAGTTTCAGTAGTTTTATGTTTTTCAGTAGTTGTAAATGAGATGTTTAACACTTAGGAACATTTGTAAGAAGATGTCAGTTGTTGACATCTTCAGTAGTTGTTAACATCAGTAGTTATAAAACGGTTACATGTCACTTTCAAGTGACATCAGCCTACGTCATTCTTTTTTATAAGGAAAGATGACTCACCTGTAATCGTGCCTTTGAGGCTGACAATCCTAATGCAATATTCCTTTTGTCGGATATTTCTCTCTCTATAACAAAATTCTTTTATCGTTTTATATCAATTGTTCTTGTTGAATTTGTCTAATTCTGAGCTATTCCGCTGCTATATCTGTTCAATCGTTAAACCAAGGGCTGAGATCCTAACAAATCACCAAGGATACTCCAAAGCATAATAATCCCTCTTGAGAAATCAATTGGGTATGAAAGACCATTGCCAAGAAGGCTCCCCTACACAAGCTGTCTTCATGAAGAAATCTCCCCAACTCATGAACCATTAATTTCCTGATCCTTAAATATGTCTGATAAGGAAATAAAGACTTCTCTCAGTCAGGGTTTCAACGAAAGAAGGATTGGAAACATGAAGACCACTCATTAAGCTGCAACTCTTTAGTTGATTAATGAGAAGAAGAAAAACTTAGAAGCTTAAGAAGAATTAGCAACACCAAGCCAAGAAGTAGAGTATCAACTGAAGACATGATGCTGAATCAGAAAGACCAAGACTACTTGCCCCTGTGATACACAAGTACCCTGAATGGTTGCAGACCATTTCAGTTGAACTGCAAGAAGGATTGACCACTGCAAGAACTGATCAGAGGGGTGTCTACTCCCAAGGGTAAGGTTGATCAAAAGATAATAGCTTGGAAGTACGACAATATGGAATATGTTCATGGTGAAAAGGATCTCAGGGCTAGTACAATTCTTTACAGAGTACTCAGCTCTTGTAAATGCCTTGGAGATTCATGATTTGAAGGAACTAGCTCAACTTGAACTGATCAATCATGTAGCTATGTTCAGGGGATGTGAATTTGAGAACATACTTAATATGTTCAGAAACAAACAACTTCAATTCATTAAAGATAATATTCATGAGAAAGATAAACATTTGTCAATCCCCTTGAGAAAAAAAAAGGTGCAAGCAGAAGAGAATTGTATTCCCTGAGCTGAAGGTGAAGCCTACAGAATCATTAAAAAGGAAAATGGTGTCTCGTACTCATTCCTCCACACCCATCTCAAATGTATACTAAGATGAGAAAACCTATGAGATGGTAATTGAAGGAAGTGGGGAGGAAAGGAGGAGCTGAAATCAGATTATTCAGTGGATATGAGGTTAGATTGCTTGATGAATCATATATCCATTACATATACACCAGACATTTCAGGAAATTGAATAATAAACTAGGAGAGTTGGATATGCACTTCTTTTTAAAGTGCATCAAGCTGCTGAAGTTGGCATATGATCAGATAAGAATCAAAAGAGAGAAAAGAAAGAAAAGAACACACTATTGCACCTTGGCAACATTGTAAAACTTGAGGTTGATGTGGGGGGGGGAGCTTACTGATACATAGAGATGGACTTTCTACAATTTCTATATGGGAGCCAATTTCACTAAAGAAGGTGCCAATGGAATCCATCTCCAATATGAGCAAGATGAAGATTCATGTGCTAAGCAGAGAAAGGATGTCAGAAGCTACAGACTTCGTGAATATGATCAAAGCTATACTATACTGGATCCTACAAGCTGCATTCATCTTACCCCCAGAAGACCTAGCAGAATCTTCACAACATCAATCACCTCCCAAACATTAAGGAAAACTTAGCTGTATAATCCTTGGGGGGAGTATTGTTGGACCCTTAAAAGGATCATACATGCCAACTCAATGGGTGATTTGATGATTGTTCTACTGAAATCCCTTAAGTCCAAGAGGAAATACGAAGAAATCTGCTATGTAGAATAAAGTATTGTCTCCCGCATTTGTCAATGCGGAAGGCATAGAACAAATATAGACAAGTATTTGTTCTTCCGCATTGACATATGCGGAAGACCAAGAATAGATGCGGACAAGTACTTACTCTTCCGCATTGACTAATGCGGGAGACAAAGTAAATGCGGACAACTTTGCTCATCCGCATTGACAATGCGGATGACCGAACAAATGCGCACAAGTATTTGTTCATCCGAATTAACTAATGCGGATGACCAACATACTAATGCGGTTGATCAAGTGAAGAAATGCTAATCAAGTTAACTCATCCGCATTTGTCAATGCAGATGAACAAGCAAAGATGTGGATGAAGACTTAGACTAGTTTCTGATGTAATAGGTCAGGGGTAGTTTAGTCATTTTGTAAAAGGCATCTTGTAGCGTATAAATAGAATAGATACCTCGTACATGAGGTGACGGCTGATAGAGAATTTTTGTTGTAATTATTCTCTGTAATTTATCAGCTTCATATATGTTGGACCAAAAGAACCAATGAGCCAAGATCAGAAACCTCTAAGTCCCACATGATATCACAACAACTGCTGAAGGCTTCATCAGCAGTTTGACAAGTGCTGAAGACTTCAACAGCTGAAGATTAAGTACTGAAGACTTCAACAGCTGAAGACTAAAGTGCTGAAGCTAAACAGCTGAAGAATACAAGTGCTGAAGCTGAAGACCAAAGTACTGAAGTTCAACAGCTGAAGAGTCCACAAGTGCTGAAGATCAACAAATGATGTACAAAGTCTGAAGACAAAGACTGAAGACATCAGCTGATGACATCTACTGAAGTCATCAGCTGATGAAATGTCTGAAGTTCAAGTCTGAAGACCAAGTGTTGAAGTTTCAGTAGTTTGTCACAACAGCTGAAGAGTACTTCTTCAGTAGTTTTATGTTTTTACTTTCAGTAGTTTTGTAAAATGACTAAAGAGCTTGTTCTTCAGTCGTTGTAGTTTCAGTAGTTGTAGCAACTGTTAACACTTAGTATGTTTGTAAGAAGATGTCAGTTGTTTTGACATCTTCAGTAGTTGTGTTTCAGTTGTTTAAATAATTCTGTTAGATGTCACTATCAAGTGACATCAGCAGACGTCACATCTCCTATATAAGGAATGTTCCAGCGCGACATTTCTATATAAGGATGATTGACCTGATTGTATGTGTGCCACTTTTTGCCACCACGAAAGCGTGTGATTGAATGAAATATTCTTTTGCAGAAACTTTCTCTCTCTATAACTAATTCTGTTCATTGCAATATCTTTGGTATTCTTGCTCGAATTGTGCTAGTTGGTACTCTATTCCGCTGCTGAAATCATTCGAATCGATCAAACTAGATGCTGAGATCCTATCAATATATCAATACAAAAGCATTTATGAACATTTTTCTTGCATTGAATGTTCTTTGATTGTTTGTTTCCGCCACTCAATCATTAACTTGGTTGCCATGTTCAATTCATAATAAGAATATCACTCTTACTAAAACCCAATCAAGAAAGATGAGCCTGAAGAAGAATCTGAAGAAATGTATTACAAGTGGTGTGATATGACAAATGACACTAAAGAAGACTGCTACTTCAGCAGTTACTGTTCCATATGCAATATGAACAATCACATGACTTTAGAGTGTTACTTCAACAAATTCTGTGCTATTTTCAACAAAAATAATACTACAGCCAGTTATTTTAAAGTCAAAGAAAAGAATGAATAAAGTGAAAAAAAGAAGGAAAAGAAATAAACCCAAGTCTAGGGGTAAAAAGTGTCCAAAAGGACAAAATGTTTGAAAAGTGGGTATAAAAGGTGGTATGGCCGCCCATATGTCACATACACCACTGATTTTCGGGTTTTAGAGAGAGAGAGAGAGTAGCTGGGAGCAACAAATTGTCGGCTTTGAAGAAGAAGAAAAAGAAAGAATTCGAATTCAAGGTAAGAATTCATGCTTTTATGGTGTTCTTGAATGGTCATATCCTCGAGTTTATGCTTATGTGTGTTTGTGTGTGTTCGGGTATGTTTTTAGTGGGTTTCTTAATGGTTGAATTCAATTTGCAAACGAGTTTGGAGGAAGCCATACTTAAGAGCTGCAAATGTGAGTTCTAGGACCCATCTTTTACTGGTTTTAACTGATTTTGAGGCTGGAAATGCATGAATGTATGTTTATATTTAACTGGGTTTCGGACCCGTATGCTTGAATGTGTGTATGATGATGTTATGATGTGATGTATGACTATGTTCATGCTTAATGATGTATGATTGTGTTTCTAAGGCTTTGAGGTTAAAATCTAAGCTTAGAACGTGATGAATGGTGCATGGGAATCGAACCTGATGTTTTAGACCCACTTGTTAAGTTTTTAAATCTGCCTAAGTGTTTGGAAGTAAATGCGGATGGAAATGGTTGATGCGAATGAACATTAACCAATGGGTAAGTCAATGTGGATGAAGTCAAATGCGGATGAAGTCAATGCGGATGAACATTGACTAAGTGTATGAAATGCAGATGAGCATTTGACTAGGTGTGGAAATGCGGATGAGGTCAATGCAAATGAGCATTGACCAAGTGTGGGAATGCAGATGTGCAAAGTAAGTCAATGCGGATGAGGTCAATGCGGATGAGCATTGGCTAAGTATGGAAATGCGGAGGAGTTAGGCAAATGCTGATGGCAAATGCGGATAGAGTAAGTTAATGTGGATGAAGGAAACCAATGCGGATAGAGTAAGTTAATGCGGATGAAGGAAATCAAATGTAGATGAGCAGTAGTGTCAATGCGGATGAAGACTTAGTAAAATTTCTGACTTTTTGGGGAAAAAGAGGTAATGTAGGCCTTGACTTAGGAGATTCCCGGGGGTTATGAAAGTTGACTTTTTGGGTCATAGATGGTATGTTGGGCATGTAATGTATTGTGATTGACGCTTATGCATGATGATGATGATGTTGCATGGTTATGCATGGTGTATGTTATGTATGTATGATGCCCTGCATGATGATGTATGAATGATATGTTTATGTTCCTTATGATGATGTATCATTATCTTTCCTATGACTTTACATGTTATGATAATGAATGAACGAAGTATTATGTAACGTAAAGTGAAAGATAATGAAAGAGGAACATGATGATGAATGCATGCATTAATGAACGAATGAATGAATGTAAGAAAGGCTTGCAAGCAAATGTATGGAGGTGCACACCCTATGTAGGTGTTAGCTCAATGGTGTGCGGTTAGCTACCTTAAAGGATGCACATGGGGTCCAATATTTGTGATTGACCATATGAATGGGTCCTTGCCGCTTGCTCTAGGTACTGGAGTCAGCTTCTTGCACAATGTTCGAGGTCTATGAATGACCTCAGGCCCAGTCACCCGCTTCGTGCACAATGTTCGGGGTATAGCATATGGCATTGATCTGGAATGAAAGAGAAAAGATAAATGGTGAATGTAATTACCCTAGGTACTCGAGTCAGCTTCATGCACAATGTTCGAGGTTTATGAAAGACCTCAGGCCCAGTTACCCGCTTCGTGCTCAATGTTCGGGGTAATGTATATGTCACTGGAAGTAATGAATGAATGAAAGTATGAACAAAAGAATGACAAAGATAATAATGATATTATCTGTATGTACGTACGATGTATGATCACGAACGAATGTAAAGTATATTATGTTTTAAGAAAAAGAATGGTTTTACGAATAAAAAGTATGATTTATCATAAAACTAGAGCTCACTCAGCAACGCTGACTTTTATGTGTTTCCAGTTGGCAGGTAAGGTGTTGGGGATGGCACGAGGCAGCTACTCAGCTCTTTTGGATGGCATCCATTTATATAATGTTTTTGTGATGTAATACAACAATATATTTTGTACCGACAAACGATGCATCATTTTGCAAAAGTTTTTATGATCAAATAAAATGCCATTTTTGCATGTTTCCGCTGCGAATGTTTACATAAAATAACTATAAATGTATGTTTTATGTGCAATGGTTGACCAGTGTAAGCGTCTCGGGAACGGGGCCTTACAAGTTGGTATCAGAGCCAAAGTTTAAGTGAAATGGGTAAATTTTCAAATGAACCCTAACTTAAACTGAGAATGGGACGGAAAGGGAAAGAGATGCCAATCTGAGTAGCTGCGTGCCATCAGGTATTTTTGTAAAGTTAACCGGTATTATGGGCGCATGGTATGTGGTTATGTGTTGTATGTAGATTTAAATGCTGATGTAGTCAGGACAGGTAATGCTTGGGGAATGAAGAGTAAAGTAAGTGGCTAATCACAACTGGCCACTGTAATTAGGGACTTACTATTCTTTCCATAAACTGAGCCGTTCCCTTTAATGACCGTATTAGTGTTTAAATCTTTCAGTGTGAGTTAGAGGATGGCCGGGGGTAGTTCATCTAAAGCTTCGCGTGGTGGTGGACGTGGTGCCGAGCCACGGGTTACGAGAGAAAGGCCTAGGGCCGAGAAGGTGGTTCATGAAGAACCAGAAACCCCTCATCCGGAGGGCGGAGATGAGAGTGCTAACCTGAGAGCCTCAGTGAAGGAGGCAGCTATGGAAGAAGTGCATCAAGTCATGCAGACGATCCTACCGTCTGTGGTGACCGAAGTTATAAAGGCAGTAAGAGAGGGGAAGAGAAGGGAAAGGAGTGGACCTACGGGCGAAAGAAGACAGCCTGATACTGAGACAGTTCTGTCTGATGATGATGAAGAAGAGGAAGAAGCAGAGCCTGTGCGGGAGACAGTACAACCCTGTAACTACGGGGTATTCGTGAGATGCAACCCCCAACTTTCAATGGAAACGGCACTGCAGCTGCTGCTCACTGGTGGGTGAGGGAAATAAGGCTGTTCTTGATATCAGCGAGGGTTGTGAAGATCAAAAGGTGAAGTTCGCTACCCACTCTTTTGTGGATTCAGCGTTGTGCTGGTGGGACAACATTATCCAAGCCGAGGGTAGCCGGCACATCAGGAGGATGAGATGGTCTGAGCTGAAGAAGTTGGTGATCGAGGAGTTTTGTCCTCACCAGGAAATGGACAAGGTTGAGAGGGAGTTCCTGAAACTGAAGGCGGGAACTATGACACACCAAGAGTACACCACAAAGTTCAATGAAATGGCACGTCTGGTGCAGGATCAGGTGACACCTCTATCTCGAAAGATCAAGAGGTATATTCAGGGTCTGCCAATGGACATTCGCAGGCACATGATCGCCGCCCGACCTAGCACGTTTAGGTCATCGGTGGATCTAGTAGGAAGATTGTATGATGAGAGGGCTGTGGTGGTGGTGATTGAAGGTAGTCGGAAGGGTGGAGGTGATAGAAACTAGAATGGGAAGAGGTTTGGTTGGGTTGGTGCCTCGTCGAGTAACAAAAAGGCTCGAGTGGATGACCGCCGTGTGGTCACATGAAGTGCGGGGTTGAAAAAGTGTGGCAAGTGTGGGAAGGAGCACGGTGGCGAGTGTAGATGGGGGTTGAATGTTTGTTTCAAGTGTGGGAAGCCTGGTCATATGGCTAGAGACTATGAGGTATGAAGTGTTTCAACTACGGGGAAGTGGTCATATGAGCAGGGAGTGTAAGAAGCCAAGAGTTGAGGGTTCTGGGGTGAAGAAAACTGGAGGTGAAGGACCAAGGGTGAATGCCAGAGCATTCACAATGACACAGGAGGAAGCTAGAACATACCCTGATGTCATGTCCGGTACGTTTCTGGTGAACAAACTTTAGCTTCTGTTCTATTTGATTCTGGTGCTAGTAAGAGTTTTATTTCTGCTGCTTTCTGTGCTAAGTTGCCTGTTAGTAGTAGACATATTGATTCGCCCTTCGATGTAGAAACTTCCATAGGTAAGAGTCCAGGATCTTTCAGATGTTAGAGGGCTGTGATATGGAGCTAGAAGGTCATAAGTTTCCTGTTAGACCGTTCGTGATGACCTTGGGTGGTTTTGATTTGGTTCTTGGGATGGATTGGTTGGCAGACTTCGAGGCAAACATTGTGTGTCGTAAGAAGATGATTCGTTTGACAATGCCAGACGGTAGTTCAGTGACGGTTTATGGTGATCGGGTGACTACGATTCTGAAGGTAATTTCAATGGCGGGGGCGGGAAAGTGTATGAGGCGTGGATGTAGTGCCTACTTGCCCTATGTAAAGGATGTGGATACGCCAACACCACAACTATCCAATGTACCCGTTGTGTGTGACTTTCCAGAGGTATTCCCAAAAGACTTATCAGGAGTGCTACCTGACCGTGAGATCAAGTTCCAGATTGATTTGATACCGGGTGCCCAACCCATTGCCAAGGCACCGTATCGTTTGGCTCCGATAGAGATGAAAGAGTTGATGGAGCAGTTACAAGAGCTGCTTGATACGGGGTTCATTAGACCAAGTATCTCTCCTTGGGGTGCTCCGGTCTTGTTTGTAAAGAAGAAGGACGGTAGTATGAGGATGTGCATTGACTACCGCGAACTGAACAAGTTGACGGTGAAGAACCGATACCCCTTACCGAGAATAGACGATTTGTTCGATCAGCTTCAGGGTTCCAGTTGGTTTTCAGGGATAGATCTTCGATCTTGTTACTATTAGTTGAAGGTGAAGGAGCAAGATATCCCTAAAACAGCTTTTCGCACGCGATATGGTCATTACGAGTTTCTTGTCATGTCTTTTGGTTTGACCAATGCACCAGCTGCTTTTATGTATTAGATGAACGGTGTGTGTCGACCGATGCTGGATAAATCAGTGATTGTGTTCATTGATGATATCTTGATTTATTCGAGAAGCGAGGATGAGCATGCCGGTCATATTCGAGAGGTTTTGGAGATGTTGAGAAGGGAGAAATTGTATGCCAAATTCTCCAAGTGTGCATTTTGGTTGCATGAAGTTCAGTTCTTGGGTCATGTAGTGAATCCCAACGGGATTATGCTGGACCCGGCGAAAGTGGAGGCGGTTATGCAATGGAAGTCACCAAAGATGCCATCCGAGATTCGTAGTTTCTTGGGTTTGGCGGGTTAATACAGGAGATTCATTCAAGACTTCTCTAAGATTGCTTCTCCACTAACCAAGTTGACCCGAAAAGATGTCAAGTTCATATGGGGTCAAGCTCAAGAGAAGGCGTTTGAAGAATTGAAGGCGACGTTGACTCAAGCTCCTGTTATGTCATTACCCGATGGGAGCGAAGAGTTGGTGGTTTATTCTGATGCTTCCTACTCGGGTTTGGGGTGCATGTAAATGCAGAGAGGGAAGGCTATAGCCCATGCGTCCCGACAGTTGAAGGTTCATAAGGCCAACTACCCTACTCATGACTTGGAGCTAGCAGCCGTGGTCTTTGCCCTAAAGATTTGGAGGCACTATCTTTACGGTACGAAGTGCACCATTTTCACTGACCACAAGAGCTTGAAGTACTTCTTCGAGCAAAAGGATCTGAACATGAGGCAGAGGAGATAGTTGGAGCTCATAAAAGTGTTGGATTCTATATGCCCAAGACATGTAGAATATTGATGCGGTAGTACGTTATGATCCAAGTCGGGTTATACCCAATAACAAGCTTTGCAAACACAAACAATTATTTAATTGATGATATGATCAAGCAATTAAATAATCACACCAAAGTTAGAAAATAGTTTTCTAAATGTTGCATTTGTAGTGGAACAAATTATAAAGATATTTTGTTGATGAATTTTATTATTTGTAATGTTATTTAAATAGGTTTAGTAACATTGTCATCTAGATCCGGTTATGTGGATAGCTAGCTTGTTTTGTCCTTCAAAAATTCGTTTTATGGGGCTTTGCAACCCCTTTTAGGAGCTGCTATATTCGTGTATTATGAAACCCCAAACTTTCAAAGTTATATCACACTTGCTTGTGATTAAACTTTGAAAGATATGTATGTTGTATTGTTTGTTTGTTTGGACAAGATAAAACCCGAAATTTCAGTTTATGTTGGCTGAAATTTCGTGGGTTTTAGGTGGGGTTTCATTGTTGTTTGGATGATTTGATCATTGTTCATTATGGTGCATAACCTAGCCCTTGACCTTGTGTTATTTGGATGTTTGAAATGGTTTTTTCTATTTATTCAATTGGGTTGTATAATCTTTTATTTGTGCTTTGTTTAAAGTGTAATTTATTTGTTATTTGGGATGTAATAAATAGATTAGGTACTTTTCATTTTACTAGAAATCTTGTATTAGGATATGATATCTTGTAATATGAAGATGTACGCATTGGAAGCACAAAGGGAAGACAGAAGAAACATGGAGCATTTGGATGTGGTTTCAAGTGGGAGGTTCTTGGAAGCCTTTTGTGTTGTGTTTTGTCCCTTAGGAATGTCCTATGGTCCACACTTGTGATGGCAAACAAGTGTGGCCACTTTAGATCCTATGGTTATGCACTATTATTGGTTGATTCTTGGTATTGTGGTTGATTACTTATATATGATGTTTGCTTAACAATCCTTTTCATGATCATAACAAACTATCTAAATGGGCATTAATCATTAAAAGGTAATAAAAGGTTATTAAAATTTTTTAATGATTTCAAAGATTAAAAGGGGTTTTAATCAATGTACCATAGGGTATCTTGTTTTTGAAAGCATACAAATATGAATACATAATGTTTTCTAAACTTGTATTATAATATCTCTTTTTTTACAATAAGATCAACACCGTCCTTTTACACAACACTTGAATCACTCGGGAACTCTTAGTGGGATAAAGGTTACCTAACCATTTTGAGGGAACTTATGACTTGAGGTGAGAATGCCATATTCGTGGGATAAAGGTCACCTAACCGCTTATTTTGGCAAACTCACACGTGTGTGTAAGTAGGGTGTCTTGATTTGCAAACCATGTCAAATGGATCACCTACGATATGGTTTCCAAATGGTGTTGATGGGATTAACATGCCGACTTTACATATGATGTTTCAAGTCGATCCCATACCTCTAGAAGTTGCAAATGGTTGCAATCGTCAATCGTTGACCACCTTATTAATTTAAATCGTGGGATAAAGGTCACCTAACCACTATTTAAATGTAATGTTGGATTCTAGATTTTAATATGAAAATGACCTTAAAAGGTATTAATTATTAAAATAACAATATCGAAAATACTAAAATTGATCTTTGTTAAATTTTGTAGATGGCCACCAATAATTATGATAATCATGATAATTCATCCACGTCCGCCCAATCTTTACCAGCGATTCTCCAAAAGGAACGTCAAAATCATAACAATTTTATCGATTGATATCGAAACTTGAGAATCGTTCTCAAGCAAGAGAAACGATCATATGTTTTAGGCAACCCCGTCCCCGATCAACCTAGTGAGGATGATGAGGAGGCCTATAACGATTGGATAAAGTACACTGAGGACTCTGTCCAAGTGTCTTGCCTTATGTTGGCAAGCATGACTCCGGATCTTTAGGAGTATGAGCATCACAGAGCCTATGACATGATAACCCAACTGAAGGAAACGTTCCAACAGCAAGCAAGGGTTGAGCGCTTCGAAACGGTTCGAGCGCTCCATGCATGTCGTATGGACGACAACCAATAAGTTTCATCTTATGTACTTAAGATGAAAAGTCACATTGCCGCCTCGAAAGGCTAAACTGTCCCGTCTCAACGGAATTGGCCACGGATTTGATCCTCAATGGCCTTACCAAAAGGTTTGAGACGTTCATGTTGAACTACAACATGAATGCTTGGGACAAAAGCATTGGTGAGCTTCACTCTATGCTCAAAACGGCTGAGGCGCCATGGGTAAAAGGATTTTACCCGTTCTCACCATTAATGAAGGTGGGAACAAGAAAAGGCCTCATCCCGCACCTAAGGCAAGAGTTGCAAAGGGTAAGGGACCCGTAATGGTAAAGGGGAAAGGGGTGGCAAGGGTGCCACCCAAAGCACAGGAGAAGAGGAAAAGGTTGCTTCTAATGACCCATGCTTCAAGTATGGGGAGATTGGACATTAGGCAAGAAATTGTCTTGTCCATCTCCAAGAGTTGAAAGCAAAGAGGGATGTCGGGCAGACCTTAAGTACCATATACATGATCCATATTGATTTAAACTTAATATCCTCTAACACATGGGTATTAGATACCAGATGTGGAACTCACATTTGCAATTTGTTGCAGGGGTTCAAAAGAAGTAGCAACTTCAACAAAAGGGATGTTAGCCTCTATATTGGGCAATAGGGCTAAAGTTTAAGTTGAAGCCCGTGGTGACTACATCTTGAAACTTCCAAATGGTTTGGAAGTAATTTTGTACAATGTTTTGTATGCTCCTAGTTTGACTAGGAACATTATTTCTGTAGCCCTATTAAAACATTTTGGATATGTATTATCATTTACTGGAAATGAAATCCATGTTACTTTGAATGACATGTTTTACTTTAAAACTATTCCCATCAATGATATCTATGAATTGGTTCGTGAAAATACAATGAATAATAGCTTATTGTACCAAACTAGTACCAAGAAACTCAAATTGGATTTGAGTGACAGTTACCTTTGACATTGCCGTCTTGGTCATATAAACAAGAAAAGAATACAAACACTACAAAAGAATGGTCTTTTAAAAACAAGTGAATGTGATTCATTTAATGTATGTGAGTCTTCTTTACAAGGTAAAATGACCAAGTCACCTTTTTGTGGCAAAGCCGAAAAGGCAAAGGATTTATTAGGTATCATACATTCGGATGTATGTGGTCATTTTAAACCTATGACAAGGTACAATGAAAGATACTTCATTACCTTTACTGACGACTATAGTCGATATGGGAATGTGTACTTGTTAAGACACAAAGATGAAGCTTTTGAAATGTTCAAGATCTTTCAAAATGAAGTACAAAATCAACTCAATAAGTCAATTAAAATTCTCCGCACCGATAGAGAAGGTGAATACCTGAATGATGCTTTTAGGGACCATCTTAGAAGTTGTAGGATTGTCTCACAACTATCTCCACCGGAGACACCACAACATAATGGCGTGTCCGAGCGGAGAAATCAAAATCTATTGGATATGGTTCGATCTATGATGGCTAGAAGCTTATTACCTCTGTCATTTTGGGGTTTTGCTCTGCTCTCTGCAGCCCGTATTTTGAATATGGCCCCAACCAAGAAAGTGGAAAGGACACCTTATGAAATATGGCATGGAAGGGTTCCATCATTTTCATATTTGAGGGTGTGGGGGTGTGAGGCTTATGTGAAGACTCCCGCCTCGAACAAGTTAGAAAGCCATTCCACTAAATGTATCTTTATTGGATATCCAAGAGATTCTATGGGATATTATTTCTGTGATCCAATACAACAAAAGGAGTTTGTTGCCAAAAAGGGTGAGTTCTTGGAAACCAAGTTCCTTATGGAAGGAACTGGTAGTAGAACTGTGGATCTTGAAGAGGATCAAGAACCGCAACCCGATACACATTTGGTTGACACTAGCACTCAACATGAGGATGTTGAAAATGATCAAATAGTTGATCAATATACAATAAACGTTCGCAGATCTGGTAGAACTAGTAATCCACCTGAAAGATATGGATTTTTCATTGATGGATGCTATGTGATAGATTCTGATGAACCAATCACATACCATGATGCGTTGTCCAATTCGGATTGTGACAAATGGCTTGAGGCCATGAACGTTGAGATGCAATCCATGTATGACAATCAAGTATTGGACTTGGTTGTACTACCTCTTAACTCCAAAGTAGTTGGAAATAAGTGGGGTTTCAAGAAGAAAACCGATATGCATGGAAACTTTGATACTTATAAAGCTATACTTGTAGCAAAGGGTTTCACTCAAACTCAAGGGGTTGACTATGATGAAACTTTCTCACCTGTTGCAATGCTAAAATCTATTAGGATATTGTTTGCCATAGCTGCTCATTATGATTATGAGATTTGGCAAATGGATGTCAAAACCGCTTTCCTAAATGGATATCTTGAGGAAGATGTCTATATGGCTCAGCCTGAAGGTTTTGTCGATCCAAAACATCCTAACAAAGTATGCAAGTTAAAGAAATCAATCTATGGATTGAAACAAGCATCGAGAAGTTGGAATCACCATTTTGATGAAGAAGTAATTAAATTTGGATTCATCAAGAACGATGATGAAGCTTGTGTATATAAGAAAGCTAGTGGGAGCATCATCACTTTCCTAGTATTGTATGTTGATGACATACTATTATTTGGAAATGACATTCCAACCTTGGAAGGTGTAAAAATCTGGCTTGGAAGTTGTTTTTCCATCTTGGATCTTGGTGAGGCCGCCTATATTCTGGGAATAAAGATCTATATGGATAGATCAAGGCGGTTGATTGGTTTAAATCAAAGTGCATACATTGATAAGATCTTGAAAAGGTTCAAGATGGAGAACTCTAAGAAAGGTACGCTACCTATTCAAAGAGGAACAATATTGAGCACGACTCAATGTCCAAGCTCAAAGGATGAGCAAGATAAAATGAAGGTAATCCCATACGCATCTGCTATTGGATCCATCATGTATGCAATGATATGCACTTGGCCGGACGTTTCATGCGCCTTAAGCATGACAAGCGGATACCAGCAAAATCCTGGAAGTAGTCATTGGATGGCTGTTAAGAACATACTTAAGTACCTAAGGAGGACTAAAGATATGTTTCTAATCTATGGATTTGGTGATGATTCACGATCACAATCAGGATACATTTTCATTCAGAATGGAGGAGCTGTCTCTTGGAAGAGCTCTAAACAGGATGTGGTGGCTTTATCAACTACAGAATCTGAAAACGTCGCCGCCTCATTGGCAGCTCAAGAAGCTGCATGGTTGAAGAAATTCATTGCTGACCTAGGGGTTATCCCTTCCATTCAGGACCCCCTAGAGATCTTTTGTGATTACAAGGGTGCGATTGTTCAAATCAACGGAACCTCATGCTCATCAAAAGACTAGGCACATTGAGCGGAGATTCAACTACATACGAGATGAAGTTGAGAAAGGAAAGATATGTATTCGCAAAGTTCACACAGATCAAAATATTGCGGATCCTCTTACGAAGCTCCTAGAAAAGGCAAAGCATGAAGGTCATACCTGTGCCAAGGGACTTCGATATTCTAGTGATTGGATTTGATGTGTAATTTCGTATTTGGATATTTGGAACTCCCTTACTACTTGAGTAAAATTATTTGGTCATAATATTTCAATGAATCTTCCAATTTAGCATGTTTAATCCATAGGTAAATTATTTACTCTAAATGTCCGTATTCGTTCATACTTGTGGGAACAAGTATGTGGGTAAGATTATTATGAATTTGGATTGATGGATATTCATAAGGAATGAATATAGAGTAATTGGTTGCTGCCAAAGTTCATAGATATTTGTGGGATATAAATATTGGACTGACCCGCATCTTAAATTTTACTACATGGAATCTTCAAGATTGATTATATGTAAATTTGAGTAAAGGCGAATATCATTTGGTATCCTCACACCTGAGATACATATTGGGTTTTGATATTCACCAAGTGTTATACCTTGAGCTAGTTCTTCACTGCCCTGAAATAATGGAAAGTTTGTAAGGCTATGTTCAGGCGTGACACGAGGTGTTTTATGAGAAACGTATGTAGTCAAGATGGAATTTGTTCCTCTTATTCGTTGAGAGCAAGATGTCTAAGCCCTGATTAAGTAAAATCAACAAGGAATGATCATTCTGTGTCCTTGGATTTAACATGACATCTGTAATAAGAGGATAATGATTAATTCACCTAAATCATTTCAAGTTGGATGGCCTAATCCTCCAAACTAGGACTATTCTTCCCGCATTTGAATGCGGAATCACCCGAAAGCACGGGGACTTCGAGATCAAATATAATATGTTCCTTTCCATTCCTCCTTCTCTAAGAAGCCATAGGACTGTGCTATGAGGGAGGGATTTTCCGATGTGCCACACCCAATCTGGGATGATGTTATTGAATGGCTATAAGTCATACGTATTAAGGGTAGTAAACCGTTGTTAGGCGGTATTTACTGCTTGCATCAATTTTCTATGAATCTTGTGCAAGTGGGAGATTGTTGGATTCTATATGCCCAAGACACGTAGAATACTGATGCGGTTAGTACGTTATGATCCAAGTCGGGTTATACCCAATAACAAGCTTTGCAAACACAAGCAATTATTTAATTGATGATATGATCATGCAATTAAATAATCACACCAAATTTAGAAAATATGTTTCTAAATGTTGCATTTGTAGTGGAACAAATTATAAGGATATTTTGTTGATGAATTTTATTATTTGTAATGTTATTTAAATAGGCTTAAGTAACATTAAATAATAAAATGAAAGAGTCATTTAAATTAAAAGGGGTTTAATTTAAATAATGTACATGACCTTTTAATGTGTGATTTGTGTTTAATTTAAAGAGTCATTTAAAAATTTGGGTGGGAAAACCCCTTCTAGAAGGCTGATTTTCAGCCTCCCAAGGGTCCAATGGGATCATTTGATTTTTGCCTTGAAAATACCCATTAGAAAGAGTGTGCAAAAAACCTTTTATACACATCATTTCACACAAAAAAGGATTCTTCTTCTCTCCAAAAACTCTCTCGGCCAGCAGGAAGTTTTAGGGAGCCTTTTGATTGATCTTGGTGTTCTTCTCCCTAGCAAGAAGGTGTTTGCTATAGAGCTTGGGGTATACAAGCTTGAGAGGACCTCCCTTTTGGTTCCTTGGTCGTTTTCTTGGCGCATACCCTCATCCATTTTGACTCTTTTGCCGCTAAAAGTAGTTTATGGCAGCCTCTTTACGGCTGTCCATAATGTATGTTTTGTGTTTACATAGCTAGTCTTATTCACATATAAAAGGTCCTTTGTTCTTAGGTTTGTTTGTAACTTTATAATATCAATTTTAAACCGAAATTCTCAGTTTATAAACTATGTTATAAAGTTTATTTCCTCTGCGTTTTCACAAAGTTTAAATGGTTAAACTATGTTTCATGTTCTAACAAACCCCAACAAAAGACTATGATTGCGAGATCCACTACCATCTGGGCAAAGCCAATGTGGTGGCGGATGCCCTTAGCCGAAAAGAGAGGCCCGAGCCGATTCGGCTGAAAGCATATGAGTTGATCATGACCTCTGATGTGATGAAGCAAGTTAAAGAGTTTCAAGATGAGGCACTGAAAGAAGATCATCTTAAATCTGAAAGAATGTGAGGTCTGGTTGGGGAATTGGGTGAGAACACGCTCGGTGTTAGAACCCGATTCGGTCCTGTGTGGATTGCTCGTTTTGGGGATCTACGGGTGAAGATAATGGATGAAGCTCACAAGACTCGATACTCCATTCACCCTGGTGCCACAAAGATGTATCAAGACATGAAGAAGAATTATTGGTGGCTGGGGCGTGACGTGGTGGAGTGCGTGAGTAAGTGCCTTATCTGCTTGCAAGTGAAAGCCGAACATCAGATGCCATATGGGAAGATCCAACCTCTAGATATACTGGAATGGAAGTGGGAACACATCACCATGGATTTCATTACGAAGCTGCCACGTACTCCGAAGGGGTACGATGCCATATGGGTGATTGTGGACCGTCTACTACTCACTTCCTACCAATTCGTGAGACATATTCATCCGAGAGGTTGGCTGACTTGTTAATCAAGGAGATTGTAACTCGTCACGGTGTGTCAGTGTCCATTGTGTCTGATCGTGACACTCGGTTTACATCTAAATTCTGGAAGAAATTCCACGATGCAATGGGGACGAGGTTAAACATTAGCACGGCTTATCACCCCCAAACTGATGGTCAGTCAGAAAGGACCATTCAGACGTTGGAGGACATGCTTCGGGCATGTGTGATTGATTTTGGTAGAAGTTGGGATGACCACCTACCGTTAGCCGAATTCTCATACAACAACAGTTATCATGCCAACATTGGTATGCCACCTTACGAGATGTTATACGGTAGGAGATGCAGAACACCCATCTGTTGGGGTGTTATTGGTCAAAAAGAGTTAGGGAGCGTCAAGGTAATTGAGGCTACGGCTGAGAAGCTAGAGAAGATCAAGGCCTTCATGAAGGCAGCCAAAGATAGACAGAACTTGTACGCCGATAAATGACGTAGACCGATTGAGTTCCAGGTGGGTGACCGGGTTATGTTGAAGGTCTCACCTTGGAAGTGTTTCATTCATTTCCGAAAGCAGGGCAAGTTGAGCCCGAGATACATAGGCCCTTTCCGAATCATTGCTCAAGTAGGAGAGCTAGCCTATAGATTAGAGTTACCCAATGAGTTAAGTGGAATTCACCCGACATTCCATGTATCTCATCTGAGAAAGTGCTTAGCCGATGAAGACATGATTGTTCCACTGGAGGATATCGAGGTAGACGAACGGCTCAATTATGTGGAGAAACCAGTGGCAATCATTGATCGAAAGGAAAAGAGGCTGAGGAATAAAGTGGTTCCCCTTGTGTGTATACAGTGAAAGCACAGGAAGGGATCCGAGTCTACGTGGGAGACTGCAGAAGAGATGAGACAACATTACCCACATTCTTTGAGGAATAACAGGTTTCAAGGATGAAACCTATTTAAGTGGGGTGGACTTGTAACACCCAGTTATTTTAAAGTCAAGAAAAGAATGAATAAAGTGAAAGAAAAGAAGGAAAAGAAATAAACCCAAGTCTAGGGGTAAAAAGTGTCCAAAAGGACAAAATGTTTGAAAAGTGGGTGTAAAAGGTGGTATGGCCGCCCATATGTCACATACACCACTGATTTTCGGGTTTTAGAGAGAGAGAGAGTAGATGGGAGCAGCAAATTCTCGACTTTGAAGAAGAACAAAAAGAAAGAAATCGAATGGAAGGTAAGAATTCATGCTTTTATGATGTTCTTGACTGGTCATATCCTCGAGTTTATGCTTATGTGTGTTTGTATGTGTTCGGGTATGTTTTTAGTGGGTTTCTTAACGGTTGAATTCAATTTGCGAACGAGTTTGGAGGAAGCCATAGTAAAGAGCTACAAGGTGAGTTCTAGGACCCCTCTTTTACTTGTTTTAACTGATTTTGGGGCTGCAAATGCATGAATGTATGTTTTTATTTAACTAGGTTTCGGACCCGTATGCTTGAATATGTGTATGATGATGTTATGATGTGATGTATGACTATGTTCGTGCTTGATGACGTATGATTGTGTTTGTAAGGCTTAGAGGGTAAGATCTAAGCTTAGAACCTGATGAATGGTGCATGGGAATCGAATCTGATGTTTTAGACCCACTTGTTAAGTTTTTAAATCTGCCTAAGTGTTTGGAAGTAAATACGGATGGAAAGGGTTGATGCGGATGAACATTAACCAATGGGTAAGTCAATGTGGATGAAGTCAAATGTGGATTAAGTCAATGCGGATGAACATTGACTAAGTGCATGAAATGTGGATGAGCATTTGACTAGGTGTGGAAATGCGGATGAGGTCAATGCGGATGAGCATTGACCAAGTGTGGGAATGCGGATGGGCAAAGTAAGTCAATGCGGATAAGGTCAATGCGGATGAGCATTGGCTAAGTATGGAAATGCGGAGGAGTTAGGCAAATGCTGATGGCAAATGCGGATAGAGTAAGTTAATGCGGATGAAGGAAACCAATACGGATAGAGTAAGTTAAAACGGATGAAGGAAATCAAATGCGGATGAGCAGTAGTGTCAATGTGGACGAACACTTAGTAAAATTTTTGACTTTTTGGGGAAAAAGAGGTAATGTAGGCCTTGACTTAGGAGATTCCCGGGGGTTATGAAAGTTGACTTTTTAGGTCATAGGTGGTATGTTGGGCATGTAATGTATTGTTATTGATGCTTATGCATGATGATGATGATGTTGCATGGTTATGCATGATGTATGTTATGCATGTATGATGCCCTGCATGATGATGTATGAATGATATGTTTATGTTCCTTATGATGATGTATGATTATCTTTCCTATGACTTTACGTGTTATGATAATGAATGAACGAAGTATTATGTAACGTAAAGTGAAAGATAATGAAAGAGGAACATGATGATGAATGCATGCATTAATAAACGAATGAATGAATGTAAGAAAGGCTTGCAAGCAAATGTATGGAGGTGCACACCCTATGTAGGTGTTAGCTCAACGGTGTGCGGTTTAGCTACCACAAAGGATGCACATTGGGGTCCAATCTTTGTGATTGACCATATGAATGGGGTCCCTCACGCTTGCCCTAGGTACTGGAGTCAGCTTCGTGCACAATGTTCGAGGTCTATGAATGACCTCAGTCCCAGTTACCCGCTTCATGCACAATGTTCGGGGTATAGCATATGGCATTGATTCGGAATGAAAGAGAGAAGATAAATGGTGCATGTAATTACCCTAGGTACTCGAGTCAGCTTCGTGCACAATGTTCAAGGTTTAAGAAAGACCTCAGGCCCAGTTACCCGCTTTGTGCACAATGTTCGGGGTAATGTACATGTCATTGGAAGTAATGAATGTATGAAAGTATGAACGAAAGAATGACAAAGAGAATAATGATATTATCTATATGTACGTAAGATGTATGATCACGAACGAATGTAAAGTCTATTATGTTTTGAGAAAAAGAATGGTTTTACGAATAAAAAGTATGTTTTGTCATAAAACTAGAACTCACTCAGCAACGCTGACTTTTATGTGTTTCCAGTTGGCAGGTAAGGTTGCTGGGGATGGCACGAGGCAGCTGCTCAGCTCTTTTGGATGGCATCCATTTATATAAAGCTTTTGTGCTGTAATACAGCAATGAAATTTTGTAACTGACAAACGATGCATTATTTTGCAAAAGCTTTTATGATGAAATAAAATGCCATTTTTGAATGTTTCCACTGCGAATGTTTACTTAAAATAACTATAAATGTATTTTTATGTGTAATGGTTGACCAGCTGTAAGCGTCCTGAGAACGGGGCCTTACAAATACTCATTCAACTCAGGAATGCTTGTTTAACAAGATGAACAAAAGAAAAAGCACAAAGAAGTCAAAAACTGAGTTGACAGAATCAGACTCTCAATCTACTGAAAGTCAAGATGATTCAAAGCAAAAGAAGGTAAATCAAAAGCAAAGGTCAAAACCAAAGTAGAAATCTTCTGAAGATGCTAAATCAGTGAAGAAAACAACATCAAGCCAATCCAAAACACCTCACAAAAAGGTGGACTTGACTGAGAAGAAGTCAATCATTAGTGATAATTTCTTTGATCATTTTGAAAAGGGATCACATGTGTCTCAATCAAAAGTAAAAGATGATGAGTCTTCAAAAGTGTAGGTTCATCTTCTAAATCAAAATATCAACCAAAGAAAGATAAGGTGAAGGAAGATCAATGAAGAAAGAAGACACCAAAGCTTCTGCATCAGCTTCAACAGAATCATCCTCACCACCATCAAATCAAAATGAATCAAATAGATATGGAATCAATATTGAAACTTCAGGATTAAGTCATGAAGGAGTAAAAATTTTAGACACTATTGACAAACCCAAGATCATTAAGACTTGGGTTGTCAATTCTAACTGATTTATTTTTGAATGTAGGAACAATATTGGAGAGCTGACAACAAGTGGTATGCTGATAGTGGTTGTTCCAGGCATATGACAGAGAAACTGTTCACTTCTCCATGACTTAAAACATAAAATGCTTCTTATGTGGCATTTGGTGGGGATAAAAAGGGAGGTAAAATTGTGGTGAGGAATGATAACAAATGGTGTGCTCAAATTTGAGAAAGTAAATTATTGTGAAAATTACAGTATAATTACTAAGTGTGTCTCAAATTTGTGATCAAAATTATACCAAATTGTTTGATAATACTAATTGTTACATTCTTAAGCCAGGATTTAATGTTCTAGAAGAATGGATCCTCCTCAAAGCAGCAGGAAAAGGAAACACTTATGTTTTGGATATGAACAACACATATCTCACAAAACATGAAACATGCCTTCTTCTAAGCTATCAGAAGATGTATCTCAATTATGGCATAGAAGGCTTGTCCATTCTAACATGAAGAACATGAATAAATTGATGAAAAATGACCTGGTCATTGGATTGCCAGACAAAGAGTTTCATTTCTCAACTCACTGTTCTTCTTGTTACAAAGGAAAACAACGTAGAGTGTCACATAAATCCAAAATTATCAATACTAATACTACACCACTCAAATTGCTTTACATGGATCGGTTTGGTTCCACCAATATGATGAGCATTGGAAAAAGGCAATATTTTTTGGTGATAGTTGATGATTTCATAAGATTCACATGGGTGTTTTTCTTAAAACAAAAAAATGAAACATCAAAAACATTAATGGACTTTTTGATCAAGATTGAGAATCAACTTGATACAAAAGTTAAAATGTTTAGGAGTGACAATGGTACTAAATTTGTCAATTTTGAACTGCATTCCTTTTGCAGGAGCGAAGGTATTGGAAGGAAATTCGGTGCACCAAGAACTCCATAACAAAATGGAGTTGCTGAAAGAAGAAACAAAACTCTCATTGAAGTAGCCAAACAATGCTAGCTGATTCACAATTGCCCATCACTTTTTGGGCTGAGGCTGTGAATACTGGATGCAATGTTCAAAACAGAACATTAATAGTCAAGAAACATAACAAAACTCCTTATGAGCTCTTGTTTAAAACAAAACCATACATAGGATATCTTAAAGTCTTTGGATGTCATGTATCTGTTTTAAACAGAAAAGAGTCATTGGGAAAATTTTCAAAAAAAGCATATGATGGTTTCTATGTTGAATACTCTTCAACATCTAAATCTTATAGGATTTATATTCGACAACATAACATTTTGGATGAAACTCCTAATGTATCCTTTGATGAATCTATATTTACTAAGTCTGTTAAAGGTTCGTCATGGTTGTTTGACATAGATGCTCTAACTAATCATTTACCTATGATCATTTGAACACTACAGGATTTGATGAAGTATGTTATCCATTCGTTCCCCCTCATATGACTGAAGTAACATTATCTGCTGATCCTCCAAGGATACACACATCCTTAGGTGGAAACACATCAGCAGCAGCTGCAGACACTACATGTGGAAATGAACATGGTGCATCCGGAGATGTGAATGTTGTCCCTTCAACAGATCCATGCTCTCAAGTGAATACAACAAACATTGGAAATGTTTCAAGTCTTCACTTATCATCTGAGAAGTTCATGTAACTCCTACGGAAGAGCAAAATGATTCCGAAGAAGTTCCTGTAACTTCTACGTAAGAGCAAAATGATTCCTGAGAAGTTTCTACGAAAGAGAAAAATGTTTCGGAGAAGTTCCTACCGAAGAGCAAATAGATTCTTGAGATGCTCCTACAGCCCATACAGAAGACGCTCATAATACTTCTCCTCATGTTAAACATTTTGACTATTTTCTAAACTCTCAACCTGGGTTGGATCAGTCTGAAGCAATGTAAATGACTAACCTGGAATCACCTATGCCAGTTGAATCAACTCCATCAATCAGAATCCATGAGAGTCATCCAGTCAACATCATTGGAGATCCTACAAAGAGAACTACAAGGAGCCAAAGTGGTACTGCCAACCTTTGTCTTTTCAGTTGTTTTCTTTCTCAAATAGTCCTTCTAAATATCACTACTGCTTTAAAAGACAATAGTTGGATTGAAGCTATGCATGAAGAGCTTCAACAATTTAGAAAGCAAAAGGTATGGTCCCTAGTTGATTTGTCAGAAAGTCAACATCCTATTGGAACAAGGTGGCTATACAAAAACAAACTGGATGATAAAGGGATTATTGAAAGAAACAAAGCAAGGTTGATTGCACAAGGATACACTCAAGAAGAAGGAATAGACTATGATGAAGTTTTTGCACCAGTTGCAAGAATTGAGGCCATAAGAGTGTTTCTAGCTTATGCATCATATAAGAAGTTCACTGCGTATCAGTTGGATGTCAAGTGTGCATTCCTATATGGGAAGATTGATGAGGAAGTGTATGTGTCGCAACCCCCGGTTTTGAAGATCCTCATTATCCTCATAGGGTATAAAACTAGATAAAGCCTTATATGGTCTTCATCCCGCACAAGAAAGTGGTATGAAACACTATCATCTTTCTTGCTCAAGCATGGCTACAAAAGAGGAACCATTGATCAGACACTCTTTCTCAAACAAGAACATCAAGATCTGTTAGTTATTCAAATATATGTTGATGACATTATATTTGGCTCAACTAACAAGAAATTGTGTGTAAATTTCGAAGTGCTGATGAAATCTGAATTTCAGATGAGTTCAATGGGTGAATTAACCTTCTTTCTTGGTCTTCAAGTTCATCACACCAGATAGGATATTCATCAATCAAGAAAAATACATACATCAAATTTTGAAGAAATACACTCTTGCTGAAGTATCCTCATGCAAAACACCAGCATCAACAATTGACAAGATTGTTCTTGATCCGTCAGGAGAATCTATTGATCAAAAATTATATAGATCAATGATAGGTTCACTTATGTATCTAACTGCCAGTAGACCTGACATTTTGTTTGTTGTGTGTGTGTGTGCTAGGTACCAATCTGATCCAAGAGAGTCTCATCTGAATGCTGTAAAAAGGATTTGCAGATACGTCAAAGGAAAACTAGGACTTAGTCTTTGGTATCCAAAGGATGGAGACTTTACACTCTACTCATACTCAGACAGTGACTATGGTGGATGTAACAGTAACAGAAAATCAACAACTGGTGGATGTCAATTCATCGGACCATGGCTAGTATCATGGCAGTGCAAGAAACAAACCAATGTATGTGTATCCACAACTGAGGTTGAGTACATAGCTGCTTCAGCTGGTTGCTTTCAAGTCCTTTGGTTTCAAAACCAATTGCTTGACTATAGTTACAACTTCCTTCAAACATCAATTTATTTAGATAATTCTACTGCTATGTTTATAACTGCTAATCCTGTGCAACATAGTAAAACAAAACATATTGAGAAAAAATATCATTTTTTGAGAGATTGTTCAGAAAGGGTTTGATTAAGTTAGTCAAAGTAGATTCAACAACAAGCTCAGCTTGCTGATTATTCACTAAAGCCTTTGATTCAGTCAGATTTAATTTTCTAATTGAGTCTCTAGGCATGATTAACTTAGATTAATCAATTTAAACAACAAAACACTGTGTGTAATGATGCTTCTGCATGACATATGCATGGGGAATGATATTCATCTTGAGTGGAAACTACACTGAGTGCATGCCAAACATAATGTTGAATGATTGTTTATGGGAAACTTCATTTGAGATACAAAGTGAGTCTTATTCTGATGTGACCAAATCACTCATCTAAACACACTATGTACAACACTTATAATATCTATCTTTGCAAAAATACTTCCTCTGTTTTGTGTGAACAAAGACCTGGGTGTATGATCATCATACTGAATATAAGCTATAAAAGATGAAAAGATCATGATCCTCATCATCCCTTGTTTTGTGTGAACAAAGACCTGGGTTAAAGGCACCTCTGTTTATGTGAGTAAAGACCTGGTGACCTGATGATGATCATATCTAAGCTCTCAAAATAATCATATTGTGATTAATTGTATATTAATCTAGAGTTTTTACATCATTGCATTAATGAGATGCCAAATGCATCTCAAGACAGAACTTATAACTTAAAGTACATAGTCCTTAAGTGTGAAAAAATGATGATTTGACTTGCAAAGGGTGGACAAAATCTTTGTGAATCAAATGTGAAGCCCATAATAGTTATTTCCAAATCAATCTGAAAACATGATAAACAACATGCCTAGTTGATACATGAGCACTTGTATGGATTTAGGTGGACAATATACTTGCAATCAGAACTTTGTTCAGGTATCAATTCAAGAAAATAACTCATCAGGAAGAGGCTTAGTATTATAGTATGATCCCATCATATGTGAATATATGTCTACTCATCATCATATAGTTAAATGTCACTCATATTATTCTTCTTAGAAATTTATGATAAATTCTTAATGTCATCATTAATCACAAATTTAGGGGGAGTAGAAATACATGAAGTTAAGTTTATCAATCAGTAGCTTTGTCTATTTCATTATCAATTTGAAGGAATTGGAATCTGAGCACCATCTTAGCTCCTGGATACATGAAATTTTCTTTAAAATCATTGTTTTTAACTTTCTTGTGCTAAATTGTCATGTATACAAAGTCAACAAGGTCCAATAGCAATAAATGGTTCTAAGCAATGGACTTGGACCATACAACAATACTTCAAAGCACTGTGCCATCTTAAGCATTAGCAGAAGCTATAGTGTTGAAAATTTAAATGTTTATCCGTAGTTTGGTAAACTACGGATGAGCAAAGATCATCAAATATAGTTTAATTTCATAGTTTGGTAATCTGTGAAAAGGTAAGTTATATTTCATCAGCAGATGTCGTTAAGTCATCCACAGATGATTTATGGGATCCGTAGATGATCTACGGAAGAATTTGTTGAGGGTCCCATTTCATTAATGTGATAAAATTAAGGTGTCTGAGAGTATAAATGATGTTGTTTGACTTCAAACATCATTATTCGCTTTTTCAGTTCACATTTTCAGACCTAAAAAAACACACTCTCAACAAACTTTTCCCCCTTTTATAACATTCAAATTTTAACAAATCAAAATCATTAAACAAACATATATCTGTGTTCTTAATCAGCTGTTTTCAAGGTAAAACATGTTGTAATATTCAAGAATGAACTGTTTGATTCTTGTTTATTTTCACAACTATTCGTATTATCATATCAATAATGTGATTCTAACGAAATCTTCTTCTTATGTACAAATGGATAATCGATTTGCGAGTGAACACAATGTGTGTGCCTTCTTAAACCCTGACGATCCTGTTTCAGAAGGGTGTCAAGAAATTATCCGATATCTAAAAGGGTCTAGGTTGTTCTATGCCTTATCAGCAGAGCCTGTGATTCATCAATCACACATCACTGATTTCTGGAACTCTGCGCAAATAGAAGAAGATGGCCAAGTTATTATGGCTGATGTGAAGAGTCGAAGATTGAGAGTCGATGAACAGACAATAAGAAGGGTTCTCGAGTTGGGAGATGTAGAAACTGGTCATCCTGATGTATTCGACAATGAATACATAGAGAAAGTTTTTCTCATGATGGGGTATGATGGTGATTTCGAGAAGGGAGAAATCAAGAAAGGAAGACTCTGCAAGCCGTATAGATTTCTCTGCCACACTTATCTTAAGTGCATCTCAAACAGAAAATCTAGTCTTAAAAGATTTTCAAGGCATATCTCTTCTGGGATTATTGGGTTTTTGAGGGAAGAACCTACAATTACTCAAAGTACATTTTCAACTGCTTATGTGATCACATCAAAGTGTAGAAGGCTGATAAGATGTATATGTTTCCAAGGTTTATGCAACTGATCATTAATGCTGATCTGCCTGGAACTACTGTGAATGGTGGTGTGTTTGTTCAAGCACACCTTGGCAGATCAGTACTGAATAAAATATCTGGGAAATATGAAGGAGGAGACATGCCCATGTTTGCACATGTGGTTGATGCTACTGCAAATATTCCTCAAGAGCTTGTGTGGGAAGATCAACAAGAAAACTCTCCAACCAACTCTATTCAAGACAATCACCAGCTAGCCAAAACACGGAACCATTCTCTCCATTTCACCATCAATCACCAATCAACAACAAACATCCCACCACAATCACCAGCCAGCCAAAACACAGAACCAATTTCTCCCATCCACCATCAATCACCAAATTAACAACAAACATCCCGATCACAATCTCTAGCCAGCCAAAACACAGAACCAATCTCTCCAATCCACCCTCAATCACCAAATTAGCTTCAAATGCAAATTTATCAACAACCTCCAAATCTAGAAAATTCAGCCACTGTGAGCATTTACATTGGGGAGACAGAGTTAGCCTCACAAGCAAGTACAGTTCAACTGTCATTATCCAAAACTAAATCCCCTATACTCTAAAATGAAACTAAACCAGTATCTCCGGTCACTGACAATCAACAACAACAAAAACCACATCAAGAACCAGAGATCAAGCTATTGATGCCAGTTCAAGCTTAGCAAGCGTAGCCCATAAAGAAGTAAAAGATGATGAGATTGCTTCTCAACATCAGGAAGGAGAAGAATAAGCAAACGATGTTGATGTGATTGCATACAATGAAGATGATCTGAGTGATAATGACATCCCTTTAAGCAAAAGTTATTTGGTGGAAAAGTACAACAAGCTTGTAGTGAAGTCCAACTTCACAAAGCACAGGATTAAGGAGCTGAAAGGAATAATTGCAAGAAAGGATGAAATGCTTATGCAACTAGAATGAAGAATCAAAAGCTTGAGAGAAGATGTCATGTGCAATAAGGAAGTGATTGATGCCCTTCTTCAACAAGACTCTAAACTCAAAGAAGCTGTAAATAAAGAGAAAGATGAAAATGAGAAGCTAACAGTGAAAATTGATCAAATCAATGACACTCTCTATGATCAATCAGCTCTGTTGAGTAGAAAAAAAGAAGAGATTGATGAACTGAAAATGAAGATAAGTGCTCTTGAATCAAACCAACTAAAGAAACATGCTAAATCTTCTAAGCAACTCATTCAATACTCAAGGAAGAGGAAGTATTTGGGCTCAAAAAGATTCCAGTAATCAATGTTGAAGATTCTCCTAAACGGTCAAGGCATACCTCTTCTGAGCACACTCCTTCTATGGAAAATTCAACACCAAAGCAAGCTGCTATTGATGAATTTGAGAGTGATGCTGAATGGAAAGAGCTGATTGAAGATGAACCTAACAAAGCTCAAGAAGAATCAAAGACTGATGTTCTTCTTACAACAAAAGACATCATGGAAGAGAGGCCTGAGTTATCTGTGTTTATGACCTTAATCAATCAGGGTTCCCATTTGACATGGTTGAAAGAATTAACTTGACTGAGATGAAAGATATGCTGAAAGAGTTTGAGCTTGCTAGGTTCATAATTCCAAATTATGACTATGAAGCATTCACCACTTTTCAAGCCATTCAGAAAATCAAGAAAGATCTAGGCATTATGACACTGCTAAACTCACCAAGTACAATATGGTATGTTGGCTTCAGGGACACAATTACAAGGCTCATGAGCCTAAAGGAAGAAGTGTTGGTGAACTAAGAAGAATGATGGAAAATGTAATGAATTTTGAACTTGATACTAGAGTCAGATTTAGAACTAAAGCTCCAACCCATCATTTGAGCAACAAAGCAAACTCTCTACTGATTCTATAACTGTTGAATCTAAAGATCAACACAAAAGCAAAGACAAACTGATCAGAGAACCAAGGGCAGTCATTCCTGGGAAAGTGTGGCCATTAGGGAAAATTGTCAGAGAGATCACTGAACAAAAATCAACTCTCATAGAGCTATATGATCATATCACAACCCCCAGTTCTGAAGAAGAGAACATGATTATGGCTTGGAAATTTGATCCAGACTGGGATTGTGCAATTATAAAGAGAACCTCTAGAAGAATTCAATATTTCCATGATATAGAGGCTGTACTGAGACTTCATGAGAAAGACATCAAGGATCTGCAGAATCTTACATGTCTAACTATCCAATTCACTCAAGGGGAAGAGATTTCTCTATGTTGGTGGGAAAGTTAAAGACAAAATTCAAAGATGATGTGATTAGAGAAGCAAAAAGAGAGGATATTGAGCACCAAAGAAGATTATAGTGAAAGAAAAGATCAGGCACTAACTCTTCCTCATTAGTTGATAATGAAGTTCTAAGGAGAGTTGGTTGTTCTAATAGGAAAACAGTAGCCATCAAAGTCATTGGAGGAAATCAATACACTATTCCTATAACTAAGTGGGGATATGTTGAGAAAACAAAAGAATGGTGTTACTGAGGAACGCTGATGGAAGGAAAGGTGACAAAATAAGAATCTTCGACCATGTAGAGATCAAAATGCTTCATCCAAGCAACGCATCATTCTTACATGATAAATTCTTCCCAAGCTGATAGATGAAAAAGCTCAGAATGATTTATGCTTATACATTCATATGATACAAGTTGTGGATAAGCTGCATGCTAAAGCATACAAAAGAAGAAGATATAATGCTAGGATGCTAAAGGGAGCTAACAATTAAGATATATCAGAACTGAGAATCTCAGAAGAAGATGAGCTGGAGATTGTTAACAATCAATGTGTTGTGGAAACACTCACCACTAAAGAAGACATTTTGGGCCTAAGCTTTGAGACTCTGAAGAGGATATGTAGAATGGAGATCAAGTACAAGTACGATGATCAAAAGGATGCAGTATCATACTTTAACAAAAGGATGGTGGATGGGATGAAAGAACTTTCAGTTTTGAAGAACTGCTTACAAGTATCTAAGCCTAAGGGGGAGTATTGTTAGGTCTAGGATCAGTAGATGTAGTCAATTTTGTATAGGCTTAGTACTTGAATTAATATCTGTAATGAATGGTTATAATTTATTATTGTGTATGCATTATATTATAGGTTAACCCATTTATATGTGTGTTGATTTATGTATGGTTGCAGGTATGAACAATATACTTGTCAATTTCTATATTTGACAAAGTGTAAGAAACATCTATGGATGAACATTTTGTTCTTCCGTAGATATATGTTTCTTACAAGTAAAATTACATCGGAGGTCCTCTGCGGATGAACAACCAGAACTGAAGAACAAGATTCCTACGGAAGAACAAATCAGCTTCGGAAGAACAAGAATTCCTACGGATGAACAAATCAGCTTCGGAAGAACAAGATTCCTACGGAAGAACAAATCATCTATGGAAGAACAAGACTTCTACGAAAGAACAAATTTCTACGGAAGAAACTATTCCTGCGGGGTCCAAACACTTGTATAATACAAGTTTTACTAGTCAACAAGGCAGTTATGCGAATCCCAAGAAATCCGATGATTCCTTAACTGAAACAAATCAAATCCCAAGAGATCCGATGTTTCCTATAACAAAAACACCATTGTCTATATATATAGATCCTAGGTTTCTGTTCAAAGATGATTGATTAGACGATTGATTGAATGACAACAACAATAGCAATACAACAATTCCACAACTAGCGAACATCACATCAACCATCGCAGCCATCACATCATTCATAACAAACTTTGATATCATTCATTCATTATTTTGTAATCATTAACATATTTTAATGAAATACGTATTATCCATTAATTGTGTTTCTGTTAGTGTGTTCTTGAATCTTCATTGATATTGAAATTTAATACAATACAATTAAACCAAGCCAACGTTGATTCTGCAAACGTTGACTTGTCTTCGACCAACACTGATAATTCCTGACTGCTATCCTTGGATTCACAGTTTTTACCATTGGAAGAAATTTAAGTCTTTAAAACAAACAACAATCAAAGAATATTTACGTTCGGAAGAAATTTTTAGCATAACTTCCGAAGCTTAAATCTGTTTATAAGTACTTGTATGTTTCAAAGAACCTTTTTCTTTCGCAAGTAATTAACTCTCTGAAGCTTTTACAACTTCTGAAGGATAATCTCTTCCGAATCCAAATTCTCTAAAAATCTTTGAAATCTCTTCCGAAGTCATTTTGGCTTCGGAAGCTTTCTTCTCAAAACTTCGAAGTCAAATTACCTTCGGAAGATTTTCGAATTCCAAGAAAACTACCCTTTGGGCAAAAAGCAAACTACTTTTTCCGAGGTGAGACTGACATCCAGATTTCAATGTTTATCCTCTTTCATTAACTTAGTTTGAAATCCGTTTCATATATAAACCCAATGGTTCCCCCTATTTCTTTATTATCTTCATCTTCTTTCAGACCTAAATTCCCAAAATTCTCTAAGGGAAAACTAGATGTTGAGGCAAACCCTGAGATTAGCTTCAAAGGGAAAACCTTGACTAAAGGACCAATGATAGATCCTGAGAGCCCTATCACACCTACAACTGCTTCAGAAATCCATACTCTTAATAAGACACCTGCTGGTGAAGGTGTATCTCAACCTCTCTCTGGCCAGAGCATGGATGCTACTCCAAGCAATAAAGGCCAAAGCTCTCTCCACCTTGAGTCACAAAGGTCTAAGTGCCAAAGGGAAAAGGAAAATGACTCCTAAGGAGATTGAGGAGGAGGAGAGAGAGAGGAAAAAGAAGCTAAGGGTAGAAAGTTCCTATATTGGGTCTGTTGGCTTCATGGAAGCTACAATCAGGGTTGCTCCCAGACCAAGCACTCAAAATGATGAGTTGAGGACAGTCAGGATTGCTTACTTACAGACCAGGAACTATGATACTGATAATATTATCTCCTTCCCCTTAGAGGAATTGAATGAACTGGCTGACATGGAATTGTCAAGAGCGAAGAAGGAAGCAGAGGATGCAAGATTGCTTCTTTATATCAAAGAGGAAAGGAGACTGAAAAGGATCTACAAACATATTCCTACTCTCTCACTAATTCAAGAAAGTCCTGTGCAGGAGACTATGCCTTGACAAGAACCTCAGCTAGACAAAGAAACTGATAAGATCAACATGATCAACTACCTGAGTACCAAAGGTCTCTATCAGGCAGATGGAATTCTTCCCCTATCCTTTGAGTACATTGAGTTTGAGTATCTCAAGCAACTTGAACTTGAAGTACTCAAAGAAAGAAAGGCAACAATGAGGAAGATGAGGGAGAAGCTGCCAAGGCAAGAGCCATCATCTAGAAGAGTTAATAGAAGTCTACTGATAGGCAGAGGATGATGAGCTTCTTGAAGCTATATGGATTCTTTGGAAGGAGACTTGGCCTTATGTCTCTATCCACCATGGATCAGCATATTAGGGTGATTAAGTAGAAGATCAAAAGAGGAGAATTTGTTGACTTACTGTCCCTACCAAGTCAGGTCCTCAAGAAGTGGAGGTTAAGGTTAAAACTTTTGAGACAACACAACCTAGACGTCCTACCGAATCTCAGCAAGCTTCATCTTTTGATCCACAAAAGGGTTCAGTCCCCTCTCAATTTGAACCTGTGAGAGAGGAAAACACAAATGAGAAAGACAAATATGATCAACAAGGTGTTGTAGGCTAGTCTTCTCAGTTAAAAGGTATGAAAAAGTGAAAAAGGATGGCTTCTAGACTAAAATCTAAGAAGAAAAGGACAGGAGCATCCATCTCTAAACCTCCCAATGAGTCAGAACATCACGAGGATGTGCAACAAGAGGAAGGTCCATCAACTCCAATCCAAGTAGCTCCTCTAGCATCAGGAAGACCCATCTTTTCTTGGACTTATACTACTAATCTAGAAAGATGGCATGTTATAAGAGATCAAGGTATTGAAGATGTCTACACATGGCAAGATATGTTCAATCTACCTCTACATGATCTTTTTGAGATGAGAAGAAATTATGAGAGTCTGAGTGATCCTAACCATCTAATAAAGAAAGGTTTGGTCATCATCATGATGAGAACCATCAACATCTGAATTCTTCAAATGTTTTGGTAGCATTAGCCTAGGGGGGGCTTGTAAGGATTCATATAAGGGAGATGCAACCCAAAATATCCAAACAGTCTGTTCTACATGCATGCACAACGTGCTAAAGTAGAATGCTTTAGAAGTTTCACACTCTGCCTTGGAAAATATTGTAAGTGTGAAATCGTCTGAAGCCGAGACCAATATCTTTTGAAGCCAAATATGAAGTCTTCCAAAGCCAATTCATGAAGATAGATTTCTTCTGAATACTTTTGAGTACATGTTTTATTTAATGTACTTTTACCATAAATCTGGACCTTCTTTCTGCTACAGCTCTGTTTGACTCAGCAACTATCACAAGTTGGTGAAAGGTCCATGCTTTTGGTATATTGTACATTGAGGTCTTGAGTTTGTTACTTTCTACATTATGTCCTTCTATCCTTTTTGTAATATATTAGGATGTGAGCTATGGCTTGTCATAGTTACTAGTCAAAAAGCAATCTGCCTTTTGACTCTACATTGATTTTATTGTTGTCTAGATCATGTCTCCAGCTAACCTTCAAAGTATGGCCATCTATAGGATGTAGTATAAAGTATCTTAGGTCCCTTTGTAAACTTTTATGCTTTTATGCTTTGTAAACACTTGTAAGGAACTTGAGAGAAATATAAAACATTTTTGAAAACCAAACATGTGCGTTATTTTTATTGTTCTTGTTCTACCTTTTGACTCTATATTGAGTTTACTATTGCCTAGATCATGTATCCAGCTGGCCTTCAAAGTATGGCCATCTGTAGGATGTAGTATAAAGTATTTAGGTCCCTTTGTAATGTTTTATGCTTTTATGCTTTGTAAACACTGGTAAGGAACTTGAGAGTGTGTGTTCCCGATATGACCGAGAACGATGAGCTTGGATCTTAGGATTCAAATTGATAGAAACAAAACTTGATGATTCGATGCTAAAATAATAGTAATGATGAACATATAAGTGTTTAATGATTGATGTTATTGATTTGATGATGAAATCATCATCCATTAAGAATGATGGTATGATGTTGTTGGTGATGGAACTAATTCCCACACTTGGTGGAGAATTATTCACACTTTACAATAATGATATATGTTAATATTTATACTAATCTAGCATTTACAATAATTACAAAATAAACCCTAGACTAATATTTTTGTTGCTTTTGTTCTTCAAGTCTTCAACTTCAATAATACTGGAAATCTTCAATTTCTTCAGAGGTAGAATACCCAACAATACTCCCCCTAAATTGTAGATTTCTGATGTGAATTCAAGCTTGATCTTGTTTTTGTTGAACAGTTGTCCAAAGTCAAGAATGTTGTTGATGCGGAAGCGAGATCTTGATGTAGGATTCTATATGCCCAAGACACGTAGAATATTGATGTGGTTAGTACGTTATGATCCAAGTCGGGTTATACCCAATAACAAGCTTTACAATCACGAAGAAATTTAATTGATGATGGGATCATGCAATTGAATAATTGCATCATGTTTAGAAAAAGGGTTTTCTAAACAAAGGCATTAGAGATGGAACAAATTATAAGGATAATTTGTTGATGGGTTTATTATTATTTTGTTATTTAAAAGGGTTTAAATAACACTAATAATATAAGAGTATACTTTAATTAAATTATTTAATTAGAGAAGACTTATGTCACATTTTAAATAAGTCTTGTAGATGACTTATTAATGTGTGACAAAACACTAGTTAATATTAAGTAAGTGTGTTTAATTAAGAGGGAACTATCTTATTTTGAATACATTTTGGCCGCCCACTCCTTGGAGGTGATTGGTCTTTTGTTGTCTTGAGAAGACACAAACTTAACTAGTGTAAGATCTCTCTCATTTTTCCAATCAGAACACATGCAAAATCAGCAAAGCTCTCCTCTTTCTCTCCTCCATCTCACGAAAATGGCAGCAGAAAATTGTGAGTTTTGGTTTTGATTTAGTGTTCATTATTCCTAACAAGAAGGTGATTGTAACTAGGCTTGGGGTATAAACACTTGAGGGTTCCTCTTCTTGGAACCTTGGGGTCGATTTCATCTTCCTACATCATCGAACTTGCTGCTGGAAACTCACGGTTTTGGAAGCTCTTTTGGCAGCTCTCTTTCTGAGTTTTGGGGTTCAAAATCAAGCAACTAAGAAGCCTACTTGAGGCTTGTGGGAGTAGTCACTTGAGGACTTCTACACTTGTGTTCTTGGCTGTTTAAGCATCTCAAATCTCCTTCTGTTGGATGTTTTTCTTGCTGTTGGAAGGAGGTAGTTCATGGCATCCCTTTGAGGTTGCCATATTGTGTTATTTTATGTACACATAGCATGTCCATTCACATATGATGATCCTTTTTGTTTTGGGTTTGTTTTACCATCTTAAAAGATCACTAAAGAACATACATTTGAGCTTTAAAATTGGTTTTAGAGACATATATATCCGCTGCGCTTTCTGAAAGTTTAAAAGGTTAAACTATGTTTTAGTGTTTTAACAAACCCATCAAATGGCATCTAGAGCCGGTTATGTGGATGACTTGCTTGATTATCCTTTGAAATTGGTTTTAAAGGATGGTTTTAGACTTGTTATAGGCTGTTTTGGGCTGCTATATTATGTTTTGTTGAATCCCCAACTTTCAAGGTTACATTACACATGCTTGTGATTAAACCTTGAAAGATATGTATGTTGATATGTTGATTGTTTGGACAATATTTAAAACCAAAAATTTCAGTTTATGTTGGCTGAAATTTTGAAGGTTTTAAGTGGGGTTTCATTATATATTTTGATGATTTGATCATTGGATGTTTTAGTGCATAACCTAGCCTTTGACCTTGTGATTGTTTGGATGTTTGTGATGGTTGTATTGATTCATTCAATTGGGTTGTATCTTTTGTTCTTTGTGCTTTGTTTCATATGTAATTATTTATTATTGGGTTGTAATGAATAGATTAGGTGTATTTTCATTTTACTAGATATCTTGTATTAGGACTTTATATCTTGTAATATGAAGACATACACTTTGGAAGCACAAAGGAAGGTCATAAGAGAAACATGGAGCACTTTGGATGTGGTTTCAAGTGGGAGACTTTTGGAAGTCTTCAATATGCTTTGTTTGTGACCCTTAGGAATGTCCTATGGACCACACTTGTGATGGCAAGCAAGTGTGGACCACTTTAGATGCTATGGTTATGCACATATGCACATATCGTTGTTTATGTTTGGTTGATATTTGGATATTCACAACAAACTCATTAACAAGCTGAAAATTTGATGGTTCTTAAAAGTTAATAAAAGGTTATTAAAATGATTTAATGATTTCAAAGATTAAAATAGGTCTTAATCAAAGAACCATAGGGTACCTTGTATTTGAAAACATGCAAATACAAGTACATAGAGTTTTCTAAACTCGGATTATGGGCCCTCTAAGTTTTTTTTTTCAAACAAGTTTAACACCGTCCTTTTACACAACACTTAAGTCATTTGGAAACTCTTAATGGGATAAAGGTCACCTAACCATTTTGAGGGAACTTGTGACTTAAGGTGGGAATACCACATTGGTGGGATAAAGGTCACCTAACCACTTATGTTGGTAAACTCACATGTGTGTGCAAGTAGGGTAACTTGATTTGCAAACCATGTTAAATGGATCACCTACAATATGGTTTCAAAATGGTGTTGATGGGATTTACATGCCGACTTTACATATGATGTTTCAAGTCGATCCCATATTTCTAGAAGTTGCAAGTGGTTGCAATCGTCAAACGTTGACCACCTTATTAATTTAAAACGTGGGATAAAGGTCACCTAACCACAATTTAAGTGTAATGTTGGGTTCTAGATTTTAATATGAAAGACCTTAAAAGTCATTTATTATTAAAATTACAATATCGAAAATACTAAAATAAAACTTTGTTAAAATTTGTAGCCTCAAATAATGATAATTCCGATAACTCATCCGCGTCCAACCAATCTCTACGAGCGATCCTCCAAAAGGAACGTCTAAATCATAACAACTTCATCGATTGGTATCGAAACTTGAGAATCGTTCTCAGCAAGAAAGAAGATCGTATATTTTAGACGACCCTATCCCCGATCAACCTAGCGAGGATGATGAGGAGGCCTATAGCGATTGGCTAAAATACACTGAGGACTCCGTCCAAGTGTCTTGTCTCATGCTAGCGAGCATGACTCCGGATCTCCAGAAGGAGTATGAACATCACGGAGCTTACGACATGATTGCCCAGCTGAAGGAAACGTTCCAACAGCAAGCTAGGGTTGAGCGCTTCGAAACGGTTCGAGCACTCCATGCATGTCGTATGGACGACAACCAATCTGTTTCATCTTATGTACTTAAGATGAAAAGTCACATTGACCGCCTCGAAAGGCTTAATTGTCCCGTCTCGAAAGAATTGGCCACGGATTTGATCCTAAATGGCCTTACCAAGAGGTTCGAGACATTCGTGTTGAACTACAACATGAATGCTTGGGACAAAAGCATTGGTGAGCTTCACTCAATGCTCAAAACGGCCGAGGCGGCCATGGGTAAAAGGGTTTTACCCGTTCTCACCATCAATGAAGGTGGGAACAATAAAAGGCCTCGTCCCGCACCCAAGGCAAAGGTTGCCAAGGGTAATGGACCCGCTTGGGGAAAAGGGAAAGGGGTGGCAAGGGTGCCACCCAAACACAAGAGAAAAGGCAAAAGGTTGCCACTAATGACCATGCTTCAAGTGTGGGGAGATTGGACATTGGGCAAGGAATTGTCCCGTCCATCTCCAAGAGTTGAAAGCGAAGAGGGATGTCGGGCAGACCTCAGGTACAATATACATGATTCATATTGATCTTAATGTAACATCTTCTAACACATGGGTATTGGATACCGGATGTGGAACTCATATTTGCAATTTGTTGCAGGGGTTCACAAGAAGTAGGGACTTCAATCAAGGGGATGTTAGCCTCTTCATGGGCAATGGAACTAAAGTCTTAGTTGAAGCTCGTGGGGATTACATCCTAAAACTTCCAAATGGCTTGGATGTTATTTTGAAGAATGTTTTGTATGCTCCTAGTTTGACTAGGAACATTATTTCTGTATCCCAATTAAGACATTATCATATGTACTATCTTTATTGAAAATGATATTCATGTTTCTTTAAATGGTATGTTCTATTTTAAAGCTATTCCCATTAATGGTATTTATGAATTGGTTCATGAAAATACTTTAAATAGTTCACTGTACCAAACTAACACAAGAAGCTCAAGTTGGACTTGAGTGATACCTATCTTTGGCATTGTCGTCTTGGTCATATAAACAAGAAACGTTTACAAACACTTCAAAAGAATGGTCTTTTAAAAACAAATGAATGTGATTCATTTGATGTTTGTGAATCTTGTTTACAAGGGAAGATGACTAAGGCACCTTTTAGTGGAACTAACGAAAGGGCAAAAGATATATTAGGAATCATACATTCGGATGTATGTGGTCCTTTTAAGCCAATGACAAGGAATGGTGAAAGATACTTCATTACTTTTACCGACGATTATAGTCGCTATGGTATGTGTACTTATTAAGGCACAAAGATGAAGCTTTTGAAATGTTCAAAATCTTCAAGAATGAAGTAGAAAATCAACTCAACAAGTCAATTAAAGTTCTCCGTACCGATAGAGGAGGTGAATACCTAAGTGAAGCTTTTCAAGATCATCTTAGGAGTTGTGGGATTATCTCACAGCTCACTCCACCTTGAACACCACAACATAATGGTGTGTCTGAGAGGAGGAATCGAACCTTATTGGATATGGTCCGATCTATGATGGCTAGAAGCTCATTACCTCTATCATTTTGGGGTTTCGCTTTGCTCTCCACGGCCCGTATTCTAAATATGGCCCCAACCAAAAAGGTGGAAAGGACACCTTTTGAGATATGGCATGGAAGAGTTCCATCCCTATCATACTTAAGGGTTTGGGGATGTGAGGCCTATGTTAAGACTCCCACCCCAAACAAATTAGAAGTTCGATCCACCAAGTGTATCTTTGTTGGATATCCTAGAGATTCTATGGGATATTATTTCTATGATCCATTGGAACAAAAGGTGTTTGTTGCCAGAAAGGGTGAGTTCTTAGAAGCAAAGTTCCTTATGGAAGGAGCTGGTAGTAGAACAGTGGATCTTGAAGAGGATCAAGAACCACAACCCAATGCACGGTTGGTTGAAACTAGCACTCAATATGAGTATGTTGAGTATGATCAAGGGGGTTGATCAATACACACAAGATGTTCGCAGAAGTGGTAGAACTAGTAATCCACCTGAAAGATACGGATTTTTCGTGGATGGGTGCTATGTGGTAGATTCAGACGAACCAACCACATACCATAATGCAGTGTCCAATTCGGATTGTGACAAATGGCTTGAAGCCATGAACGCTGAGATGCAATCCATGTATGACAATCAAGTTTGGGAACTTGTTGAACCACCTCTTAACTCCAAGATAGTTGGAAGCAAGTGGTTTTCAAGAAGAAAACCGATATGCATGGAAACTTGGATACTTATAAAGCTAGACTTGTAGCAAAGGGTTTCACTCAAACTCAAGGGGTTGATTATGATGAAACTTTCTCACCTGTTGCGATGCTAAAGTCTATAAGGATATTGTTTGCCATAGCTGCTCATTATGATTATGAGATTTGGCAAATGGATGTCAAAACGGCTTTTCTAAATGGATATCTTAAGGAAGATGTCTATATGGTTCAGCCTGAAGGTTTTGTCGATCCAAAACATCCTAATAAAGTGTGCAAGTTAAAGAAATCAATCTATGGATTGAAACAAGTATCGAGAAGCTGGAATCACCGTTTTGATGAGGAAGTAAAGAAATTTGGCTTCATAAAAAACTGATGAGGCCTGTGTATATAAGAAGGCTAGTGGGAGCACAATAACTTTCCTAGTATTGTATGTTGATGAGATACTACTATTGAGAAATGACATTCCAGCCTTGGAAGGTGTAAAAACCTGGCTTGGAAGTTGTTTTTCCATTAAGGATCTTGGTGAAGCCGCCTATATTCTGGGAATAAAGATCTATAGGGATAGATCAGGTGGTTGATTGGTTTGAATCAAAGTGCATACATTGATAAAATCTTGAAAAGGTTCAAGATGGAGAACTCTAAGAAAGGTACGGTACCTATTCAAAGAGGAACGATATTGAGTACGACTCAATGTCCAAGCTCAAAGGATGAGCAAGATAAAATGAAGGCAATCCCATATGCATCTGCTATTGGATCCATCATGTATGCGATGATATGCACTCGACCGGACGTGTCATGCGCCTTAAGCATGACAAGCCGATACCAGCAAAATCCTGGAGACAATCATTGGATGCTGTTAAGAACATACTAAAGTACCTAAGGAGGACAAGAGATATGTTCCTAATCTATGGATCTGGTGACGAGGAACTCGTTGTAAAAGGTTACACGGATGCGAGTTTCCAGACCGATCGTGATGATTCTCCGTCACAATCGGGATAGATTTTCATTCTGAATGGAGGAGCGTTTCTTGGAAGAGCTCCAAGCAGGATGTGGTGGCTCTATCAACTACAGAATCAGAATACGTCGCTGCCTCATTGGCAGCTCAAGAAGCTGCATGGTTAAAGAAATTCATTGCCGATCTAGGGGTTGTCCCTTCCATTCAGAACCCCCTAGAGATCTTTTGTGATAACGAGGGTGCGATTGCTCAAATCAAGGAACCCCGTGCTCATCAAAAGACTAGGCACATTGAGCGGATATTCAACTACATACGATGAAGTTGAAAAGGGAAAGATATGTATTCGCAAAGTTCACACGGATCAAAACATTGCGGATCCTCTCACGAAGCTCCTTGAAAAGGCAAAGCATGAAGGTCATACTTGTGCCATGGGACTTCGATATTCTAATGATTGGATTTGATCTGTAACATTTTGTATTTGGATATGTGGAACTCTTCATTATTTGAATAAAATTATTTGGTTATAATGTTTCAATTAATGTTCCAGTTTAGCATGTTTAATCCATGAGTAAATTGTTTACTCTAAATGTCCGTAGTCGTTCAAACTTGTGGGAGCAAGTTTGAAGGTAAGACTATTATGAACTTGGATTGGTTGATATTCATAAAGATGAATATAGAGCAATGGGTTGCTACCAAGGTTCATAGATATTTGTGGGATACAAATATTGGACTAACCCGCATCTCAAATTTTACTACATGGAATCTTATTGATTGATCATAAGTAATTTGAGTAAAGGTGAATATCATTTGGTATCCTCCGACCTGAGATACATATAGGGTTTTGATATTTACCAAGTGTTATACCTTGAGCTAATTCTTCACTGTCCTGAAATAATGGACAGTACATAAGGTATGTTCAGGTATAACACGAGGTGTTTGTGAGAAACGTATGTAATCAAGATGGAATTTGTTCCTCTTATTCGTTGAGAGTTAGATGTCTAAGGCCTGATTAAGTTAAATCAACAAGAAATGATCATTCTATGTTCTTGGATTTAACATGACATCTGTAACAAAAGGATGGATGATTGATTCACCTAAATCATTTCAAGTAGGGTACTTGAAAGGGATGATTTATTGAATGGCCATAAGTCATGCGTATTAAGGGCAGTAAACCGTTGTTAGGCGGTATTTACTGCTTGCATCAATCTTCTATGAATCTTGGGCAAGTGGGAGATTGTAGGATTCTATATGCCCAAGACACGTAGATTATTGATGTGGTTAGTACGTTATGATCCAAGTCGGTTATACCCAATAACAAGCTTTACAATCACGAAGAATTATTTAATTGATGATGGGATCATGCAATTGAATAATTGCATCATGTTTAGAAAAAGGGTTTTCAAACAAAGGCATTAGAGATGGAACAAATTATAAGGATATTTGTTGATGGGTTTATTTTATTTTGTTATTTAAAAGGGTTAAATAACACTAATAATATAAGAGTATACTTTAATTAAATTATTTAATTAGAGAAGACTTATGTCACATTTTAAATAAGTCTTGTAGATGACTTATTAATGTGTGACAAAACACTAGTTAATATTAAGTAAGTGTGTTTAATTAAGAGGGAAACTATCTTATTTTGAATACATTTTGGCCGCCCACTCCTTGGAGGTGATTGGGTCTTTTGTTGTCTTGAGAAGACACAAACTTAACTAGTTAAGCTCTCTCTCATTTTTCCAATCAGACAACATGCAAAATCAGCAAAGCTCTCCTCTTTCTCCTCCATCTCACGAAAATGGCAGCAGAAATTGTGAGTTTTGGTTTTGATTTAGTGTTCATTCTTCCTAACAAGAAGGTGATTGTAACTAGGCTTGGGGTATAAACACTTGAGGGTTCCTCTTCTTGGAACCTGGGGTCGATTTCATCTTCCTACATCATCGAACTTGCTGCTGGAAACTCACGGTTTTGGAAGCTCTTTTGGCAGCTCTCTTTCTGAGTTTTGGGGTTCAAAATCAAGCAACTAAGAAGCCTACTTGAGGCTTGTGGGAGTAGTCACTTGAGGACTTCTACACTTGTGTTCTTGGCTGTTTAAGCATCTCAAATCTCCTTCTGTTGGACGTTTTTCTTGCTGTTGGAAGGAGGTAGTTCATGGCATCCCTTTGAGGTTGCCATATTGTGTTATTTTATGTACACATAGCATGTCCATTCACATATGATGATCCTTTTTGTTTTGGGTTTGTTTTACCATCTTAAAAGATCACTAAAGAACGTACATGTGAGCTTTAAAATTGGTTTTAGAGACATATATATCCCCTGCGCTTTCTGAAAGTTTAAAAGGTTAAACTATGTTTTAGTGTTTTAACAAACCCATCACTTGAAAACATTAGAACAACCAATTTTTTTTGTTTTTGTTTTGTGGTTATAGCTTGCTTTCATGGCTTTAAGCTAAAACCCTAGTCCATCTTTTCTTTTGATGTTGGCGGCCCAAACAAATAACCCGAGTCCACCTTTTCTTTTGTTTTAATGATGGAGCCCACAAAACAAACCCAATTGTCTTCATGAGCCCATTTGCAACTCTAGTTTGCAAACCCTAATTTAGCCGAGAAGACTACCTACGGCAGCCCATTCCATTCGACACAAGCTGCCTATGGCAGCCCCTTTTGCAACCCTAATTGGCGCCACATTCAGCAGCCGCAAACCCTAATTTGCAGCCCCACTCAGTAGCCGCAAACCTTAATTTGCAACCCCACCTCGGCAGCCGCACTTGGTTCGCAAGCAGCCCTAATCGGCAGCCCTCTTCCAATCGCAAAAGACACCTACAACAGCTTTGATTGACCATATCTTGATGAGCCCTACGCACCAAGGGTTATAATGTTTCGATTGACCGCAAAAATTAATGTTGATTACGCAGCCGTGCGCACCAATCATTGATTCAATTCAATCAATAATTTTAGTAATCTAACCATGAAATCTCAGCAAATGAATATGAATCCATCAACTCCAGCTATGATACAATTGTGTGTTCCCGATATGAATAGGGACGATGAGCTTGGATCTTAGGATTCAAATTGATAAAAACAAAACTTGATTATTTGATGCTAAAAAAATAGTAATGATGAACACATAAGTGTTAATGATTGATGTTTATTGATTTGATGATGAAATCATCATCCATAAAGAATGATGATATCCACACTTGGTGGTGAATTATTCACACTTTACAATAATAATATATGTTAATATTTATACTAATCTAATATTTACAATAATTACAAAATAAACCCTAGACTAATATTTTGTTGCTTTTGTTCTTCAAGTCTTCAACTTCTGTTAGGATCTGGTATTTGAATGAAACACCAACTGATTAACGTGTTAAGCCAAACCAAATAGTGTGAAATCATATTTGATTGGCAATCCAATCAGTGAGAACGCACGTAGAAACAATAACGTATTGAATCTAACGTCAAGAATCGATTAGGAATCGATCTACAGTGTTCTATGAACTTGTAGTATGAACTTAGAGGTTTTGATACATGTATGTGCCTAGATCATGATATGAATGTAATAGATCTTGTTTGTCTGAATCTGATGTAATGTTTGGAATGATTAATGAAATGATATTGGTTGCTTGTTATTTATAATGTTTAATATTTCATTAATGAGTCGATGTTGAATTGGTTAATTAGGTTTGTGGTTGTTTGAATTGTTACACATAATGTTATATTAATTAATACATTCAAACTTAACAAAATGAAGTTCTCATTCGAATGGCCCATGCGAATGGACCATACGCATAAATAACTTCATACGAATGACTCAGTCGCACGACTGAGACTGGTTAGTCGTATGATTGTAACATAAGATTGGCTCAGTCACACGACTAAACACTCAGTCATGCGGATGAATCAACCGCATGGTTCAATCGCACGACTGAACCATACTAATGGTTCAGTCGCACGAATGAACAATACTAACCTATAAATTCAACCCAATTCACGGAAAAACGTGAGCATTCATTCTATTTCCACTCCAGACGTACCCTAGCCGTCCTGAAGCCTCCAAGTTGATACTCCAAGTTCATAGAACGCTGTAGATCGATTCCTAATCGATTCTTAACGTTTGATTCAATACTTTATTGATTCTACGTGCGTTCTCACTGATTGGATCACCAACCAAATAGGATTCCGCACTATTTGGTTTGGTTTACACATTAATCATTCGGTATTTCGTTCAAATACCAGGTCCCAACAAGAGGCTTCTGGACGGCTAGGGTACGTCTGGAGTTGAAGTGAATTGAATGATTACCTTTTTCCACGAATTAAGTGGTATTTATAGGTTAAGGTTTCTTAATCGTGCAACTGGACCATTGGCATGGTTCAGTCGTGCGATTGAGTTATGCGGTTGATCCATTCGCACGACTGAGTTTTCAGTCGTGCGACTGAGTCAATCTCATGTTTCAATCATGTGACTGATCCAGTCTCCTGGTTCATTCATACGATTGGTTCATTAGCATGAAGTTATTCATGCGTATGGTCCATTTGCAATGAGAACTTCATATGATTAAGTTTGAATATGTTTCATAGTCATTAATTGATTTAGATATTACTCAAATAATCACAACCTATATAGTTTAGTCAATAAGCATTATTACATACCAATCTATGAAATATTCAACATTAAGAATAACCACATATTGTATTTCGATAAGTACCCGTACAATTACAATTACATAAGTGTAAGACAATACAAAGATATTACATTAAGATCAGAAACTAGGGACACATGTATGAACAAACTCCCCCTTGGACCTAGATTCATCTATTGTCTTACCTTATTCATAACCTCTTTGTACTTCTTGTACTTCTCCTCTCTTGTGACTCTTGCATGTATCTCAAATGCAAAGCAGAGTCGTATCACATTTTGGAATTGGAGGGCTTGTACAATATCTTGTGTGTCATAGAACAGTGGCGATTTGTATAATGTGTATACATCATCAGCAGACAAGTTTGTAAGCCACATTGGGTCAAATACCCTGATAGTATCCATTTTCCCTCTTTGTTCAGAACTATGACCGCCTCCCCTGTTCCCAATCATAGTACCACCACTTAAAGTGTGGAGTGAAGTCCTGTGGCATTTCCCTGAGAGGGATTCTGGACATTGTTCTTGGGGGACTCCACTTCAGCACTATCTTTGGCTTTCTAGTTATAGGATCAACTTCAAAAGTCTTATACACCTCATAGGTTGTTGAGGTTTGAAGTTGACCCACTTGGTGTCGTACTCTTTCTTCAGGGCAGCCTCAAACCAGCCTGACATCTTCCTTGGGTTAGCATATAGTAACTTCAGTTTAGCCAGTTGTTTGAGCTCAAAACCAGGTAGGGACTTTAGATCATACGGGAATCTAAGTACTTGATACCCATCTCTCGCTTTATCGCGTATACATTAAGATCATCAAAATGAGCCCGCGCGATAATCTTGCCTGACACCTTTTGATGTTTCTTTACTTTGTAGACCTTGGTGTTGAAATTTGGTTTAGGGCAGAGCGTTGTGCTCGGATCTCCTTAAAACATGCAGCCTATCAGCCTTTCTGATATCAACATCGGCGTTTGAGGCTTGGGCTTTTTCTTCAACCTTCTCAGTTTCTTGCTCCATCTGATCTAGTATATCAAATGTATCACTGACTAGGGAATCACCAGATTAGGGACCACATTTCCCTCTTTGTCAGCATACTCTGGATAGTGAGCTTCTGTGACATCCTCGATCTCTATCTCATCAATGTCCTTCAGGTCGTCATCACTATCTCCTTCAACAGTTGGAGCGTCTTTTACAATCTCATCAGGATTGAGCTTGAACATTTCTACCAGTTGATCATTAGTAAGATCATGAATTATTTCCCCTTCTTTAGGGGTGTAACTCACTGATCTTCTGACAATCCCTTGCAGATCAAGAATCATGGTTAGTTGAGTCTTGATCTATTGAAGGGGAGCAATATCATGTTCATCCCTTTGATAATTTGGATCTGCTTGATTTAAACATTCAATATATCAATCATTAGTTAACAATCAAGACATAACCATAATAATCGAAAACATAACTATTTACATTACATATAAACATGTATTTCATTAATTTCATACATAATCCGAATACAAAAGATTTAAATAAGAATAAAACAACTAAGCATTACTCTTGTCTTGGATTATCGGCTCTTCTACTGCCGGGTTGGATGAGGACGCACTCGGATCTTGAGTATGTTTGGTCCTCCTTTCGCTTGCTGATGTGGCACCTGCAACTGAAGATTCGTCATCATCATCATCACTAACATCAGTATGACCATAATGATCACCACCATCTTCATCATCATCACTATCATCATCAGCATCACCATCTCCATCACCTTCTCCTATCTTTAGGGCTCTTCTTTGGACCCTTTGAGCTTTAACTACAGAGATTTGTTTGCAGCCTCCAGCTCCTCAATCCTTTTGGCGTGTTGCTCCTGGAGCTGAGACATCCGATGTGCCTGCTCATCGATCAATCGAGCCTGATGAGAGAGCTGCTGAGATTGGACAGTGGTCAGGTCTACCAGCCGTCTTATCTGATTAGTCTTCTCTTCATCTGTAGCTAACAGTCTTAGCACCATTCAATTAAGTGCTGAGAGCTGTTCCTCTACCCCATTGGGAGGTAGAGGTGATCTTGATGGATATGGAGAGAAGAAGATGGTGCGGCAGGATGGCTAGTGGTGGTGGTGATTGTGTGACGATTGGAGGTGGTATAGATGATGGTGGTGGTGGTGTAGGTGTGAATGATGTGGTGGTGGATGGAAGGGTGGTAGTGTATGAGGGGGAATGGTGGTAGGGATGGCGGCTGAGCTGGTAGGTATGGTGGTGGCTGTGGTGGTGGCTATGGTGGTGGGTTGTGGTGGTGATGAAGGTGATTCTTAGCTTCTTCTTTTTTCAAGCCGTGGGGTTGAGCCATCCTTTTCTTCCTCAATCCAGTCGAGGAGGATGCTCCCCCTAGAAGACGGCCTGGCAGATCATGAGTATATGTAGGATCAGCAGTAGTGGCTCCTAATCTAACTCCTTTTCCTCCTCACCAGGTATAAATTCTGGTGGAAGCCAGTGGACTCTACAATATCTCTAGTGGGGGCAGATACAAGAGATGCACTATCAGTAGTGGGGCCACTTGGTCGAGTGGGCAATGTATCTCCTGCATCCCCGCTATCATCAACATCAGAGTCATGCTCTGGGAGCTATAGCTGCTTATCATCGAAGTCGCTGTCTGTCATGCTCTGGGAGCTGTAGCTGCTCATCATCGGAGTCGATGTCTGTGTGATGCCACTTACGTCTTCTCGACACCACATAACTCTCATTGGCCGGATGGCCTATCAGTCTCTTCACCTGGGGCTTTACCTGCTTACCCTGGTAGACTCTCATACGACCCATGGTCGTATCGTCCATAATCTCTAGAGCCACAGCATCGTGGCGCTCCTTAGGAAGTGATGGCAGCTTCTCATCGAAAATCAGCTGCAAGAATCTGGGGTACATACAAAATCCCTCATTTCCCTTTGCCTTCAGATTCTCCACAAGGTAAGAAAAGATCATGCTCGAGAAGCTGAAGGGGTAGTTCAGCACTAGTGCCACATAGGCATTCTGGATCTGGTCTGAAAGAGCATCAAACCCACCCCTTCTGGAAGCAATGCACTTCAGTATGACATGTACCAAGTACTTGTACTGGGGACACTGGTTGCTCTTGTTGAGCACGCCTGAGTTGATGTCCCCAGCGTACTTAATTCTCAAAAAGTAGCCTCTCATTGTCAGTGGGTGTAGCTTGTGGGGTATCCAGCATCATCTCCCAACCCAAGTACACGCTGAATGTCTTCAGCTATAATCTCTATGTCCATACCAAATATGGAGCTCCTAATGTTGTATGGCTCGCGTGATCTATCCACAGATGCATTCTCCCAGAAGGTCTGGTGTATAGACCTATAGGGAGTGCATGGGGTAGAGATGGCCTTGTGTATCCTCGATCGCTTGAGAAAAGCGATGATCTCGGCAAACTCGGCACCATTCCGAGTTGGCTGAGCTACGATTGGTTCAGTCAGCCGACTAATCTCATTCGCATGACACATTCGGCCGATTGTGCTATTCGGCCAGCTCAATCATGCGATTGAAGTTCATCCATACGACCAGTCGCATGACCTACTGTTTGGTCGACTTAGGTTTGAATCTTGACCAATTCATAAAATTAAACGTTGTGTAAAAGTTCTTTAGACTCGCAATCACTTAACTAATAACCTAATAACATTATTTTTAACATTTTACACGGTTTCAGTAGGTTATTAGTCCATTGAGTGGTTTGGTTCTTGTTTCAATCGCGAATCACTAATTAGGGCACCATTTATTCTGATTTCGGTGAGATGTCATCAAATTATACCTGTATTAATGCAAACACACCTCAGAATACAAGAAGAAGTGTAATTGAGGTCTAAAAAAATTGGGCAGAGAGTAACGGTTATGGTGTGCGATTAAGGGCGATTGGGAGAGGTAAGAAGAATACGATCGTTTGTGGCCCTTTATATATTGAATCTGAGTTCAATCGGCCGACTGGACTCATTCGCTCAGTTCATTCGGGCGAAAGAAACTCAGTCAGGCGATTGACTTAGTCGATCACCTTCAGTCGGCCGACTGAAGCTCAGTCGGTCGGCTGTCTCAGTCGCACACTCCCATTCGGACGAATGACTCATTCTGTTAAGCCATTCAGATGAATAGCTCATACTTATGTCCATTCGGCTGTTTAATGTATGAGTATGGTCCATTCGCATGATTGGTCCATACTCATGGTCCAGTCATGCGAATGGGTCATACTCTTGAAATTTTCTGACTTTATGACCATTTGACTTTTAGACCCTTTTAAACTGTTGATTTAACATTATGAACACTTGATCATCTCAGACATGACATTTTAACTTAAAACTTTTGATCAACTCAGACGTGATCCTTTTAAGACATTTTGTCACCTCTGATGTGACCTAATTTTTACTTGAAAGTACATGTGGTCACTTCAGACCTGACCTTTTAGGTGATAAGGTCCCTTATCAACTTCCATGACATAGTCCGATACTGCATAAAACTAAAATAGACTAATGTTGTACTTACATAAAAAGAATTAACATTGAAAATTACACTAAGATATGTTTTTGTGTTTTGTGAGAGTTAACTCCTAAGTTGTAACTCTAGGGAATAATTTTTCTGAGAGGGCAGCCTAATCTTTTAAACCATACATGGACCATTTCAAGCTGGAATCATACAGGATATTCAAATCATTAGAGATGAGTTAGCTAAAACCTTTGATGCTCTATTCGTTTTTCCATCTAAAGCCATTTAGCAAATTTAGGAAATCACACTAGTACTATTAGGTCCCCACATTGATTTGAACTTTCAAGAATTGTAGCCACAGTGATTGTCAGTATAATTATACTCTTAAATCCATACACAGACTTTCAACTCAGTTGGGTGATCGATTTAAGGTTTGTTTGTTTCAACAAGCATTTGTGGATCCCACACTTATATGGTAATCAACATTCCTCAGGAGATTTTTGAGCGGTCTTAGGATAGTGTTCAAGAAAAGACTATTCTTAGAACTTTCAAAGAGAAGCCAATCCTCAGGTCAGTGCCATCGCACAGTAGAGAGGCGGCAAACAACAATAAGTTCTAGAATATATAGGTTATACTTATCCTCAGGTATGTGCCACCGCACAGCAGAGAGGCACATACCCTATCTCCTTGTTTGAGCAATTTTATTCACAGATCTCATCGACAGCATAGGTTATCAGTTTGATTGTATTTGCATTTTTCATGTGCTTTTGCTCATGCTTTGGTCTTACGCACACTTTTGTGGTGTTATTTTGCTCGTCACCCCTTATTGGAATCTTGTTGATTGTGTTAACCAGGGATAAGGTGTTACCCACAGCTAGTCAACCATTTCAGTTTAATCTTGAGATCACCAAAAAGTCTAGTCATCTATGTTGAATCTACCAACATATCATCTGTGGTCTAACAACCTCTAGGTCTACTTTCTTTGTGTTACCTTAGTAGTAGCTAGCTTATCTATCATATTTCCTTTTATATTGCTTAGACTACATAGACTTATACTTGAACTTTGCATCTTTTTCAATTTTGAATTTTAAAGTCCCAAATGGTTTGTAACTGTGTACTATCATATTCCAAACATTGAATCGGTATCACACATAATATCTTATTTATTTTCAGCTTGCCTCTCCTTTCCCCCCTTTTTTTAATTTCCTAGACCTATTCTTCCCCTAGAATTATAAAACCACTATGGATTTGCGTTTTAGGATTTTAATGGGCAAGGAAAGAACCTAATTGTAATTAAACGAATTAATTTTAAACAAAAACAAAAGAATAAACTAAAATAAAATTAAAATTTAAAAATTAAAAGAACCTAGACACGACGCATCGGACTACACATGGTCACCTTCAGAACGATCTCACTTTTCTTTTTAACACCATTTACCTCTAACAGATATAGAAAACGTGGTTTGTCAAAAGCATTGTATAGAGGTCAGCGCATTGAAAATCAGTGTTTATTTTTATCACATCGATTAAATTATTTTCATAGCAATCACGTATGAAGTGATATTTGATTCCGATGTGTTTGGTCTTAGGATGTTGGACTGTGTTTTTAGTGACTGCAATCGCAGCAGAGTTATCAACAAAGATAGGAGTGGAAATGAAATGCAAACCGTAGTCCCGCATTTTCTGTTGAATCCATATGATTTGGGAACAGCAGCTTGCAGCAGCAACGTATTCGGCTTCACAGGTTGATAATGCAACCGAGGTCTGCTTCTTACACTGCCAGGTTACTAATCTTCTCCCAAAGAACTGACACCCTGCTGATGTAGACTTGTAGTTCATCTTGCAGCCACCGTAATCTGAGTCACTATACGCTGTAAGTTCAAAGTCATCATCATGAGGATACCACAACCCAAGTGTGGGTGTGCCCTTCAGATAATGAAATATCCTTTTGACCCCAATTAGATGGTTCACCTTAGGCTTTGCCTGATATCGTGAGCATAAACATGTAGCATACATGATATCAGGTCTTGAGGCAGTGAGATACATAGTGGCATCTACCAGATCACCGTTCTCATCGGGTGCTACATCATGGTTTGTAGGTAGTGGAGTGCCAGCTATGGAAGCATTCTCCATGTCAAACCGACTGAGAATATCTCCTACATACTTTGTCTGATGTAGAAAGATTCCATTTGGTGTGTAATCCACCTGTAACCCGAGAAAGAACTTCATCTCCCCCATGGCACTCATCTCAAACTCCGCCTTCATTACTGCTTGAATTCTTTGCATAATTCTTCGTTCTTTGATACGAAGATTATGTCATCTACATAGATCTGTACTAGCAGTAAGTCTCCATCTTTTTCTTTGATAAACAGTGTGCAGTCAATGACTCCTCTGCGAAATCCGTGTTTCACAAGATGAGTCGAGAGTTTCTCATACCAAGCCCGTGGAGCTTGATGAAGCCCGTATAGAGCCTTGTCGAGTTTGTAAACTCTATCCCGATGATATGGATCCTCAAATCCCTCGGGTTGACTGACATACATTGTTTCTCTGATCTCACCATGAAGGAATGCACTCTTAACATCTAGCTGATAAACTTTGATTTTCATATAAGATGCATAGGCAAGGAAGATGCGGATGGCTTCCATCCTTGCCACTGGTGCAAATACTTCATTGTAGTCGATACCTTCAACTTGTCGAAAACCCTGAACAACAAGTCGAGCCTTGTTTCTGATGATCACACCCTGATCATCTTTCTTGCATTTCAAGACCCATTTGGTGCCAATGACTTTAGCACCTTTAGGTCTATCAACTAGTGTCCATACACCTAACTTCTTAAACTGAAGAAGTTCTTCTTACATGGCACTAACCCAAGCCTCATCATTTAGTGCTTCACTAACATACTTTGGTTCAAACTGAGACACAAAGCAACGGTATGCACCGTCGTGAAGGTATCCTTTTTCCATCACATTGGCATAATCAGCTGAGCATAGCTGATTTCTAGTCTGAACCCCTGATCTCACATCTCCTATCTGGTATTTGAATGAAACACCAACTGATTAACATGTTAAACCAAACCAAATAGTGCGGAATCCTATTTGATTGGCGATCCAGTCAGTGAGAACGCACGTAGAAACTATAACGTATTGAATCTAACGTCAAGAATTGATTACGAATCGATCTACAGCGTTCTATGAACTTGGAGTACGAACTTAGAGGCTTCTGGACGGCTAGGGTACGTCTGGAGTCGAAGTGAATTGAATGATTAACTTTTTCCATGAATTAAGTGGTATTTATAGGTTAATGTTTCTTAATCGTGCGACTGGACCATTTGCATGGTTTAGTCGTGCGATTGAGTTATGCGGTTGATCCATTCGCACAACTGAGTTTTCAGTCGTGCGACTGAGTCAATCTCATGTTTCAATCATGCGATTGATCTAGTCTCCTAGTTCATTCGTATGATTGGTTCATTAGCATGAAGTTATTCATGCGTATGGTCCATTTGCATGACCAATCACATGAGAACTTCACATGATTAAGTTTGAATATGTTTCATAGTCATTAATTGACTTAGATATTACCCAAACAACCACAACCTATATAGTTTAGTCAATAAAATATTCAACATTAAGCACAACCACATATTGTATTTCATTAGGTACCCGTAAAATTACAATTACATAAGTGTAAGACAATACAAAGATATTACATTAAGTTCAAAAACTAGGGACACATGTATCAACAACTTCAATAATATTGGAAATCTTCAATTTCTTCAAAGATAGAATACCCAACAGAGTGCAATATACAGCATTTTTGAAAACCAAACACTTGCGTTATTGTTGTTGTTCTTGTTCTATCTTTTTATTACTAGTGTTTCTTAGTATGAAGGTGTGACTGGTTGCTAGTTTCCCATTTGATCTGTTAAGTGTTGTAACTCAACTCTCCTCATTGTGTGTTGTGTTGTATGTGACCATCCCTTAAACGGTCGAGTAGGTATGAATAGAAAAAGATAAAAGAAGTCGGGTCTTAGTCGTGGGGTTACGGGTAAAGGTCGGTACTTGATTTCCTTCGTGCTTGACGTGTGGTAATACGAATTGTTGGGGTCAGTCATGACACATATGTTTACGTATAGTGGGTTATTTGGACCGAACACATTTATCATGGGGAGTTATGGTTGTTTGGGTTCATAATTACAAAAGAAATGTAGAGAATGTATATATTTTCATATAATTTTTATGGTTTATAAACTAAAAAATGAAACACCAAATACGGACATGTGGAAAAATTAATTCATCTTCAATGAAACACTTTTTATGGTTTTTTGAATGAACAAAATGGCACATTCTCAGCCAAGTTTAAAAACTAAGACTAACTAATCAAATATAACAAATGAATCAAAACACTTAGTCGGATTTTCTAAACACATGAATTAACACAAAAGGCTTAAACAAATAAATGCTAGATTAACATGGATGTAAACAAGAGGAAATAGTAAATAAATCGCTCAACATGGCTAACTAGTGGATAATCTCAAGGTAAGATAATCATAGGCTAAACCCTAGGATTTTATGTCGTAACGCATCGAGCCGAAAATGACTCAAATTAAATTCCTTAAAAAATCTTACAACAGCCGTACCGGCCACCGCAATGCGGGAATTTCCACTAGCATATAATATGTATAGTTTAGAACACATCGAGTGTTACTTTATTTGTTTAATAGTTTGGTTAGATTCTAAACCACTATCACCAAAATAGTTTATACCTTGCCAATTTTGTTTAACACTAAATCTTAAACAGAGAACGAAGAAAAAAGTAGGTTCATAAATTGATTCGTGATGGTTTTGGTTGTGATTTTAAAGGTTCTAAGTGATGGTTAAGAATGTTGAAAACATGAATGTATTCATACCTATTTGCGAGTGTGGAATATGATGAGAAGCACTTTGGTGATTTTGTGGTAGTGTAAACAACAACGAAGTATCTTGAATCAAGATCATAAGAAAGGTTGGTCGGCCTTGTAGTGTAAGTTATAGTAGAATCAAAATTAGAGATTAACAGTTGCTTCGTGTGTTGCACATCGGTTTCGTCCATGGCTTTTATCGCATTATTTACGGGATGTAATGGTGGCTGCAATTCTGGGTTGCAACATAACCAAAATTAGAAACTAAATGTCGGATTTGACTCTTTTTGAGGAAAACTGGATCGGATAGATTAGGTGTTTTCTATAAAGATCAAACAAAAAATTGAGACGCAATACGAGAAGGTATTTCATGCTGATAACATAATGTAAACAAGAGATAAAACAATAAAAATAGAGGAAAAAATTAATTCATTTCATATCTTTTAACATATTTTGTACATCATATATATACCTACTATACACCATGAAACTCACTATATAATATATGTGAGATATGATTATACATAATGCTTATAATAATATATGTAACTAGAGGGAGGTTCCTCTAAAAAAATAAATTTTCTCAAAGAATACTAAAAGTAATCTTAGTATTCTAATTATCTAACTAAGGGCTAGCATCAAAGTATAGGAAAAATAAGGGTAGTTTAGGTATTTTATGTTACCCATAATTGTTGACTTTTTAAAAAAATTCTCCATTTTCTTTAAATGCTAATAACTTTTCATATGACATTATTTTTTAAATAAATTACACCATAAAATCAAGTATTTTTTTCTCTTTAAATCGAGTATACTATTTGTTGGATCTAGAAAGGTTGGAATAACCAAAACCAAACACTTAGATTATTTTGGTGCAACTTTTAAAGGACTCCGAAGCTAAGTATGGAACTTCCAAGGAAATAGAGTTCTTTCGAATATAAAGTGCAAGATCAACTTCCGAATACAAAGTCTTCTCTTCCGAAGTTCAAGACTTAGAAGAACTCAAAGACAATGGCTTCCGAAGTAAAAGTCATCAAGCTACGAAAGAAGCAGCCTCTTCCGAAGTATAAAAAGGCTTCGGCAGAACTAGTTCTTCGAAGCCAATTAACCTTTGGAAGATGCTCCTATGGACCAGCGGACATAAGTATGGTTCATCTGACACTCTGCTGTAGACCTCTGATGTACTACATGGCGTTTTCTCATAAGGCAATGTAGTTGACCATACTTTATTCCACTGACCACCTTTACTTGTTAGTATAATTACCAACTTTAATTGGTGACAAAAGGTAAGTCATGGACATGTCGTGACTACCAAATCTTAGATAAGACATTATCTAAGATATCATAACTATAACTTTGTAGTATCTGCTTTAGTTATAGGATTCTAGCTAGTATCAAAGTATAACCGACTATAGGTGATAGTATATATAGTTTCTTATTGTAACTCTTGTATCATGATTGTTAGAGTCTTGTAAACTTTGAGTTGAGAAGTAATATATACAAGTACCTTGAAAATTATTTTCTTGTATTGTTAGTATATTATAATCAACTCTTTGACAGATTCTGCTTCATTATAATCGTGTGAGTATAACTAAGTTTGAGAGAAAACCAAGTGTTTAGTGATATATATCGATCCTTCAATTGGTATCAGAGCTTTTTAGGCTCTTGATTGTGTGATCTTAGCATCCAAGTCAACCTATTTTTCACTCCTCCTTTCATCACACTCTAAAATGTCCCTTATTCTGAAATCTGAAGTTGAGATGGGGACGATAACTAAAGCATCCATCATCACCCCTAAAAACTTAAGACAATGGAGTAGATGCATAGAAGGTTTCATCAAGTACCTTGATGGTAAAATGTGGTTATCCATTGTTAATGGTCCTTACAAGCAAAAGGTAGTTGCACTAGGAGGAAATGGTGCAATGATCGAAAAGGCTGTTGAAGACTACTCTAATGAAGATCGGAAGAAGATGGATATAGACAGCAATGCTATGACTACTCTTATGACTGCTATACCCAACTCCATCATGGTGGGGTTTAAGCATGGCAAGTAAGCTAAAGAGCTGTCTGATGCACTGTCTCAGATGTATTCCAACGCCAATGATTCGAAAAAAGATTCACTCAAACGATAGTTTGAGAACTTTACCTACATTGGTGGAGAGACCCTTAGCCAGCAATACTTTAGGTACATGGATCTTATCGTTTCTCTTCAGTCTGTGGAGTTGCCATTGACTTGAGAGATCTCTCAAGGATGCTCATGAGTGCACTCCCAATGAGTGGACGTTCTACTATGTCTCCATCAAGAGGACAAAGAATCTAAACTCCCTTACCATGACTAAACTCTACGGCATCCTTGATGGATACCATGTAGAGATGGAAAACAAGAAGGGCCATTCGATGAGCAGACCCTCAAGCCTTCCTGCTAGAAATGCTTTAATGGTTGTTGAAGGCTCAAGACCCAATCAACCTCATCTGTACCTAACTTACTCTCAGCAGCCATCCTTTTCTTTGGGACCCTATATCACATTTCCTAAGACTCCAAGGTCGGTCTCAACAGGCTCAGCAAGGTTCTTTCCAGGACAGTTTTGCCTTTGTCTCAAGAAATGGGTACTCTAGTGATCATCAATTCTGCTTTGATGATCTAGAGTGCTTCAGTCCAGATGATGTGGAGTACGTGAACATAGTCCAACAAATGTGACTGGGTTTAGTAAGAGTGAGATTCTTACTGTGAATCGAATATGGTAATCAAGTCAGTGATTGAATGGCGGAAACAAACAATCAAAGAACATTCAATGCAAGAAAATTACTCATAAATGCTTTTGTATTGTATATATGAAAGTTGATAAATTACAGAGAATAATTACAACAAAAATAAATGATCAGCCGTCACGTCAAGTATGAGGTTATCTATTCTATTTATAGGCAGACAAGATGCCTTTTACCAAATGACTAAACTACCCCTAAACTATTACATCAAAACTAGTCTAAGTCTTCATCCGTATCTTTGCTTGTTCATCCGCATTGACAAATGCAGATAAGTTAACTTGATCAGCATTTCTTGATTTGATCATCCTCATTAGTATGTTAGTCATCCGCATTGGTAAATGCGAATGAACAAATACTTATGCGCATTTGTTTGGTCATCCACATTTGTCTAATGTGGATGAGCAAAGTCTTGTCCGCATTAACTTTAGTCTTCCACATTTGTCAATGCGGAAGAGCAAATACTTGTTCGTATTTGCATTATGTCTTCCGCATTGACAAATGCAGAAGACAACACTTGTTCTTTTTCATAGCAGAATTTTCATCTGCATTTCTTCTTGGACTTAGGGATTCCAGCAGAGCAATCATCAAATCACCCATTGAGTTGGCATGTATGATCCTTTCAGGGTGCAACAATACTCCCCCTAAGGATTATACAGCCTAGTTTTCTTTAATGTTAAGGAGGTGATTGATGTTGTGATGATTCTGCTAGGTCTTCTGGTGGTGTAAAAGGTGCTGCTTGACTTGGATCAAAAAATTGCCTTGATCATGTTAGCAAAATCTTGAGCATCTCACATTTTATCCTTGCTTAGTACATGAATCTTCATTCTGCTCATATCATGAATGGCTTCAAGTGGTAGTTTCTTTAGTGAGATTGGTTCCAAATAGACACTGTAGATAGCCCATCTCTATGAATCAAAAGAGAACCATCTACATCAACTTCAAGTTTGACAATGTTGCCCAACTGTAAAGGTGTCTTCTTCTTCTTCCTTTTCTCCCTCTTTGCACTAATCTAATCATAAGACATCTTCAATTTTGATAAACTTTAGAAAGAAATTTAGATCTTCTTGACCGAATTTGTTTGATATCTCTCTGAAGTGCTTTGTGTATAGGTATTGAATATATGATTGATCTAGTAGTCTCACTTCATATCCACTGAACAATGTGATTACAGCACCTTCTTTGCCTCCCCACTTCCTCTCAATCACCAATTCATATGTCTTCTCATCATAATAAACATTTGAGATTGGTGTTGAGGAATGTGTACCAGCCACCATTTTTCTTTTCAATGATTCAGTAGGTTTCACTCTAACTTCTCGAAACACTACTTCTTCAGCTGGTTTTGTCTGTTTCATGTCCAGAGGGTTCTTAAAAGTTTTTCCTTTTATCGTACATGTTGCTTTTAATGAATTGAGGTTGTTGGTTCTCTTGAACATTTTAAGTATACCTTCAAATTCATATCCTCTAAACATGGCATTATGGTTGATCAGTTCCAGATTAGCCAGTTCTTTCAGGTCATGAATCTAAAGTGCATTTACCAGAGCAGAGTACTCTGTAAAAAATTGCACTAAGAGATCCTTTTAACCATAAACATATTCCATGAACTATCATACTTCCAAGCAATAATTTTCTGGTCTATTTTGCCTTTTGGAGTAGATACACCTCTGATCATCTCAACATTGGTTAACCCTTCCTGAAGTTTTAGTTAGGAGGGTCAGCAAACCATCTAGATATTTATGAATAACAAGTGCCAGATAGTCTTGATCTTTATGAGTATGATTCATGTCTTGTGCAGAGACTCTTGATCTTGGCTTTTATTGAGCACTTCTTCTTCTAACTTCTTCAACTTTTCTTGTTGGACAAAAGAACCAATGAGCCGGATCAAAAAACCTTTAAGTCCCACAGACATCACAACAACTACTGAAGACCACAACAGCTGAAGACAATAGCTAATTACAAAGTCTGAAAACACAAAGTCTGAAGACAGTCTGAAGACACAAGTGCTGAAGACAAAGTCTGAAGACACAAGTGCTGAAGACAAAGTCTGAAGACACAAGTGCTGAAGACAAAGTCTGAAGACACAAGTGCTGAAGACAAAGTCTGAAGACACAAGTGCTGAAGACAAAGTCTGAAGACACAAGTGCTGAAGACAAAGTCTGAAGACACAAGTGTTGAAGACAAAGTCTGAAGACACAAGTGCTGAAGACAAAGTATCAGACGTTGTCACAACAGCTGAAGAGGTCTTCTTCAGTAGTTGTGATGGTTTACCTTTCAGTAGTTTCTTGTTTCAGTATTTGTAAAACAACTGAAGAGTATGTTCTTCAGTTGTTATTGTTTCAGTAGTTTCTTTTCAGTAGTTGTAATAATAGTTAACACTTAGTATTTTTGTAAGAAGATGTCAGCTGTTTGACATCTTCAGTACTTGTGTTAACTATCAGTAGTTTGCGATAAATTCTGTTAGATGTCACTATCAAGTGACATCAGTAGACGTCACATCTCTTATATAAGAGGTGTCGACCTAATTGTAATTGTGACATTCCGTTACCACAAAGCAATATTGAATGAAATATATCTTCAAAATTCTCTCTATCGATAACCGTTTTTGTTCTTACATTGAATATCTTTTCGTTCTTGTGAATTGGCTAATTCATTGTTATAATCCGCTTCTATACTCTCTAATCAATCAAACGTAGATCACTGATCCTAACAAGTGGTATCAGAGCAGGTTAATCATTGATTGATCTAACAATTGATCATGAAACTGCTAATTGATATCTATGTTTGATTGAATTAGCATTTGCAAGAACTGGTTATAGATTATTGAATTTCTGACGCTTTCGTTCATTTATTTTGAGATCTCTCTGGTTCAATTGGTTGTTGTGTTTTTGTTCTAAATCTGTTATAGCTTAATTGAATTTGATTGAATCTGAGATGACTACTCTCCTTCTAATGATCCTTACAATACTGGTTCCTCAACCAACCCGATGCTGGTTAGGACCGAGTATAACATATGGCAGCGAAGAATGCTTCATCACCTGTCTGTTAACAGTTCAGGTTGTTGGACATCTGTGTTACATGGACCACATAAGCCTATGGTGAACAATCCGGAAACCAATCAAATGGTTCCGAAGAAGAAGGAACAATACTCTGATGAAGATCGGAAACTTTTTGAGATTGATGCTAACCCATGGAATTCTGGCCATGGCACTGCCTAATGAAATCTATTCAGGGCTTATGCATCATGAAACTGCTCATGATCTCTGGAATGCCCTGAAGGAACAATTCGGTGGCACAGATGAGGTCTTAGCAAACAACAGAGAAATCCTTGACCAACAATATGAGACATTCTCTCATAGAAAGGGTGAGACACTGACTCAACAGTTTGAGCATTTTTCCTGCTTGATCTCTGAGCTAAATGGTGAAACAGGAATACACCAATAGCCAGATGAATAACAGGTTCCTCAATCACTGCCTGAGAGATGGGACACATACACTATTGTCCTACGCTCCAGTGCAAATCTCGATAGCCTATCTCTCACCCAACTTCATGGAAACTGCTTACATTTGAAAGAGAGATAGAGCAGAAGAGGAAACTGTCCTCATCAAGAAAGCTCACTGATGACTTTGTACCAGGGAATACTGCCTTAGTTGGTCATGAGTCAGAATATGTTGCATCTGAAAGTAATTATGATGAGCATATTGATTTCTCTTCAAATAGTTCTCATCATGCATTGTTGGTATTGAGAGTCATTCTGGCAGTAATAGTGACAATCTATGCTTCATCATGGATGATTTTAAAGGATAGCTGATGATGATCTAGAAGAGATGGATATTCTGAGCCAAATGGCATTGATTAATATCAGATCTCAGAAGTTCTATAAGAGAACTGGCAGGAAATTTCCTGGACTCTCTGGCAAACCAAAGTTGGTTTTGACAAGAGTAAGTTGAGGTGTCACAAATGCCAAGGCTGGGACACTTTGCAAGAGAGTGTAGATCTACTGATCTAACTCTTCTGCACCCTTTGTGACTTTTCCTAGTACTAGTCCACAAAACAGAGGGAAACATCCTGCTGGTTCTGGTCATCATTCACATCCTAGTCTCCTGCATATTTTGTCCCCCAGGTCAATGTCATATCCTTATCCCTGCTATTATATGCCTCAACCAAATCTGTGTTCAAGCTCCAATTGCACAACAACCATAAGCATTGCCTGAACCACAACCTTCCCAATCTCATCAACAAACTCAACCTCAACAACACAACTTCTTCACCCCAGGAGTTGTTGACTAGAGCAGTTACCAGATGATTTGTCTGGTCATGAACAACTGTTCACTGGTGCTGGTCAACATGGTGTGACAGTCCCTTTGGAAATCTAGCTCTTATGGCTTTGGATTCTGCTGATACTTCATCCACTAATGCCTACTACACCAAAGGTATCACATATCCTCTGAGGCAAAAGCCAAATTATGTTCTGAAACATGTATAGCAGCATTTGCATCTATTAGAGAAGCAAATGTAGCTTTGATTAACAAGAATATTGACATAGAACAAACAATTTCCACAAGAAAAGCTGAATTTGAGTCTGTGCTTAATGAAAAGAATGATGAGATTTACAAACTTAAATGCCAAATCACAGATTATAAGGCTAGGGAAGAGGTACTTCTAGAGAAGTACAAAGATCTCAAAGAAACCCTTGCAGTCACCCAAGTAGAGTGTGATCGATGGGTACAATCATGCAAAGGTTTTGAAATGCTTCTTAGTAAGCAATCTGCTTCCAATGTGAAGTTTGGCATTGGTTACAATCACACTGCTCCACCTACAGATTTTACTCCCAGAGCAGAGGTAGAATCTGATGGTGAGAGTAATAACCAATCCATTTCATCATCTGATCTACTTTCTGATTCAGCACATAAGAAGTAGAAGTCAGCACTAAGCCCTCTCAGAACCTATCAGCTGATGTTGATGGTTCCACTGCTGACACTCACATGATCAATGAGTTGATCAACTCAGGAGTTAATTCTAAAAGTCCTGAAAGGACTAGAGAGCAAGATTTAACACCTGAAGTTCAAACTCCAACTACTGCCAGTACTGAAAAGAAGAAAACTGTCAGTAGAAAGAGTTTGAAGACTACTAAAGAGGAAGTCAAGAAAGCAAACAATGCTTCCAAAGCACGGAAGAGCAAGTCTTCAGTTGTTTCATCCTCTTTAGTTGATGATCAACATAAGATGTAGAAGAAACCATGTGAAGTATGTGGTTTGTTCAATCATCTACAGATGATTGCTGGTACAAAAGAGGATCCAAACTCAAACATAAAGAGAAAATTAAAGACAAAATGGTTAAAATGAAAACTGAGTTTGAGACCACATTTGTATCAGCAACATCAAATCCTGTAACCCTTAAGTCCATAAGAAATCCAAAAAGGAAGGGGTTAAATAGGTAACAGCTGAGATTGCTCAAAAGAAGAAGTGCAACATAGGAACTTATCAAACTCCATGGCAATGTGTCTGATGAGCTGAAAGCTTTATCACAAAATCAGACACAGCTGGTTATGATGGTTCAACATCTATTGGGAAGAGTTACCAATTAGATGTTCCTATGTTGAAACCACAGAAAAGGAGGTCCAAGCCAAGGATTCCTCTTCTTCACCATCTTCTTCCTCTCAGGCTGTTGTTTCCATCAAACCTGTTAGTTTACCATCTGGTGATGAGAACAGGCCCAAAACCAAAAAGGTTTGGGTCTCCAAAACTAACTGATTGTTTATAATTGCAGGGTTCTTCAACATGCCAAAGTAGCATCTGGTATGTAGACGGTGGAGGATCTATGCACATGACTGGAACAGCTCTCTTCTTCATGACTACTCTCAAGGAAAGAAGGGGTTTATTTCTTTTGGCAATGATGCTAGGGGTTACATCATTGGAAACGGCTTTGTCTCCAATGGAGAAATAAAGTTTGATGATGTTAATCATGTGGAAAATCTCAAGTACAATCTCTTGAGTGTCAGTCAAATGTGTGATAAAGGCCATGTTGCTCTTTTCACCAGTCAGAACTGTAGGATTCTGTCATCCAAAGTTCTGCATTTGATTGATAAGTGTTGGATGATCACACTCTCCTGAGAGCCAACAAGATAGGAAGAGTGTATGCCTTAGATCTTTCCAAGAAAATAGATCTCAGAGGCAATCCTTGCCTATTTTCCAAAGCCTCTTCTCAAGAATCTAAACTGTGGCACAGAAAGCTGGGTCATGTTAATTTCAAAAACATGAATCAGTTAATCCACAATAGTTTAGTCAGAGGCTTACAATAAAGGATTCCACTGTGATGAAACCTGCACTGCTTGTTTAAAAGGAAAACAGCACAAAGTCTCATTCCCTCCTATTGAAGAGCCTAAGTCCACTGCCTGCTTGCAATTACTACATATGTGATCTATTTGGTCCTGTGAGAGTGATGAGCATGGCAAAGAAGAAATACTGTGTGGTAATTGTGGATGATTACTCCAGATTTGTATGGACTTTCTTTCTACATTCAAAGGATGAGGTTGCTCAGAAGATTATTCACTTTGTGTTGTATATTGAGAAGCAGTATTCCCTTCCAGTCAAGTGTATTAGGAGTGACAATGGAACTGAATTCAGAAACCATACACTTGATGACTTCTATCTTTCAAGGGAATCAAAAGGCAGTTTAGCATACCACGGACTCCAGAACAAAATGGAGTAGTGGAGAGAAAGAACAGGACCCTAATTGAAGCTGCAAGGTCCATACTGGCTGACTCTGGTTTGCCACTGACCTTTTGGGCTGAAGCTGTTAACACAGCTTGCTATGTGCAGAATAGAGTCTTAGTAAATCAGAGGTTGATGAAGACTCCATATGAAGTTCTCCATCACTTGGCTCCTCTAATTTCATTTTTCAAAGCATTTGGGTGTCCCTGTTTTATTCTCAACACAAAGGATCAACTCCAAAAATTTGATCCTAAGGGGGATGCAGGGTATTTTGTTGGTTATTCATCTACTTGCAAGGCATACAGAGTCTTCAACTGCAGAACAAAGATAGTTGAAGAGACTTTGCATGTGAAGTTTAATGAATCTCCTATGGACAAGATTCCACAAAACCCTGTGGAGTTGTTCGATTTGGACATACTGCAATATGTTCCTTATCAACCTCCAGTTGTTGCAGATCATGTGGATAAATCATCTTCTGCAGCATGTCTTCCACCTGGTGTATTGATGATGATGATGATAATATCAATACTCACCTATTCAAGTTTAGTGACCAACTGCCTGTGTCTACTAAATTTGATGTTCCTGTAGCTTCAGCAGTTCCATCCACAACAAATGCTGATGAGATCTCTGATTACTCTACATCTTTTGAGTTACCATCTAATTCTTGGTTTCAAGAGTCTGCATCAACATCTGCTGCTGCTGAAGGTCCTACAAACACTTGCACAGATCTATTGTTTATCAAGAACTGAAGAATCACCCCATGTCTCAGATTATTGGTGATATCAATGCTGGTGTTTCAACAAGAAGTCAATTGTCTAACTTCTGCTTCTATGCTCTCTTCATCAGTCAGCTAGAGCCAAAGAACTACCATGTTGCTTTGAGAGACAATGGATGGGTTGAAGCCATGCAGCTTGAGCTACTTCAGTTCAAGAAACAGCAAGTGTGGGAACTGGTTCCTCTTCCCCCAGGTAAGTGTGCAATAGGCACTAAATGGGTGTTTAGGAATAAAACTGATGAAAATGGGCTTATTGTTAAGAACAAGGCTAGATTGGTTGTACAGGGGTTTTCACAAGAAGAAGGTATTGACTATGATGAAACCTTTGCCCCTGTAGCCAGACTAGAGGCCATCAGATTGTTTTTAGCCTATGCTGCATTCCACAATCTTAATGTTTTTCAAATGGATGTCAAAAGTGCCTTTTTATATGGTAAAATAAAGGAAGAAGTTTATGTGTGTCAACCATCAGGTTTTGAGGATAATAAACATCCTGAATGGGTGTATAAACTTGATAAGGCTCTTTATGGGTTGAAACAAGCTCCTAGAGCCAGGTATGAGACACTTTCCACTTTTCTCTTAAGAATAATTTCACTAGAGGCTCCATTGATAAAACTTTGTTTATTAAGAAGGTGGATCAGCATAAGCTACTTGTTCAGATTTATGATGATGATATCATTTTTGCATCCTCTGATCCCCAGTTGTGTGATGATTTTACAACATAATGAAAAAGAGGTTTGAAATGAGTGCAATGGAGAATTACAGTTCTTTCTAGGCTTGCAAATTAAACAAAAGGCTGATGGAACCTTTATTCATCAGTCAAAATATACAAAAGATCTTTTGAATAAGTTTGATTTACAAAAATGTAAGCCCTGTTCTACTCCCATGTGCAACACCACACAACTGGATGCGGATCAGAAAGGTAAAGCTGTTGATGAAACACTTTACAGATGTATGATTGGGTCCTTGATGTATTTAACAGCTTCTAGACCAGATATTATGTTTTCTACATGTGTTTGTGCTAGATTTCAGGCTGCTCCTAAAGAGTCTCATTTGATTGCAGTCAAGAGAATCTTTAGATATTTGCAAGGTACACAATCTCTGGTTTATGGTATTCCACTGGACACTCTTGCAAATTAGTTGCTTTTTCAGATAGTGACTATGCAGGGTGCAAGTTAACTAGAAAGTCAACTTTTGGTGGTTGTCAATTCCTAGGCACTGTTTGATTTCTTGGCAGAGTAAGAAACAAACATCTGTTGCTACATCAACTGCTGAAGCCGAGTATATTGCTGCTGCAAGTTGCACTTCTCAGGTACTCTGGCTTCAGAACCAACTTCTGGATTATGGCATTACAGAGACTAAGACTCCATTATTAATGGATAGTGCTTCAGCTCTGTGTATTGTAAAATATCCAGTCCAGCACTCTAGGACCAAACATATAGAGATCAGACATCACTTTATTCGGGATTGTTTTGAAAAAGGTCTGATTGATCCTAAGTTTGTGCCTAGTGCTGATGAGCTTGCAGATATTTTTACTAAGCCTTTGGATAGTTCTACTTTCCAAAACCTTGTGTTAAGGCTTGGTATGCTGCAGCTATAATAAGTGACAACTACTGATCATTTCAGTAATAATTACTGGTGATCATTGGTAACCATGTCACATATAAGTACTGATGAGTTCTTTCACCTTCAGTAGTTTTTATAACTACTGACTGCTAAATGACTCACAAGTACTGAAGTACTTTATCTGTTCTAAACTACTGATGTAGTTACAACTACTGATGTAGTTACAACTACTGATGTAGTTACAACTACTGAAATCAGTACAACAATAAGTACTGACGTCCTATAAAACACCTGAAAAGCAGATGCAAAGTCTGATGAGTAAGTGTTGAGGACAGTATGAAACAGCTGAAAGGCTATGAATTGACGAAAACTACTGAAGAGAACTTTCTCTTCAGTTGTTTCTACAACTGCTGTTTCATTCTAAACAACTGAAGCAAAACCATGTCTTCAGTAGTTTTATAACTACTGATGACTAACACCAAGTCTTCAGCTGTTTACAACAACTGATGACAAAACCACTGTCTTCAGTAGTTTCACAACTACTGATGACAAACACCAAGTCCTCAGTTGTTTCATCATCTGAAGTCAAAACCATGATCTTCAGTAGTTTTATACTGCTCATGCCTAAAACCACGACTTCAGCTGTTTCAACGTCAGAAAGGGTAATACCATGTCAACAGTCGGTTTAAAACTACTGATGACTCACACTAAACCCTTCAGTCACTTTCTAACCCCTACCCTATAAATACCTGTCCTCTTCTCGAATGTTTCATTAGCCGTTACTTTCTGAGCTTCTCTCTCTCAAACATGGTGACCATGAGTCTGAAACCACGACATAATTGCGTTGCATACCTTACCAAGTCGGCTTTCTGGAACAAATATAAAATGCCATTGACTTAATGGTGGATTCCCCATATCGCACAGCCTTTCTCTTGAATCCGACCATCTACCCTAAATCCCTCAGTCAATTCTGGTCAAATGCTTTTGTTCATACTGATGAGTCTACCGGCCAAATCTCACATTTCTTTCTTTTCATTTATCAACCCAAGTGTTGCAGCTTTTAGTGAGTTAGTCTTCATGTTTGCCAATTTTCTTTTGGTGAAGCCTTGACTGGTGCGATAATCCTTCATTTCCTTATCCGACATACTATAAGGATCAGGAAATAATGTTTCATGAGTTGGGGTTGATTTCTTCATTGTAGATAGTTTGGGTAGGGGAACCTTTCTTGAAAATGGTCTTTCATACACAGTTGTGGTTGGTTTCTTCATAGAAGACTCTTTATGCACTAGAACATCTTTGGTGATTGTTTTTTCATATTCTGTTTCAACATTTGGATCTAGCAGCTTTTTCACTTTTTCTTCCTCTTCCTTCTCTCCTTCATAGGTCATCCCAAATACTTCATCTGGATCATACCCTTGATTGATCAAAAACATTGCTTTGATCATTAAGTCATCAGTTTGGGCTTTTGACACCATTTCTTCCACTGCTTGTTATGTTTTCATAGGACTGTCTGTATGAACATCCTTTCAGCATCATATCCACCAGCTTTCTCTCCTTCTTCTAGATTAATGGTAACAGCTTGTTTCTTTAATTGAGCTTCAGCCTACTCATGTTCTTCAAGAAATTCAGCAATTGCTGCCAGCCTTTTTGGATCATCTTTCTATTTCTTAACACTTTCTTTTTTAATCACTGGTCTTTTACCCTTAGCCTTTTCAGCAAGATATTTTTTCTTTCTTGAGTATGTTTGAAGTTGTGGACTTGAAGTTTCAGCCTTTTCAATCACTTCAGACATTTTCTTAGGTGTGGTTTGTTGTTGAACATTCACTTCTATTTCCTCCTTCCCCTTTTCTTTTTCCTTTTCTGTTTCTTTTTCTTTTTCTTTTTCCTTTTCACACATTTCTCTTATCTTTTCTTTTTGTTCTTTAGTCAGTGACATAGCAGGGACAATCTACATGCTCAACTCTTTCTCCAAAGGAACTGGAGATTTGGGGATGATTACAATAGGGTCAGAATCAGTCCTTTGATTGTTCACAAATTCTCAAAAATCATCATCTACACTGAATTCTTCAGATGTAAAGTTGTCTAAAGCATTGAAAAGTTCCTCAAATTCATCTTTCTCAATGTGAGCAGCATTTGTTTTTCTAGAGTAAATCACCATCTCTAGACTTTGTTCCTCATGCTTGTTTGACTTGTATCTTCTTCTTGATCTTCATTGTGAGAGACAGACTAGTTTCATCATTATCAACCTTTTCTTGTTTATCTTTCCTTTCATCAGCCACTACACTTCTTTGAATCTCAATTATCAGCTCAAGTTCATAGATCCTTTTGTTTTTGCTATGGATTTCATTTTCAAGATTAGAGATGATTTCAACGTGTTCTTCTATAATGTTCTCTTGTCTTCCATTGCTATGGTTTGAATGGCAAGAGTGTCAACATGGCCAGTCACTTCTTCTCTTGAATGATTGAGTGCAGCTTTTAAAGTTTCAATTTCTTTCTCTTTCTCCTTCTTTTCAGCTTCATGTTTTTCTTTAAGCTCTTTCAACTCCTACTCCTTTTCATCAAGCTCTAGAATTCTATCATCAATGATTCTGGCCCTTCTATTTAAAATCCTTTCCATCCTTTCCACTTTTTGTAGGTGCTCAGATATAAGTTCATCTTTTTCATCAGGCCTGTTTTCATTGGATTCAGCAAAGCTTTCTAAGGGAGCAGTCTCAAAAGTTGCTCTCTTTGCAAGCATTTGAGTATGATGATCCTCCTCATCAGAAGATGATTTGGATGCTTTAGAAGCACTAGTTGATCCTCCAACTTCAGCAGGGTAATCATGGGTGGGCAAAGGTTGGTATGGTGATGTTGGTGATTGATGAGATGGTAATATTGGAGATTGATGAGGTGGTGATATTGGTGATGGTTGTGGGGTTGTTTGTGGTGTTGGTTATGGTGTTGTTTTTTGTGTTGGTTGTGGTGTGGTTGTGGTGATGGTTATGGTGATGGTTGTGCAGCAGCTTGTTCTTGTCTTTGAACTTCCTGATTTATCTGCTGAATCATCCATGGAAGAAGAGGTGAGTGAACTTCACTGTAAAAGTTTCTTGGATCCCTCTTCTTAATGTATTTGTAAGATCTTGCATCATAGTAAGGAATATCAAGCACTAGTCCCTCATTAGCAATATCAGGGAATGATTCATTGATCAGGCATTGAATGAATCTTGGATACAATATGAACTTGTATCTTCTCCCTTCTTGAATGTTTGATATCAGGCCATTGAAGACATAGGCAGACATGTTGAATGGCCTGTTTGAGCAGAGAGCACAGTTTGCTGAGGATGCGATGAATGGAATGTCATTCCATCCTGTCTTTCTCTTGGATAGACAGTGCTGAAACATATGAATTAGGAATCTCCAAGGTAGATCAACCAATCCTTTAACAATTTGTTTTGCTTCATATCCTCCTTCATAACCAATTTCAACAAAAAAAATGTGGTTATTTCTTCATCATCTAGCTCCAGAGGTGCATTAGCATCATCACCAAATTATAAGCATCTTCTAATAGAATCTTCAGTGATGCTTAGAGTGTGATCATTGTTGATTCTCCCAGTTAATGTTCTAACACCATGAGCTTCAATTACCTCAGCTGAGTTCCAGAAGGACCTGATAAGATTCTCATAGATGATGGGTCTCACAGTGATAGCATAGGCTACAATTTGTGGTAGATAAGAATCTGATCATATCTCTAAGTCCTTCAGCTTCAGGCACATCAGGGTTTAAATAACCGTTGATATTATGGAGCTTGCTCCATGAAAGATTTGCCATGTATCTGCACAAGAGAGATGTGTGTCAGTTATCAGTTTGACTTTAAATGGTCAAGCATGAACATTTGTCATTTCTGTTTCATTGTTGTCATAGCAAATGGTGAGTTTGTTATTCAACAATCACAGTTTCTATGTTTGAACCATTAATGAGATGTTGTTTCAATGATTTGTTACACAATTTTCATTTTTCGTCATGCTATGTTCTTACAACAAACATGAATATCAAGGTTTTCATGATGAGAAGAAATTCTGTTGGTTTGCATGCTCATTGAAGTCGAAAAGGTGTATTATGTTACATCAATAAGACATGTTTTTTTGTTCTTCATTATCAGTTGCTTCATTGTTTGATTTAGGTTTAACAGTCTGAAACTTAGGTCTTGATTAAAATTTTCATGGAAATTTCACCTTGTTTCCGATACAAATGTGGTTTCAGAATCGATAACAAGAGCAGATTGAGTAGAATCACACGAGAATCTTTGGTTGTTTATGATGAAGATGATGGAAGATGGTGTATTGTTTATTTGCGCTCGTCTCACTATAGAGTCTCTCAAATTTGAAAAGTATTAAATGACCCGTTTAAATTCCTTTAAATAGTCAAATAATGCATTTTGAAAGATTTTACAAGTTTAAGAGCAAATGCGGTCGCCATTGTAGCAAATGCGAAAGGGTAAATTTTTTGACTTTTGGTCATCCGCATTTGTTAACTGTAGCAAATACGGAAGACAAACTTTGGACTTTGACTATCCACATTTGGCTACTGTTTGTAGCAAATGCGAAAGGGTAAATTTTTTGACTTTTGGTCATCCACATTTGTTAACTATAGCAAATACGGAAGACAAACTTTGGACTTTGACTATCCGCATTTGGCTACTGTTATAAATGCGAAAGTTTTGTTACTTTTGATTTATTCTATCCGCATTTGTGTACTGTTGCAAATGTGGAAGTTAAACATCGATAATCATTGACTATCCGCATTTGAGTACTGTTGCAAATGCGGAAGTTAAATTTGAAAACATTGACTATCCACATTTGTGTTGTAGTAAATGCGGAAGAATAACTTGTGATTTTGTTCATCAGCATTAACACACTGTAGCAAATGCGAGAGTTGTTTATCAGCATTTGTCTACTGTAACAAATGCGGTAGAGTAGAATCCACATTTACTTAACACACTAATGCGGTAGAGTAAAATCATTGTCCGCATTAGTTGCACTTGAAAATATATCGTTACCCGCATTAGTTACATGCATGGGTTACCTTCACCCGCATTAACCATTGCACTTACCTGCACTAACTTTTGAACTTTTGAACTTAATCATTGTGTACTGTTGCAAATGCGGAAGTTAAACTTCGATAATCATTGACTATCCGCATTTGAGTACTATTGCAAATGCGTAAGTTAAATTTGAAAACATTGACTATCTGCATTTGTGTTGTAGTAAATGCGGAAGAATAACTTGTGATTTTGTTCATCAATATTAACACACTATAGCAAATGCGAGAGCTGTTTATCAGCATTTGTCTACTGTAACAAATGCGGTAGAGTAAAATCCACATTTACTTAACACACTAATGCGGTAGAGTAAAATCATTGTCCACATTAGTTGCACTTGAAAATATACTGTTACCCGCATTAGTTACATGCATGGGTTACCTTCACCCGCATTAACCAATGCACTTACCTGCATTAACTTTTGAACTTAATCATAAGTTAATGTGATTGAATTGATTATTCATCTTATGAAGATTTGTCCTTGATTGATTTTTATTAACTTTTGAACTTAATCATAAGTTAATGTGATTGAATTGATTATTCATCTTATGAAGATTGTCCTTGATTGATTTTTCTTATGAAGTTGACTGTTGAAGTTGTTAATTCTTGCTTGGATTGACTTGTATGTCACAAGTGATACAAGTTTCCCAATATTGACAGATTTTGGATTTATCATGCTTCTAAGAATCTGCATAAGTCGAGACATAATGGTATGACTTTTTGCAACAACATCAAAATTCTTTTTTTTGTTTTGTTTTGAAAGTTAAGTTAATAAACAAAAATTTGGACTTACTCAAAAATTTTAAATTACTCCCCCTAAAGTTTATATCCACATTTGGATAGAAACTTTAAAGATTTAAAAGCTTTTGAATATTATTTTGATTATTAATAATGAAGAGAATTATCTCTTTTGTTAGGATCATATCAGTCTTACATTACCCTTGTGCATCCTTTATGATTAAATGGACATGTTCATGAACTTGAAGATTGAAGGTTTGTTTGTCCTCTTAAACTCATACCTGGTTGATATTTTGATGCAAGTGACTTTTATAATGTTTTGGTTGATTTAATTATTCAATGTGTACCTTACACACATAAGCATGGAATGATCAACCATCCTTATACAATGCATGGTAGAACTTTTTCACAACTTTTCTTACGAGGTCACTTAAGTTATGAAGTCTCATTTTCACTGATCCTTATTGGAATTCTTTTACTTTGATCCTTTTTCATGATGATCCACATTGGGATTCTTTTCACTTCACTTTGGAAGGTGGTCCATGATAGGATTCTTTTGTTCATTCACTTGGAATGTATTACTTTTGTTGATTCATCCAATTTTGGATGTGTTCCACATTGGGAATCTTTTGGATCATAACATCTGCACTATGTGCAAGTTTCATCAGGTCTTTGCTCAGCAAAACAAAGATGAAACATGATGTGGTGAAAGAGATTCATAAAGTATCATTACCTGGTGTGTTTAGGTTATTACACACACATGCAATCAGATAAGCCAATACATACCTGTACTTCGTGATGAGTATTTCACAATTGAATAAGTCTTTAATTCATTATTGCATGTATCTTTTCTTCCAAGTTGAGCCTACCAACATATCTAGTAAGTCATTTTTCAGTCTTTCACATTTTGAAATTAAGCACGGAGAATGATATTACGACTGTAATTATATCATTTCCCATAGAATTCTTTTCTTCATTAAACTTGATTTCTTTTTGTGGTTTTCTGATGTTTTTAATTGTTTTTGATGTTTTTTATGGTTTTTACTCAAGGTTAATCATACCAATTGACTGAACCGGGAATTCAAACCTACTAGCTTCAAATGCCTTAGTAAACAAATCAGCTAATTGATTTTCTATTGGTACTTGAATCAATTTGATTAAACCTTATTCAGCACAGTCTCTCAAAAAGTGATATCTAATCTCAATATATTTTCTTTTTGAGTGTTGAATTGGATTATTAGTTATAAAAACAACTATTGTGTTGTCAATAAAAATTGGTGTGTGCAAGAAGTTAAACCCATAATCAAGCATCTGGTTTTGAATCCAGAGTACTTGAGAGCAACATGCTGATGCAGCAATATACTCAGCTTTTGCTATGGACACAGATACATTTGTCTACTTCTTGAATTGCTAAGATACCAGTCTGGGACCAAGAAATTAACAACCGCCAGAGGTGGATTTTCTGTTGAAGTTGCATCCTCCATAATCACTGTCTGTGTAGGCATAGAGATTAAATTCTCCTTCCTTTGGATACCATAACCCAAAAGCTGGTTTGCCCTTTAGATATCTGAATATCCTCTTGACTGCCTTCACATGTGATTCTTTTGGATCAACTTGATATCTGGCACACACACAAACACCAAACATATTATCAGGCCTACTGGCTAGTAGATACAAAAGTGAACCGATCATTGATCGATAGTGAGTCTGATCCACTGATTTGCCTTCAGGATCAGGTCCAATCTTCACTTTAGTATCCACAAGGGTTTTGATAGACCGGCAGTCAGCAAAGTGAAATTTCTTCAACATGGCTTCTACATATTTTGATTGATTGATGAAGATTCCATCTGCTGTCTGTTGGACTTGCACCCCTAGAAAGAAGGTGAGTTCCCCCATAGCACTCATTTGGAACTTTGAGTGCATGAGGTCTTCAAATTCTTTGCAGAGTTGCTTGTTTGTTGAGCCAAATATAATGTCATCCACGTAGATCTAGACTAACATTATATCTTTTCCTCTTCTTCTTTTGAAGAGAGTCTAATCAATCTTTCCTCTTTCATATCCATGTTCAAGAAGAAAGGATGATAAAGTCTCATACCACTTTCTTGGTGCTTGATGAAGACCATACAGAGCTTTTTCAAGCTTGTAAACTCTGTGAGGGAAATCTGGATCTTCAAAGCCAGGTGGTTGACTCACATAGACCTCCTCAGCAATCTTTCCATACAGGAAGGCACACTTTACATCCATTTGATAGACAGTAAATTTCATGGATGCAGAATATGCTAGAAAGATTCTGATTGCTTCCAGTCTGGCAATAGGTGCAAACACTTCGTCGTAGTCAATTCCTTCTTCTTGAGTGTATCGTTGTGCCACTAGTCTTGCTTTGTTTCTGATGACGATCCCTCTATCATCAGTCTTGTTCCTATACAGCCATCTGGTACCGATAGGGTATTTTCCATTAGGAAGATCTACCAGTTGCCATACTTCTTGCTCTTTGAACTAGAGCAATTCTTTTTGCATTGCTTCAATCCAACTATTGTCTTGAAGAGCCTCTTTGATGTTTTTGGGTACTGTTTGACATAGAGAGCATGAGAACAAATAGATGTTTGCAATACTGGACTTGCTTCTTGTCACCCTCTCATTAAGATCACCAATAATGGTTTCAACTGGATGGTTCTTGTGTATTCTTGTGGTTGGAATGGTGTCACCAGCAATAGTTACATCAAGATTGGAGACATTCAGTTCATTATGGTCAGAGGCACACTCATCTGGTACTGTTGTTGAATTATGAAGATTGTCAACTTCTATTTCAGTAACTATTACATCTTCAGCAGCACTGAGATTGCTTGCATCATTTGATGTACCTTGTGTTTCAACTGGAGGAGTAGCCTGTTTTTGATTTCTGATCTCATTTGACAAGTCATTTGAGTGAGATGGTACCAGGCTAGGACCTCCTTCAGAATAAACACTAAGGTTTTGTGACAGTTGTCTGATGGGATCAGCTTGAAGAGGAACATCTTCATTCATGTGTTCATCAAATATAGGAGGAATCAATGGATAATTATCTCTTCTTTCTACAGCTAACGAAGTATCACTTGAATGTATATTTCCTGCATCAGAAAAGTGAAATGGTCAAATGATTTGGTAATCCTGTCAATATCAAACAACCAGTCAGGACCATTTGTAGATTTTGGAAATGAATGTTCCTTGAATTGAACATTTGTAGATTCATCAATAATGTTCAATCTAGGATTGAACACTCTATAAGCCTTGAAACAGAAGAATAACCTACAAAGAATCCTTCATCAGACTTGGATTTTGTACAAAGCACGATGTGTTAACTGCTTCTGCCCAGAAGGTAATTAGCTGTTTAGCATCAGCTAGCATCGTTCTTGCTGCTTCAATCAATGTTCTATTTCGCCTTTCAGCTACCCCATTTTGTTGAGGAATTCTAGCTACACTGAATTGATGAGCAAAGCCTTTGGTTGTACAAAAGGAACTCATACTTTCATTTTTGAACTTAGTACCATTATCACTTCTTATTATTTTGACCTTAAGATCAAGTTGATTTTCAATTTTAGTGCTAAAATCTTGTATGATTTGGGACGCCTCGTTTTTATGAAGTATGAAGAAAACCCAAGTGAAGCATGAAAAGTAATCAATGATCACTAAACAATACTGTTTCTTTCCAATACTCGCTACATGAGTTGGTCCAAATAGATCCATGTGAAGTGGCTTCAATGGAGTATTGTTAGTGTTCACAAGCTTGGTTTTGTGAGATGATTTGTGTTGTTTTCCTTTGAGGCACGCTGAACATTGATCAATAAAATTAAATTCTTTTTGAGGAAGACCCATGACATGGTTTCCTTTGACCAACTTGTTCATATTTTTAAAGTTTGTGTGCCCTAGACGTCTATGCCAAAGCTATGACTCATCAAATGATGCTTTAGACAAAAGACATGTTTCTTCTTTAGGTGATGCAGAACATAGGTTTAAGACATATGTATTATTCTTCCTTGGTGTCTTTAAGACAACCCATTCTTTAGAGATCTAAAATCCAGGTTTCAGAATGTAGCAATGAGTGTCTGTAAAGTGAGTGGAATATTTCTTGTCACAGATCGGAGACAGGCTTAGCAGATTGAAATTCAGTTATAAACTGTAGTTCACTCTGTCAAAGCTCAGCATCCCGTTTGTCACAGATCCTTCTCCTGTAATTCTACCACTCTCTGAATCTCCACCAAATGCCATAGTGGTTCCTTGTATGTGCTTGAAGTCATGAAGGAGGGAAGGATCTCCACTGTCTATGTACCATAGGCTATTAGACCTGTGTGGATGAACCTACAAGCAAAAAGAACTAATTAGAATAAGGAACCCAGCCATGATAGTCTTGGTTTCCCGTTCCTATTCATGATGGTCTCTTCTTGGTATTTTCCTCTTAATTATGGTTTAGTTGGAGGTGTCCTGGGAAATTTTTGGTAATGAATGGGTTAAGTCATCTCACCAACATCTACTGAGGATTCAGATGTGTAATGAAATTGTTGGTCTCTGTTTCTTTGTAGAAATTTAGTCTGTTTTTCATTATCAAAAGCAGGTTTTTGTTTTGGAAGGTCAAGTTGGTGTTTGATTGTGAGATGATTTCTTTGACCCTTCCTCAATTCCTTCAAATTATTCCTATATTTTGTTGATCTTGGTGTCCTAGATTGAGTATTGTGAGAATGAGGTCTGACAGAATGCATCACAGTAGATGTTTTTGAGATGGGCTTGTGTTGGGGAATTCTCAAACCCTTCTGATTGAAGTAACAATAAGATATATTGTGATTGTTCATGTCATAGATTGAACAATACTTGTTGAAATAGTAGTTTTTGGTGGAGTGATTGTTCCTATCACAGATGGAGCAATATTGATTAAAGAAGCATTTATCTATCTTGTGATTGAACATTTCACAAATGTCACAATACATTTGTTTGTTTCTTGAAGCAAATTTTTCCTGTGTGACTCAACTGATATTTCCGTTTGATGAGTCACTTTCTTTTCTTTAGGTGATGAATCAGAATAAGCCCTTTTAGTAGTTTGCTTCACAACACTACCTTTGTTTAATTGTCTGGGCTGTTTTTGTTTCTTCAACCTATTTCTTACTTCTTTCTCAAGCTGGTCAACATGTTCCTTGTTGTAGATATCAAACCCAACTCCATGCCTTAATCTTGACGACTGAGGGTCTGATAATGTTTTATGTGTTGAACTGAGTGTTACTGATTGTTTCTTTTGCAGTGAAACCTTTTCTGATTTGCTTGAATTTTTTGGAGATATAATCTGATTATCAGAACAACTCTCAGTAGTGGGTTTCACTGTCTTCACATATTTTTTTTACCTTGTAACATAGATGGTATGAATTTTATAAAAGGGACAATTGCTTTTACAAGGCTCGATGGTTTCATGACACTCACTGCCTTGTCTGAACACTCTTTGATTTTGATTGGGTGAGCTGACTTGATTTTATCCTCATTTGTTTCAATATAAACATCAGGATTGTTTTGAGGATTGGTCACCTGTTTTACTACAGATTTAGGTTCCATAGTTTTAGTTTCAATTGCTTTAGTGAGTGAGACAGATTCAGGCATGATAGTGTAGTTGTCATTGTATGGTGGAGGACATGAGTTATATCCAATCCTTGACATGTCCTTTGGAACCGTTTGAGAATCAAGCATCTCTTGCAGCTTGACTGAAGACATTACAAACTTTTCAAGTTTCACTTCAGTCATAGATTGTTAAGCCTTAGATTGAGCTAACTTTTTAGTAAGTAGCTCATTCTCAACTGCAAGAGTGTACTTCTCACCATGCAGTTTTTCTAAGTCAGAGATGTGAGATTTAATTTTGATTTCAAAGTTTTTTATTTCTCTCTTCATCATCTCTGACTTTACCTTTTCAGCTTTGATTTTATCAGCCATTTTATGCTTATGCTCCCTATAACCTTGCAATTCTTTAATGCAATTTTCACTACAAAGGATAGATTTTACCTCAGTAGACATTGGAGATTGTCCATCGTTGATGTGAGCCGTAAGAGCATGATTTTGAAATTGAGGCTTGAATTCCTCTGCATATACACTCCAGTCACATACCCCATCTTGCTTTATCACTAGGGCACTAGTAGAAGACTGACTGCTTTCATGAACTTGATTTGTCAGTTGGGGTGGATTCTGATATGATTGGTGTTGATGATACTGCTACTGTTGGTTGTTTGAGTTAAAGCTTGAGTTAGGCTGTGAGGATGACTGGCCTTGAGAGTTCCTTTGATTAGTTGTTTTCTTGGGGGCATTGCACTCTCTTGAGAAATGGCCAGTCTTGCCACAGTTGAAGCAGTTCACCTTGGATTTATCATATCCAAGTTTTGTATTTTCATTTAGGCTCAGCTTTCTTCTTTTTCTGAAGAATTTCTTGGCTCTCATGGCAATCATAGCCATTTGCCATTGTAGATCCATTTCTTCCACATCATCTGGATCCATTTCCTCTAGATCTTCTGAATTAGATGAGCATAAGTGAGTCTTCCTCCCAAGTAGGCTGCAAAGCTTGCAACAAATGCATTGTAAGTTGTCGTTTGTTCTTTTGATCTTGAGTCTTCAGGAGTGGTTCGAGGAGCAGTAGTGACTCTGGATGTTTTAGGAGCAGCTGTGACTCTGGAAGTTTGAGGAGCAGCAGTGACTCTAGGTGTTTGAGATGAGTTTGAAGGATGATTCATTGGTGGAGTTGCAATGAACCCAGAGTTGTTCATTTGATCTCTTGATGAGATAAAATCATCTTCATCAGTGATGAAGGCACTTTCCACAGAATGATATTCTGATGGAAATTTGTAAGCCTTAATCACTCTTTGTCCACCAAGATTTGTGCTTCTTTCATCAAGTTCTAAAGCTTCAATTTTGGCTATCATGATGTCTAAAGTAGTACTCTCAAGATCAAGAGTATTTTTTAGCATGGTTATATCTGTTTCTAGCTTTCAGGGAGACTGTGAAGCATTTTCTTGTTTAAATCTTTAATCTTGTAAGTGACTCCCATGATTTCCAAGTCATTTACTAACTGTACAAATCTTTGCAGTTGTTTAGATATTGATTCTCCCTTGTTATGGTGGAATGTTTCATACTGATTAACAAGCTTATCATTGTTGATTTCAGCCACTTCACTGCTTTCTTCACACATGATTTTGAGTGCATCCCATACTGCTTTTGCAGTACCATACTTCTCTAATCTTTTCAGCACATCCATCTTGAGTGCTTGAGTTAGAATGGAGTAAGCTTTAAGGTCAATCTTGATTTTCTTGTAGTCTTCATCATTTAAGGTCAGATCTTCAATGGGTATTCTTGCAGTTCTATATATTGCAGCTTGATCTACAAACATAGTAACAGGGATGTGTGGCCCCTTACATATTGAGATCTAGAAATCAGGATCTAAACCTGTGATGTAATTGCTACACCTGATTTTCCACTCTTTAAACTCAGATTTATGTTTAAGCATTGGAGGTTTAGGTGTATGACCAAGTTTTGAGTAGTTGTTTGAATCCATTTTAACTAAGTGTTTAACTGGTATAATATAGATTTAGATTATTTTAGGATTGATTACTCCAACTAGTCCAAACAGTTCAAGCAGATTTCAGAACTAGATCTGTGATTGTATTCAGTTTCTTGTTGTTGTGAATATTTTGGTGAGAGAGTGTTGACAGGAGTATTTTCTGCGGTTTACTAAGTAGAGATGATGATATACTCTATTAGTAACTTGATTACCAGATCAATCGAATTCTATTCAGTTCTTGCATAGATCTGAAGGAGAATCGAGAGCCAAAGCTCTCATACCAATTCACTGGGGTTGAGTAAGAGTTAGATTCTTACTGTGAATCGAATATGGTAATCAAGTCAGTGATTGAATGGCGGAAACAAACAATCAAAGAACATTCAATGCAAGAAAATTACTCATAAATGCTTTTGTATTGTATATATGAAAGTTGATAAATTACAGAGAATAATTACACCAAAATTCTCTATCTATTAGCCGTCACGTCAAGTACGAGGTTATCTATTCTATTTATAGGCAGACAAGATGCCTTTTACAAAATGACTAAACTACCCCTGAACTATGACATCATAATTAGTCCAAGTCTTCATCGGCATCTTTGCTTGTTCATCCGCATTGACAAATGCGGATGAGTTAACTTGATCAGCATTTCTTCATTTGATCATCCACATTAGTATGTTGGTCATCCGCATTGGTTAATGCGGATGAACAAATTCTTATGCGCATTTGTTCGGTCATCCGCATTTTTCTAATACGGATGAGCAAAGTCTTGTCCGCATTAACTTTTAGTCTTCCGCATTTGTCAATGCGGAAGAGCAAATACTTGTTCGAATTTGCATTATGTCTTCCGCGTTGAGAAATGCGGAAGACAACAGTTGTTCTTTTTCTTAGCAGAATTTTCATCCGCATTTCTTTTTGGACTTAAGGATTCTGGTAGAGCAATCATCAATCACCCATTGAGTTGGCATGTATGAGCCTTTCAGGGTGCAACAAAATGGCTCTGCTTACCTACAGAGCAAAAAAGTTCTTCAAAAGAACTGGAAGGCAGTTCCCTCAAAACCCAGCTAGCAATACGTTTGGGTTTGAGAAAACCAAAGCAAAGTGTTACAACTTTAACAAACTTGGTCATTTTGCTAGGGAATGCAAGGCTCCTAAGTCAAATCTGGGAACCTCTCATGCCTCCTCTCATGCCTCCTCACATGCCTTCTCACATACCTCTACACCTATAGCCCCTAGGAAGTCAACTGAAACAACAGTTGTAGCTCAAGAAATTGACTAGAGCTTCATGGTATAGGATGTGGCTCCTGCTCAAGCACTCATGGCTAGAACAGATGAAAGCAAGGTATATGAACATCTCTGTACTGCAGCTTGTATTGCTAAGGTTAAATTATATCAGGATTATAATAGGGAGATTAAATTCGATATTGAGTCTTTAAATATTTTTAAAATCTAATTATAAAAGAGCTGAATCTGACTATCAATGAAAAATTGAAGAGTTAGAGAAAACTCGATCTCTTTTAAAACATGAACACATAAACTACAAGACTCAAATAAAAGATAATATCCAAATTTTCTGAGGCTCAAGCCCAACTTGTCACAGCTGAGGCTCAAGCCAGGAAGCATGCTATCTCAGAGCAAAACTTCCAAGCCATCCTTGCATCATCCTCTAAGTCAAAACTTTGGTATCAAAACAAAAGGGTTAGGGACCAATGAAATTGCTCCACCACACTCTTATGAGTCTATTAGACAACCAAGGTGTGGTACTAAAGAGCAAGAGGTCTCATCCGCTGACCCACTTTTTCATGAGTCAAAGAATGATGCAAGTGTGGAGATCATCACCGGGACGATCCAGGTAGATTCTACCCCTCTTACTTGTGATGACCTGTAGGATTCTATGTGCCCAAGACACTTAGAATATTGATGTGGTTAGTACGTTATGATCGAAGTCAGGTTATACCCAATAACAAGCTTAGCAAACACCAAATAATATTTATTGATGATATGATCATGCAATTAAATATTAACACCAATTAGAAAATGGGTTTTCTAAACAAGTTGCATATGAGATGGAACAATTTATTAGGATATTTTGTTCAATGATATTATTTGTAATGTTATTTAGATGACATTACAATTAATAATGGCATTATACATGTAGTACAATTAAATGGTTAATTGTATACATCTACTAAGAGATTAAATCACAAGACCATTTAACTTGTGTAATGTGTAATAAAAAAAAGGGGGGAACCCAAATTTTCGGCCACCCCTCCCCTTTTTCCTATTGGACCAATTTCTTTGAAAACACAATACACATTAAAGGGTATTGTAGCTCTCTTGGACCAGCCATTCATTATTCATTGTATGCAAAAGACACAAACTCTCTCTCTCTCTCTCTATTTTCGGAACAAGGCAGCAGCTTTAGAGGGTTTAGAAGATCAAATTTGTGCTTCTTTTGTTGGTGATTCATCCTAACAAGAAGGGTTTTGCTTAGAGCTTTGGGTATACTAGCTTGAGGGGACCTCCCTTGGAACCTTGGCCGAATTTTAGCATCCAAACACTCCCATCTTTGGTCGAAATTCTGCTGGAGAAAGGTAGCAAATCACAGCTCTTTGTGGCTGTGATTTTATGTAGTTTTACATTAGGTTATTGCTTGTTCATTCACATATTAAAGATCCTTTTGTTTGGGTTTGCTTTTCTACATTAAATGGACACTAAGAACATGAAATATTCAGCTTATAAATGGGTTTTAAAGCTATGTATGTCCGCTGCGTTTTTCTGAAAGTTTAAATGGTTAAACTTGTGTTTTGTGTTCTTGCAAACCCGTCAATGGCATCTAGAGCCGGTTATGTGGATGACTTGCTTGTGTTGTTCTTTAAAATTGGTTTTAAAGGATGTTTATAGACATATTTTAGGCTGTTTTTGGGCTGTTATTGTTTGGTTGAATGATTCCCCAACTTTCAAGGTCATATCACACATGCTAGTGATTAGATCTTGAAAGATACATATCTTGATGTGTTGATTGTTTGGACAATATTTAAAACCAAAAATTTCAGTTTATGTTGGCTGAAATTTAGTGGTTTTAAAAGGGGTTTCATTAGATGTTTTGATGTTATGATCATTGGATGATAAAGTGCATAACCTAGCCATTGACCTTGTGATGTTTGGATGCTTGTGTTGGTTGTATTCATTCATTCAATTTGGTTGTAATTTTGTTTCATTATTTGGATTGTAATTATTCATTCATTTGGGTTTGTAATAGATTAGGTGCATTTGTTTTATTAAAAAAATGTATTAGGATACAATTTTGTAAAAGGAAGATGCACAAGTTCAAGACCCGAAGATGGACATCAAAGACATGGAACTTGAAGCATATGGATGCAAGTTCAAGTGGGGTCCAAGATGACCTGCATTTTGTGATTGTTTTCAACCTTAGAAAAGACCTTATGACAACACTTGTGATGGCAAACAAGTGTTGTAAACTTAGTAGCTATGGTTATGCACTCATGTTTGTATATATATGCTTGTTTGATTGTTTGTTGTTTGATTGTTTGGTTTATTTGAATATTCATAACAAACTCATTAACAAACTTAACAAGCTGAAAATGTTGGTTCTTTAAAGTTAATAAAAGTTATTAAAATGGTTTAATGATTTTAAAGATTAAAATTGGTTTTAATCTAAGAACCATAGGGTACCTTGTATTTGAAAGCATACAAATACAAGTACATAGAGTTTTCTAAACTAGAATTAAGAAATCTCTAAAATTTTAAAAACGATATCAACACCGTCCTTTTACACAACACTTGAGTCACTTGGGAACTCTTAGTGGGATAAAGGTCACCTAACCATTTTGAGGGAACTTGTGATTTGAGATGAGAATGCCTTACTTATGGGATAAAGGTCACCTAACCATTTGTTTTGGCAAACTCACACGTGGGTGTAAGTAGGATGTCTTGATTTGCAAACCATGTTAAATGGATCACCTACAATGTGGTTTCCAAATGGTGTTGATGGGATTTACATGCCGACTTTACATATGATGTTCAAGGGTCGATCCCATACCTCTAGAAGTTGCAAATGGTTGCAACCGTCAATCGTTGACCACCTTATTAATTTAAATCGTGGGATAAAGGTCACCTAACCACAATTTAAATGTAATGTTGGGTTCTAGATTTTAATATATAATTGACCTTAATAGGCATTAATTATTAAAATTGATAATATCGAAAATACTAGATAAAACTTTGTTAAATTTTGTAGATGGCCTCTAATAATGATAATTCCGATAACTCATCCGCGTCCAACCAATCTTTACGAGCGATCCTCCAAAAGGAACGTCTAAATCACAACAACTTCATCGATTGGTATCGAAACTTGAGAATCGTTCTCAAGCAAGAGAGAAGATCGTACGTTTTAGACGACCCTATCCCTGATCAACCTAGCGAGGATGATGAGGAGGTCTTCAATGATTGGCTAAAGTACACTGAGGACTCCGTCCAAGTGTCTTGTCTCATGCTAGCGAGCATGACTCCGGATCTCCAAAAGGAGTATGAACACCACGGGGCTTATGACATGATAACCCAGCTGAAGGAAACGTTCCAACAGCAAGCGAGGGTTGAGCGTTTCGAAACGGTTCGAGCACTCCATGCATGTCGTATGGACGACAACCAATCTGTTTCATCTTATGTACTTAAGATGAAAAGTCATATTGACCGCCTCGAGAGGCTTAATTGTCCCGTCTCGAAGGAATTGGCCACGGATTTGATCCTCAATGGCCTTACCAAAAGGTTCGAGACATTCGTGTTGAACTACAACATGAATGCTTGGGATAAAAGCATTGGTGAGCTTCACTCAATGCTCAAAACGACCGAGGCGGCCATGGGTAAAAGGGTTTTACCCGTTCTCACCATTAATGAAGGTGGGAACAACAAAAGGCCTCGTCCCGCACCCAAGACAAAGGTTGCCAAGGGTAAGGGACCCGCTTGGGGAAAAGGGAAAGGGGTGGCAAGGGTGCCACCCAAACCACAAGAGAAGAAGCAAAAGGTTGCTAAAAATGACCCATGCTTCAAGTGTGGGGAGATTGGACATTGGGCAAGGAATTGTCCTGTCCATCTCCAAGAGTTGAAAGCCAAGAGGGATGCCGGGCAGACCTCAGGTACAATATACATGATTCATATTGATCTTAATGTTACATCTTCTAACACATGGGTATTGGATACCGGATGTGGAACTCACATTTGCAATTTGTTGCAGGGGTTCACAAGAAGTAGGGACTTCAAACAAGGGGATGTTAGCTCTTCATGGGAAATGGAACTAAAGTCTTAGTTGAAGCTCGTGGAGACTACATCCTAAGACTTCCAAGTGGTTTGGAAGTTATTTTGAAGAATGTTTTGTATGCTCCTTGTTTGACTAGGAACATTATTTCTGTATCCCAATTAAGACATTATGATTATGTATTATCTTTTATTGAAAATGATATTCATGTTTCTTTAAATGGTATGTTCTATTTTAAAGCTATTCCAATTAATGGTATTTATGAATTGGTTCATGAAAATACTTTAAATAGTTCATTGTACCAAACTAACACCAAGAAACTCAAGTTGGACTTAAGTGATACCTATCTTTGGCATTGTCGTCTTGGTCATATAAACAAGAAACATTTACAAACACTTCAAAAGAATGGTCTTTTAAAAACAAATGAATGTGATTCATTTGATGTTTGTGAGTCTTGTTTACAAGGTAAGATGACTAAGGCACCCTTTAATGGAACTACCGAAAGGGCAAAAGATTTATTAGGAATCATACATTCGGATGTATGTGGTCCTTTTAAGCCAATGACTAGGAATGGTGAAAGATACTTCATATTACCTTTACCGACGATTATAGTCGCTATGGGTATGTGTACTTGTTAAGGCACAAAGACGAAGCTTTTGAAATGTTCAAAATCTTCAAAAATGAAGTAGAAAATCAACTCAACAAGTCAATTAAAATTCTTCGTACCGATAGAGGAGGTGAATACCTAAGTGATGCCTTTCAAAATCATCTTAGGAGTTGTGGGATTGTCTCACAACTCACTCCACCTGGAACACCACAACATAATGGTGTGTCTGAGAGGAGGAATCGAACCTTATTGGATATGGTCCGATCTATGATGGCTAGAAGCACATTACCTCTATCATTTTGGGGTTTTGCTCTGCTCTCCGCGGCCGTATTCTAAATATGGCCCCAACCAAAAAGGTAGAAAGGACACCTTTTGAGATATGGCATGGAAGAGTTCCATCCCTATCGTACTTAAGGGTTTGGGGATGTGAGGCTTATGTTAAGACTCCCACCCTAAACAAATTGGATGTCCGATCCACAAGTGTATCTTTATTGGATATCCTAGAGATTCTATGGGATATTATTTCTATGATCCAATGGAACAAAAGGTGTTTGTTGCCAGAAAGGGTGAGTTCTTAGAAGCAAAGTTCCTTATGGAAGGAGCTAGCAGTAGAACAGTGGATCTTGAGGAAGATCAAGAACCACAGCCCGATGCACGTTTGGTTGAAACTAGCACTCAACATAAGGATGTTGAGGATGATCAAGTGGTTGATCATACACACAACACGTTCGCAGAAGTGGTAGAACTAGTAATCCACCTGAAATATATGGATTTTTCATGGATGGATGCTATGTGATAGATTCTGATGAACCAACCACATACCATGATGCAATGTCCAACACGGATTGTGACAAATGGCTTGAAGCCATGAACGTTGAGATGCAATCCATGTATGACAATCAAGTATGGGACTTGGTTGTACCACCTCTTAACTCCAAGATAGTTGGAAGTAAGTGGGTTTTCAAGAAGAAAACCGATATGCATGGAAACTTGGATACTTATAAAGCTAGACTTGTAGCAAAAGGTTTCACTCAAACTCAAGGGGTTGATTATGATGAAACCTTCTCACCTGTTGCGATGCTAAAGTCTATAAGGATATTGTTTGCCATAGCTGCTCATTATGATTATGAGATTTGGCAAATGGATGTCAAAATCGCTTTCCTAAATGGATATCTTGAGGAAGATGTCTATATGGTTCAGCCTGAAGGTTTTGTCGATCCAATACATCCTAAAAAGTATGCAAGTTAAAGAAATCAATCTATGGATTAAAACAAGCATCGAGAAGCTGGAATAACCGTTTTGATGAGGAAGTAAAGAAATTTGGTTTCATCAAAAACGCTGATGAGCTTGTGTGTATAAGAAGGCTAGTGGGAGCACAATAACTTTCCTAGTATTGTATGTTGATGACATACTACTATTTGGAAATGACATTCCAACCTTGGAAGGTGTAAAAACCTGGCTTGGAAGTTTTTTTTCCATTAAGGATCTTGGTGAAGCCGCCTATATTCTGGGAATAAAGATCTATAGGGATAGATCAAGGCGGTTGATTGGTTTGAATCAAAGTGCATATATTGATAAAATCTTGAAAAGGTTCAAGATGGAGAATTCTAAGAAGGTACCGTACCTATTCAAAGTGGAACGATATTGAGTACGGCTCAATGTCCAAGCTCAAAGAAGAGCAAGATAAAATGAAGGCAATCCCATACGCATCTGCTATAGGATCCATCATGTATGCAATGATATGCACTCGACCGGACGTGTCATGCGCCTTAAGCATGACAAGCCGTTACCAGCAGAATCCTGGAAACAGTCATTGGATGGCTGTTAAGAACATACTTAAGTACCTAAGGAGGACAAGAGATATGTTCCTGATCTATGGATCTGGTGACGAGGAACTCGTTGTAAAAGGTTACACGGATGCAAGTTTCCAAACCGATCGTGACGATTCACGATCACAATCGGGATACATTTTCATTCTGAATGGAGGAGCTGTCTCTTGGAAGAGCTCCAAGCAGGATGTGGTGGCTCTATCAACTACAGAATCAGAATATGTCGCCGCCTCATTGGCAGCTCAAGAAGCTGCATGGTTGAAGAAATTCATTTCCGATCTAGGGGTTGTCCCTTCCATTCAGGACCCCCTAGAGATTTTTTGTGACAACGAGGGTGCGATTGCTCAAATCAAGGAACCCCGTGCTCATCAAAAGACTAGGCACATTGAGCGGAGATTCAACTACATACGAGATGAAGTTGAAAAGGGAAAGATATGTATTCGCAAAGTTCACACGGATCAAAACGTTGCTGATCCTCTCATGAAGCTCCTTGAAAAGGCAAAGCATGAAGGTCATACTTGTGCCATGGGACTTCGATATTCTAGTGATTGGATATGATCTGTAAATTTAGCATTTGGATATATGGAATTTTCTATTATTTAAAAATTATTTGGTTATAATGTTTCAAATAATATTCCAATTTAGCATGTTTAATCCATGAGTAAAATGTTTACTCTAAATGTCCGTAGTCGTTCATACTTGTGGGAACAAGTTTGAAGGTAAGACTATTATGAACTTGGATTGGTTGATATTCATAAGGATGAATATAGAGCAATGGGTTGCTACCAAGGTACATAGATATTTGTGGGTTACAAATATTGGACTAACCCGCATCTCAAATTTTACTACATGGAATCTTATTGATTGATCATAAATAAATTTGAGTAAAGGCGAATATCATTTGGTATCCTCCGACCTGAGATACATATTGGGTTTTGATGTTCACCAAGTATTATACCTTGAGCATATTCTTCACTGTCCTGAAATAGTGGACAGTACATAAGGATATGTCCAGGTATAACACGAGGTGTTTGTGAGAAACGTATGTAGTCAAGATGGAATTTGTTCCTCTTATTCGTTGAGAGTTAGATGTCTAAGGCCTGATTAAGTTAAATCAACAAGGAATGATCATTCTGTGTCCTTGGATTTAACATGACATCTGTAACAAAAGGATAGATGATTAATTCACCTAAATCATATCAAGTAGGGTACTTGAAAGGGATGATGTTATTGAATGGCTATAAGTCATGCGTATTAAGGGTAGTAAACCGTTGTTAGGCGGTATTTACTGCTTGCATCAATCTTCTATGAATCTTGGGCAAGTGGGAGATTGTAGGATTCTATGTGCCCAAGACACTTAGAATATTGATGTGGTTAGTACGTTATGATCCAAGTCGGGTTATACCCAATAACAAGCTTAGCAAACACCAAATAATATTTATTGATGATATGATCATGCAATTAAATATTAACACCAATTTAGAAATGGTTTTCTAAACAAGTTGCATATGAGATGGAACAATTTATTAGGATATTTGTTCAATGATATTATTTGTAATGTTATTTAGATGACATTACAAATTAATAATGGCATTATACATGTAGTACAATTAAATGGTTAATTGTATACATCTACTAGAGATTAAATCACAAGACCATTTAACTTGTGTAATGTGTAATAAAAAAAGGGGGGGAACCCAATTTTCGGCCACCCCTCCCCTTTTTCCTATTGGACCATTTCTTTGAAAACACAATACACATTAAGGGTATTGTAGCTCTCTTGACCAGCCATTCATTATCATTGTATGCAAAAGACACAAACTCTCTCTCTCTCTCTCTATTTTCGGAACAAGGCAGCAGCTTTAGAGGGTTTAGAAGATCAAATTGTGCTTCTTTTGTTGGTGATTCATCCTAACAAGAAGGTTTTTGCTTAGAGCTTTGGGTATACTAGCTTGAGGGGACCTCCCTTGGAACCTTGGCCGAATTTTAGCATCCAACACTCCCATCTTTGGTCGAAATTCTGCTGGAGAAAGGTAGCAAATCACAGCTCTTTGTGGCTGTGATTTATGTAGTTTTACATTAGGTTATTGCTTGTTCATTCACATATTAAGATCCTTTTGTTTGGGTTTGCTTTTCTACATTAATGGACACTAAGACATGAAATATTCAGCTTATAAATGGGTTTTAAAGCTATATATGTCCGCTGCGTTTTTCTGAAAGTTTAAATGGTTAAACTTGTGTTTTGTGTTCTTGCAAACCCGTCATGACCAACCTCTTACCACCATCTAGAAGAAACCGGGCCAAGGAACCAAAAAACTACAAGAAAGTGTTGAATAAAAGCTAAAGATTGACCCTTAGCAAAAGGGTGTCTTCATCTCAGCTGGATTCCAAGTGGTGGGAACTTCTGAACCTAGAAAAGTGTGTAGTACCAACACATCTAGCCAACCAAGGATCAGAAAGGAAGGGAAAGATTGTTGTTAAAGACAAGAAGAACAAGAAACAACAACCTTCACTTTCCTAGAAGGTTAACAATGCATGCATAATGTGTGGCCTACAAAACCACATGGCCAAAGATTGTTATACAATCCTGCTAGCACACATTATGCAAATAATGCTAAGAAAGAAGGATTCAGGGGAGATTTTCATTTGGACCCTATTAAACGATCCAGGTGATGAAGAGGGAAAGCTTGTTTCTGAAGCAGGTTGCTTTCGGAAGAAAATTTTCTTTCGAAGGGAAAATGGCTTCGAAAGCTAAAGCTATGAAGACAAAGAAAACCAAGAGAGTTCCCTTGAAACCATCTCAAAAGAAGATTGCTTCGGAAGAGAAGGTGGTGAAGGCTTCTTGCGAAAAGAAAGAAGCTTTGGAAGAATGTCATGCTGCTCAAGCTTCAACAAGCTCATCCTCTATGATCAACCAAGGGATGGAATGGAAGATCAAAGAAGATGTTGCAGCCCATGCTCCTCTTCACAAACACTTAATAAACCCCATGCATAAATTTTGGTTCAATAAAATCCTCATTGGAAGAACCCAAGACCAATCAGACTTGGGTTTCCAATAAAAACTAACTTTTTTCACCTTTTGTGCAGGAACATCCATATGACAAGAAGAATAATGTGTGGATTGTAGATAGTGGATGATCCAAGCATATGATTGGGAACAGATCTCTCCTTCAATAATATTTTGATGGAGGTCTTATTCAGTTTGGAGGTAAGGCTGGAGGATACATTTCTGGCAAATGGAGTGTATCCAATGGCAAGTTAAAGGTTGACAATGTACACTTTGTCAAACAGCTTGAACACAACTTTTTAAGTGTTTCTTAATTCTATGATCAAAAGCACCAAATGGTTTTCACATAACATGAGTGCATTATCCTCAAACCTAGGATGACCATTCCTCCGGAATCGGTGCTTCTTAAATCTCACAGGAAAGGGGATATGTACAAGTTGGATATGAACTACGCTTCCCCACTAGGAGAAGCATCATGTTTTCTTTCCAAACCTGATGGTGATAAGTCAACACTATGGCATAAACGATGTGTCATGTCAAATTTAAAACCATGAATAAAGTGTTAAAAATAACTTGGTACATGGTTTTCCTAAAAAGGAACTTTTCAACAAGATAACTATGTTGCATGCCTGAAAGGGAAGCAACACAGGGCATTTCATAAATCTAAAGTATTAACTTTATCACCACCCCATTGCACTTATTGCACATGGATCTATTTGGTCCAACTAGTATAATGACCATTGAAAGGAAATCATATTGCCTTGTGATAGTTGATGATTTTGCAAGATTTACATGGGTATTCTTTTATGAACAAAGGATGAAACTGCTACAACGTTAAAATCTTTTATTCTTAAAATAGAAAATCAAATTGATCACAAGGTAAAAATAATTTGAAGTGATCAAGGGTCTGATTCTAGAATCAAGTTCTTGACTCTTTTGTAACTAAAAAAGGATTGCCAGACAATACATTGCTCCTAGAACTCCTCAACAAAATGGTGCTGCTGAGAGGAGGAACATAACACTTATTGAGGCTGCTCGAACTATGTTGGCTGATTCAAAGCTGCCTCTTACCTTCTGGGCAGAGGTAGCTAGCACCGCATGCTACATGCAGAACAGAGTCCTTGTAGTTAAGCAACATGGAAAAACGCCTTATGAGCTATGGAACAAGAGGACACCGTTCATGGTTTTCTAAGGTCATTTTGGCAGCAGGTGTACCATACTTAATACAAAGGATAATTTGGCAAAATTTGCTACAAGTCGGATGATGCCATCTTTGTTGGATATTCATCCAACGTTACCACTTATAGAGTTTATAACATCAAAAATCAAAAATTTGAGGAGTCGTCCAACACTATTGTTAATGAGCACACTCCTTAGAATTGTTTTCCAACTATTCTAATCCACCTTGTGAGAATGTTTTAGCTAGAACAGATACTCAAAAGGATTCTGATCAACTATTTAGTTACCCAGATCCTGTTCAAGTTCTCCAAGAGTGACTGAAGATCCAGCCTAACTATCTTAAGATCAAACAGCATAACTATTTCAAGAGATAGTGAAGCTTCAACTAGTGTTCTATCTAATGAGCCTCAAAACTCATCTGGTGTCACTGTACAACACCCATCTGATAGAAGTAGTATTCTAAAAGCACAAGCAAGTGTTAATACTACTTCTCAGTCAATCATTGATGATGATGTTTCTCTCTCATTCAATCTGTCCTCATTGAATGACATTGAAACAACAACTGCTCCAAGTGTTCATGCTCCTGAGCAAAATACGTCCAACCTGGACTTATCTCTGTAATTGGAAGTGATTCGTAGACTAAGGATTCACAATACTCATCCAGCTAGGAACATCATAGGAGAAGTCTATGAAGGTGTGAGAACAAGAGGACAAACTCAAAATGGGAATGTCTGTTTGTACTCATGCTTCTTGTCTCAGATGGAACCCAAGAGAGTAGAAGAAGCCTTAAAGGATAGTAGTTGGGTTGAGTCAATGCAAGAGGAGTTGCTTCAATTCAAGAGAAAAGAGGTTTGGAACCTTTGTCCGCTACCATCTAGTCAAGTACCTATAGGCACCAAATGGTTTTTAAAAACAAGAGAGATGATAGAGGCTTGAACATCAAGAATAAATCTGGACTGGTTGTTCAAGGATACACCCAAACGGAAGGAATCGATTATACTGATGTCTTTGCACCTGTTGCAAGTCTTGAGGTAGTTATAAATTTCCATGCATATGATGCATCAAAGAAGTTTACTGTATATTAGCTTGATGTCAAGTGTGCCTTTCTATATGGAAATATAGATAGGGAAGTCTATGTGTGTCAACCTCCATGATTTGAAGACCCACATCACCCCAACCATGTGTGTAAGCCAGATAAAGCTCTCTATGGGCTGCACCAGGCACCTATGTTGTGGTATGAGACATTGTCTTAATTTCTCCTGAAGAATGGTTACACTAGAGGTACCATTCATAAGAATCTTTTCATAAAGAAGTCTGGGAAAGATATATGCTTTTTTAGGTCTATGTTGATGATATCATATTTGGTACTTCAAACGACCAAATGTGTAAAGACTTTGAGAGCATTATGAAGAAGAAGTTTGAAATCAGTTTCATGGGAAAAATGGACTTTTTCCTTGGAATTCGGTGAAGCAGATGAAGGAAGGGTTCTTTATCAATCAATCTAAGTATGACTCTGATATCTTAAAAGATTAATATGAAAGATTATAAGTCAGCCAAGACACCATATCCAGAAACCATGATCTTGTCTGACTCTAAAGGGGAGGATACTTATCAACATCAGTATAGGGCAATCATTAGGTCTTTGATGTATCTCATAGCAAGTAGACTGATATCATGTTTCCAACATGCATTTGTGCAAGATATCAGGCTGCTCCAAAGGTGTCTCACCTAGTCCCTGCTAAGAGAAACCTTAGATACCTCAAAGGAGCACCTAAATTAGGTCTTCGTATCCTAGGAATAGAAAGTTCAATCTCTATGGTTACTCAGACAGTGACTATGGGGGCTGTAACATCAATAAGAAATACATCAGGAGGATGTCAATTTCTTGGTGGAAGGATCATCTCATGGCAATGCAAGAAGCAATCATGTGTCCCTGCTGAAGCTGAATACATTGTTGCTGCAAGTTGTTGTGGATTCAAAATCAGATAATAGACTATGGATTTAACTTTATAAGTACTCCTATCCACAATGACAACAATAGTACTATTTCAGTTACTAAAAACCCGATGAAGCTCTCCAGGACAAAGCACATTGATATCAGGTACCATTTTGTTGGATCAATAAGAAGGCTGGTGCAACCAAAACCAACTCACTTAGACAAATTTTGATGCTACTTACAAAAGCTTCCAAGCCAAGTGTGGAACTTCCGAAGGAAGTAGAGTTCTTCCGAAGACAAAGTGAAAGTTCCACTTCCAAAGGCAAAACTCTACTTCCGATGATAAAGTATTCACTTCTGAAGATGAAGTCTCAAAAGACGAAATCAGAAGACTACTTCCGAAGTATGAAGAAAGAATAATTCCTCATGCTCGGAAGAAGTAGTCTCTTCCGAAGTATAAGTGGCTTCGGAAGTACTTGTTCTTCCGAAGCCATTTAACCTTTGGAAGACACTGCTATGAACTAGTGGACATAAGTATGGTCTCTGACACTCTGCTGCAGACCTCTGATACTGCATGGCGTTTTCTCAAAGAGCCATGTACTTGACCATACTTTATTCAACTGTTCACCTTTTTATGTTAGTACAAGTTACCAACTTTAGTTGGTGACAAAAGGTAAGTCAGGGAAATGTCCTGACTATCATATTTCAGATAAAGTCTTATCTGAGACACCTTAAACTATAGCTTTGTAGTATTTGGTTTAGTTATAGGATTCTAGCTGGTATCAAAGTATATTCAGTTGTAGGTGTATTATATATAGTTTCTCATTGTAACTCATAAACATATGCTTGTAAGAGTCTTGTAATATTTGAGTTGAGAAGTAATACATGCAAGTACTTGAAAATTACTTCTTGTGTTTGATTATTACTTATTATATTGTTATCAACTCTTAAAGACTTTGCTTTCATCAAGAGTGTTGTTTAAGTGAGTTTGAGAGAAAACCAAGTGTTTAGTGACACAAACCGATCCTGCAATTGGTATCAGAGCTCTTTAGGCTCTTGATTGTGAGATCTAACCATTCAAATCAACCTTTTTCCACTCCTCCTTACAACTCTCACAAAAATGGCTCTTAACAAATCCAAAGTAGAGATGGGAACCATGACCAAAGCTCCCATCATTACTCTTGAAAACTTCAGTTCTTGGAGCAGAAGAATGGATGGCCTCATCAGATACTAAGACAGCAAAATGTGGAACTCCATTGTCAATGGCCCGTATAAACCCAAGGTGCCAGCGCCTGGTGGAAATGGTGCCATGATAGAAAAGGCTATTGAAGATTATTCTGACAAAGACCGGAACAAGATGGATGTTGACAGGAATGCAATGACCATTCTGATGACTGCAATACTCAACTCCATCATGGTGGGTTTTAAGCATTGTAAGTCTGCTAAAGAATTGTTTGATGCATTTGCTCAAATGTATTCAAGCTCCAACGACTCCAAAAAGGACTCACTAAAGCAACAGTTCAAGAACTTCACTTATATTGTTGGATAGACCCTCAGCCAGTAGTATTTCAGGTACATGGATCTTATTTCTTCTCTTCAGTCTGTGAAAATCACTCCTGAACTTAGAGATCTCACAAGAAAGTTCACGAGTGCTCTTCCAAATGAGTGGACATTCTATATGTCTCTATCAAGAGGATAGAGAACTTGAACACTCTTACTATGACTGAACTCTATGGCATCCTTGATGGGTACCGGTTGGAGATGGAGAGTAAGAAGGGACACCAAACAAGCAGACCTATGAGCCTTCCTGCTAGCAATGCTTTAATGGTTGCTGAAGGCTTAGTGCCCCCACAACCTCAGTAATACCTGACATACAACCAATAGCCATCGTACTCTTCTGGACCATACATCATTTTCCCTAAGACTCCAAGGTCTCAACAGGTTCAGCACAACTCCTTTTAGGACAGTTGTGCCTTTGTCTTAGGAAGTGGTACTCTGGTGACTTTCAATATTGTTTTGATGATCTAGAGTATTTCAGTCCAAACGATGTAGAGTATATGGAGATTGTCCAACAGATGGCTCTTTTAACCTACAGAGCGAAAGAGTTCTGTAAGAGAACTCGAAGGCAATTCCCTCAAAACCAACTGCCAGCAAGTTTGGTTTGACAAGACCAAGACCAAATGTTACAAATGTAACCAACTTGGTCACTTTGCAAGGGAATGCAAGGCTCCCAAGTCAAACTTGGGAACCCCACAAGCCTCCACACATCCCTCTACATCAAAGCCCACTGGAAAGTCGACTGAAACAGCTGCAATGGCTCAAGAAGTTGACTGGAGCTTTATGGTTTAGGATGGACTCCTGCTCAAGCGCTCATGGCCGGAACAGATCATTACCAGGAATATGAACATCTCTATACTCCTGCCTATATAGCTAAGACTAAATTATATCAGGACTACAATAGGGAAATTAAATCTGATATCGAGTCTTTAAATGTTTTGAAATCTGATTTTAAAAGGGTAGAATCTGACTACCTAAAGAAAATTGAAGAGTTAGAGAAAACTATTCCTTATTAAAACATGAACACACCAATTACAAGACTCAAATAAAGGATTTAATATCCAAATTGTCTGAGGCTCAAGCCCAGCTTGTCACCACTGAGGCTCGAGCCAGGAACTATGCTATTATTAAGCAAAACTTCCAAGCTATTATTGCATCATCCTCCCACTCCAAAATCTATTATCAGAATAAAGGAGGGTTGGGGACCAATGAAATTGCTCCACCACATTCTTATGAGTCCATAAGACAACCTAGATGTGGTATCGAAGAGCAAGAGGTTCCATGTACTGACCCTTCTTCACATGAGTTAAAGAATGATGCAACAATAGTGGCTACCACAGGGAAGGAACAGATAAATCCACCCATCTCTCCCAGTGAAGATCAAACCCTAATTACCAAAGCCCGAAGAAGCAGAGCTAAAGCTGCCAGAAGAACTGCTAAGAAAGTGGCTGAGTCAAGCTGATGATTGACCCAAAACAAAAGGGTGTCTTTTACTCAGCTGGATTCCAGGTGATAGGTACTTCTGATTCAGGAAAGGATTGTAGTACCAGCAGTCTTGTCCTATCAAAGGATTAGAAGTTGAAGGGAAAGGTTGCTGACAAAGAGAGAAAGACTAAGAACAGCAACCTACAAGCTCCCAAAAGACTAACATTACATGCATAATGTGTGGTTTGCAAAACCATATGGCTAAAGATTGTTACTACAATCCTGCTAGCACACATTATGCAAATAATGTTAGAAAGGAAGGAGTCAGGGAAGGTTTCTCATTTGGACCTTATCAGATGGTCCAAGTGACGAAAAAGGGAAAGCTAGTTTCTAAAGCTAGGTTGTCTTTGGAATAAACTCCCTCTTCCGAAGGGAAAATGGATTCGGAAGCAAAAGTAGTTAAAATTCTGAAGAAAAACAAAATTCCTTTAAAACCATCCCACAAGAAGACTGCTTCAGAAGAAAAGGTGGTGAAAGCTTCTTTCGAAAATAAAAAAGCTTCGGAAGAATGCCATGCTGCAAAAGCTTCTACAAGCACATCTTCCACGATCAACCAAAGGATGGATAGGAAGATCAAGAAAGACGCCGCAACACCAGCCTCTTCTTCAAAGACATTCATTGAACCCCCATTCTTAACTTTTGGTTCAATTATGTCACTATCTTTGGAGGAAATCAAGACCAACAAGGCTTGGGTCTCCATGAAAACTAATAATCTCATCTTATGTGCAGGGACATCCATATGAGAAGAACAACAATGTTTGGATTGTTGACGGTGGATGCTCCAGGCACATGACAGAGAACAGATCTCTCCTTCAACAGTTTCAACACTATGATGGAGGTCCTATCCAATTTGGAGGTGAGGCTGGAGGATATATTTATGGCAGAGGGAGTATATCCGATGGTAAGTTAAAATTTGACAAAGTCAACTTTGTCAAACTGCTTGAACACAATCTATTAAGTGTTTCTCAGTTTTGTGATCAAAAGCACTAGATGCTTTACATGGAGCATGAGTGCATTATCCTCAAACCAGGGATGACAATTCCTCCTGAATTAGTGCTTCTTAGATCTCCCAAGAAAGGGGATATGTACAGCTAGATATGAACAATGCTTCCCTAATGGGTGAAGTATCATGCTTTCTTTCCAAAGCTGATAGTGATGAGTCAAAACTTAGCATAAATCTATGTGTCATGTAATTTTAAGACAATGAATAAATTGGCTAAAAATAACTTGGTACATGGTTTGCCTAAAAAGGAATTTTTTTGCAAAGACAACTATGTTGCATGCCTGAAAGGGAAGCAATGCAGGGGGTCTCACAAATCCAAAGTGTTAACTCCATCACTACTCCATTACACTTATTGCACATGGATCTTTTTAGTCCCACAAGTATAATGAGCATTGGAAGGAAATCATACTACCTTGTGATAGTTGATGATTTTACAAGATTTACATGGGTATTCTTTTTAAGAACTAAAGATTAAACTGCTAAACATTAAAATCTTTTATTCTTAAAATATAAAATCAAATTGATCACAAGGTTAAAATAATTAGAAGTGATCAATGGACTGAGTTTAAGAACTTCATTATTGACTCATTCTATAACTCAAAAGGGATTGCCAGACAATATAGTGCTCCTAGAACTCCTCAACAAATGATGTTGCTAAGAGGAGGAACGGGACACTTATTGAGGTTGCTCGACCTATGTTAGCCGATTCCAAACTACCTCTAACATTCTGGGCAGAGGAAGTTAGCACTAAATGCTATGTGCAGAACAGAGTTCTTGTAGTTAAACAACATAGAAAACCCCCTTATGAGCTATGGAACAAAAGGCCAACGTTCATTGGCTTTCTAAGGTCCTTTGGCAGCAGGTGTACCCTACTTAACACAAAGGACAATTTATCAAAATTTGCTAAAATCGGATGATGCTATCTTTTTTGGATACTCTACTAGCTCCAAAGCTTACAGAGTAAACAATATTAAGAATCAACAATTTGAGGAGTCATCCAATATAGTTGTTAATGAGCACACTCTTTGTGTTAGAGGGAATGGCCCTGATCATATACTTGATTTAGAATTGTTTCCAAACTATTCTAAACCTTCTTGTGAAATATTTAAGTTAGAACAAGTGCTCAAAATGATGCTGATGCTCATGCTGGTGCTAATCAACTGTTTGAGCTACCAAAACCTCTTCTAGGGTCTCCAAGAGATTCAACAAATCAGCTCCCACTATTCACAAATCACAAAGTATACTACATCAAGGAAGAGTGAAGCTTCAACTAGTGAATCACCTGCTGATCCTCAAAACTCATCAGGTGATCCACATAACACCAAGCTGAGGGAGGTAGCATTTTGAAGGAACATGTAACTGTTAATGCTAGTTCACAGCCAATAATTGATGATGTTTCTCATTCATTCAATCAGTCCTTATTGAATGAATTTGAAACAACAGCTGGACAAAGTGTTCCAGTTCCTGAGCAAAATATGTCTAATCTGGACTTATCTTTGCAACTGGAAGTGATTCCTCATTTAAGGATTCACAACACTCATCGAGTTGAGCACATCATTAGGGATGTCTCTGAAGGTGTGAGAACAAGAGGGCAGACTCATCATGGGAATGTCTGCTTGTGCTCATGCTTCTTATCCCAGATGGAACCCAAGAAGATGGAAGATGCCTAGAAAGATAGTAGATGGGTTGAATTGATGCAAGAGGAGCTACTTCAATTCAAAAGATAGAAGGTTTGGAACCTATGTCTGCTACCATCTGGTCAAGTACTAATAGGCACAAAATGGATTTTCAGGAACAAAAGAGATGATAGAGGCTTGATCATCAAGAACAAGGCAAGACTGGTAGTTCAAGGATACACTCAAGAGGAAGGAATTGATTATACTGATGTCTTTGCACCTATTGCAAGACTTGAGGCAGTTAGGATCTTCCTTGCTTATGCTGCTTCCAAGAACTTTACTATCTACCAGCTTGATTTCAAGTGTGCCTTTCTATTTGAGGATATAGTTAGGGAAGTGTATGTGTGCCAGCCTCCAGGATTTGAAGATCCACAGCATCCTCACTATGTGTGCAAATCGGATAAAGCTCTATATGGGCTGCACCAAGCACCAAGGCTATGGTATGAGACTTTGTCTTAATTTCTTCCTTAAGAATGGCTACACCAGAGGAACCATTGACAAGACTTTATTCATAAGGAAGTCTGGTAAGGACATTTTGCTTGTTCAAGTCTATGTTGATGACATCATATTTGGTTCTTCAAATGACTAA